>JAANYP010002089.1:0-507759 GCA_020465985.1 Centrapalus pauciflorus | reverse complement strand
CAATTGGCATCTTTTAATGCTTCATCAACCTTCTTTGGCTCCATCAGTGAAACAAAACTAGAGAACATACAAAAGTTCCCTAAGCTGTCCCACCATGTTTGTATCCCTTTGTTGATGTCACCAATTATTTGATCATTAGGGTGACACCTGATCCACTTAGGATCATTTTTCAATGATGATTCACCTGAGTTGTTAACATCTTCAGCGGGTCCTGTTGAACAGCTCTCAAGATTTTCAGACACACTGTTGTCTTGAGCCTGTTCACTTGTTGAACATGTCTGACCACTGTTGAACATATCAGCAGAGGAACTGGGAAAATCAACATTGATAGGTTCTGGACATGCAGTTGTAATTAAGTCAGTACATTTATTCACACAGGGTGTATTGACATAATCATCATCATGTGCATCATGATTAACAGGTTCCACACTGGGTGTAGTGGAAGCTTTTGAGTCCTCTTCATTGATTGAATGCATCAGATCATCCAAAGTAAGTTTCTCCTGAAACTGATTCAGGACAGCTTTGGTTGAAGCAATCTTGGAACTCTGTCAAAAGGTTGACATTTGGATAGATTCATCTATCACCCTTCTTTTGGTGTGTATACCCTGTAGGCTTTGGAGATAGCAGGAGTTGGAGGTGAGAGCCAAACAAACACACCTTCATCAGCTTTAGGGTTCAAAATTGACAGCTGGGTCCCTTTGATTCAGAATGAAACAGGGACATCCAAACACATGGAAATAACTGACATTTGGCTTCTTCCCTTTGAGCAGCTCATAGGGAGTCTTGTTGAATCTTTTCACCACTAAGGATCTGTTTTTGGTGAAGCAGGCAGTGTTAACAGCTTCAGCCCAAAATGATGAAGGTAAACCTGATGCACACAGCATGGTTCTGGCAGCTTCAATGAGATTTCGGTTTCTCCTTTCAGCAACTCCATTTTGTTGAGGAGTTCTTACTGCTGAAAAGTTTTGAGTGATACCTTTCTCTTCACAGAAGTCTTCAAAAGTACTGTTTCTGAATTCAGTACCATGATCACTTCTAAGCTGCTTTACTTGGGCAGAGTTCAGCATTTCCATCTTTTTGACAAATCCAATAATCTCTCTAGCAGCCTCTCCTTTGCTCTTCAGAAAGATCACCCATGTGTACCTGGAGAACTCATCAACCATTACAAGAGTGTATCTTCTTCCTCCTAGACTTGGGACATTAACAGGTCCAACAAGTCCATATGGATCAAGAAGAGTGGAGTATCAATAGAGAAATTGTGTTTGGATTTAAAAGATGTTTTTCTCTGCTTGCCTTTCTCACAAGCTGTGCATAATCTATCTTTGGCAAAAGTCATAGAAGGCAAACCTGTCACCAACTCTTTCTTACAGAGTTTGTTGATGTTCTTGAAGTTCAGATGTGACAGTCTTCTGTGCCATAACCAGTTTAGATCAGCGTTTGTTCTTGTGAGAAAACAGGTTTCAGTTGTGGGATCAGCAGAATGCATATCAACAACATATACACCTTTCTTTCGTTGAGCACAGCACAACTTTGCCTTGGGAATCCAATATGTAACCCAGGTGCTCATCAAAGTTAACCTTGTAGCCAGCATCACACAGTTGACTTATGCTAACAAGGTTATGTTTTAGCCCAACCACATAGGCTACCCTTTTGAACACTGCAGCACCAGCTTTAAGAGTTCCATATCCCTCAGTGGATCCCTGCACATTGTCACCAAAGGTGACTTTTGGCCCTTTTTCAGGCCTGAGATCACTCAGCAATTCTTTACAACCTGTCATGTGCCCTGAGCAGCCACTGTCCAGGTACCAAACCTGGGAAGGTTGTTTTTCCTGCAGAGTGAAAAGAGAATTATTAGTTATTTTTAGGGGAACTCATCACACAGATGAGTTCTCCTACTTCATCAACATTTGTTGATGGATTTGGAATGTCCACACTAATATTCCCTATTTGAATGGTATCAGCTTGAATACCATCCTCAGTGACTATGACATTTCCACCACTGCTTGTAACAGCTGTGAGGGAAACAGCAGAGTCAACAGGCCTCATGTCCTCAGGTTCAGGACAGTCCTTGGCCAGATGTGTCTTCTTCCCACACTTGTAACATTTTCTCTTTTTAGTACTTTTGGAAGAAGGTCCTTCAGAAACACATTCTGAGCTATTTTTGTTGATTCTTTCAGCAGGTTTAGCATTCTTTGTAGAATCAACAGCTTGTGTGGTAAGTTCAATGGCCACAGCTTTGACTGTCTCTTCTTTCCTCTTTTTGGGAGGACAGATGTCAAAGACAGGAAGCTTGATTGGCCTTTGAGCTTCCACAGGTTTGGGAAACTTATTCCCAGTTGTCTCAGTTTGAGCAATGGCTTTGCCTTTGCCCCTACTGAGTTGTGATTTATGCTGCCTATCAGCATACTCACTGTGTTTGGTTTTGAAAAAACTTATTTTCATTTAAAACCAACTCACCACCATGATTTGAAAACTTATTTGAAATCACAGCAGTTTTGTTTTCAACCTGAGACTTACCCTTGTTGAAAACAGGCTGCTTACTTTTTGAAAACTTATTTTCAAAATGTTTAGCATCAAAAGGATTAACATGCTTTTTACCAACAGCTTTGGACTCAGAACCTGTTTTGTCAACAGGTTTAGCATCCACAGCTTCAGTTTGAGCATGTTTTCCTTTCTTTTGCTTATGTGAGCTAGCAGAGCACTTAGCAGGCTGTTTTGGAGAACAAACTCCAACATCAGCTTTTGAGCTTGGTTCACATAAGCTGTCAGTATTTTGACGCCTGACAAACCTGTTTGTTGAGATTAGCTTACCATTCACATTTTGAATGAATGTATTTGGAAGCTCACCAAGAGTGGATAAATCTTCTTTTAAATTACTTATCTCAACAATGGAAGCTGCTGTGTCAAGATCCCTTCCAAGATAGGCTTGGATTTGTGCAGGAATCTGTTGACTTATACAATGGCTGACTTTTTGTGCAGATTGGCACCAAGAGTCAACTGTCTTTTGAAGCTTGGCATGCTTTATATCTGTTTCTCTCTTTTCTTCCAGTAAAATAGAGTTGATGTGTTTTAATTCATCAAGCTCAGTTTCCAACTTATGGAAACTGTCCAGTTTACTGGATTTAGTTTTAAGATCAGCTTTAAGCTTAGAGATTTCAGATAGTAAAGCATCATGCTTCTCAACAGCAGCTTTGAGATCAACAAGCATATATTCAAACATTTTAACTTTTTCTTCAGAACTGTAAGCCATAAAATTTTGTACCTTATACATCATCGTAGGATTCCAGTTCTCCAAGCTGCTGAAGGCTTCAGCTTCAGCCATGTCTTGTTTGAAACTGCTTGTTGATGGGACATCAGAGTTGGCCATCAGACACTGATTATCTTCTTCATCAGATGATGAATCAGATTCCTCCCAGTCACATGTCTCTGCCATGAGTCCCTTTTGGCGATTGGAAGACACAGAGTTTTCCAATTTCCTTAGCTTAGCCATGGCCATAAGGTACTTAACCCTATAGCCATCATCCTTGTTAGTCTTGTTAGGTTTGGATGACTGACCAACAGCTTTTGACACACAGTCAGCAGCTATATGGCCAGTTTTGCCACACTTGAAGCACTCAGCTTTTGATTTGTCAAATGCCTTCTTTTTGCCAGCACTTGAACCTCCTTGCAGCATGTTTCTTCCAAACCTTTTCTTGTTGAACCTTTTGACAAGCATGGCTATCATTTGCTCATCATCTTGTTCAGCAAGATCTGCAACATCTTCTTCGTCTGACACCTCCTCCTTTTCATCATCCTGTTGATCAGGTTGAATGAACACATCACTCACCTGATTAACAGACTGTCTCACATTAGCCACAAAGGTTGTACCTCTTCTGGACATTTCCAAGGCATTCCTCTTTTGTTGCCTTGATTGTTCATCATTCAGTAAGGATCCATACAGATTGACCAGATCCATACTTCTGATAGTACCTGAGTTCCTTAGGATGGTTGAGAAATAGTTCCACTCTTCAGGTAAAATGTCCAGAAACTTGTTCACCAAAGTAAGACTGTCCTTGGTGATCCCAACAGCTTTGAGATCATTCACCAGAGCAGTGAACCTGGTGTAGGTTTCAGTGAGAGACTCCTTTTGTTTGGCAAAGAAGAGTTCATACTGTCTAACAAGATTGTTAATCCTGTTGTCCAGTGTGATTGTGGGTCCATCATAGACGGTACACAGAGTATCCCACATCTCCTTTGCAGTCTTCATTTTCTCAACCTGCTTGAACACATCATCAGGGAGAGAAATGACCAGGTTGTTTCTGGCCTTTGCATCCAGAGCCACCAGTCTCTTGTCTTCATCCGACCATTGAGCTTTGGCTTTCTCAAAGGTCCTGATTTCAGGAGCAGCTCCTTCAACCGCTGGAGTTATAGTAGTGACAGAGGTTGGCACATAGGGACCCTCCATCACTATCTCTGGCAGTTGTACATCCAGATTCTCTAAGTAGAGCATCATTCTGCACTTCCAACCAGAGAAGTTTTGATGATTAAATTTGGGAGGTTTGCCCATAGAGCCATTGTCATAGTAAGAAGAGTTTGCAGCACTGTTGTCCATGGAAACTTGGGAGAATGAGAGATCTAGAATGACACACACTCTAAACTGCTCTGATACCAGTTGTAGGTCCCGAAAGATTTCCAAAGTATATAGTTATAAGCTGTAGAGGGGGGGTGAATACAGCACTTTAAAAACTACACACTCTTTTTCTCAATGTTTGTATGTATTATCAACAATTGTTAATTACAAACAAGCTTGAATGCGGAATAGTTCAAGCTGAGATGACAGAATACAACAGTATGCTTACTAGTCTAAGACAGACTCGAACTAGTATACACTGAATACACTCACTAAGATGCACTCAATGTGTTTACAAGACTTTTAAGGAACAGCTTAGGTAAAACAGCTTTGACACACAGATGCTGGTTTACAGAAGATTTGCATGCATGAATATCACACTTGCACGTTCACTCTTGGTTTAAGCACTTAGCTTTTTTTTTCACTTCTTTCTGACCTTGGAAGCTTCCTTTTATACTCACTTAGAGGATCTAAGAGAAACATCTTCATTGGACAGAATGAAAAAGGAGAAGTCTTGTTTGAAAAGACAATATAACTTTTCTGCACTTTTCTGAAAAGCAGACTTGCAGAACTTTTGTCTTTTTACTTTGTCTACTGTTGCATTGCCTTTAACTAATTTAGGAATGTCAACTTTGCGTCTTTCTTCCTTGTAAAGGCCTATTTTGATATAAGAAAAGGTCTGTCACCCTTTTTCAAATAACCTTTTGTCTTCATGTGACAGAACAGCTTGGGCAGGCTGAGCGGTTCTGCTTTCCACTTTGTCTTCGACTTGTAAACTGATCTTGTAGTCAAAAACAATACATGATGACTTGGAAACAAATTCCATAAAGTGTTTAGCCTGTTCACAAAGAACAGGTTCTGTTCACAAAGAACAGAACACTTTAAAAATGCCCAAGCTGCTCAACAGTGTAGAGCAGCGTAGACAGTTTATGTCCAGCCTGATCAGCAGACTGAGCAGCTTGGACAAACTGTCTTGGTTGCAACACATGCAACATATAGAACAGCTTTAGACTGATATTGCAAATCATTTTCAGGTTTCAATAAGGCATATAACAGGCCTTAAATTCAACCTTCAAATGTATCAACAGGTTTGATTATAAAATCTCCCCCTCAGATATAGAACAGGTTTGACTGAGGCCTTTTGTGCCTAACACTTTTTCAGTGATTTAAAACTTGTTTCCCACTCGAAAAACAATTTCAAACAACTTTGTTTTACTGAACTTTGATTAAAAACAAGGGTAAATGACATCAAATAGCTCTGAACTTTCGACTTTGTACACATTATGTAGTGAACTTTTATTTGTGCACATTTGGTAGTCAAAGTTTCAAAATTGTTCCAATTTGGTAGTTGGCGTACATGTTAACCGGTTGCTTCCGGTCTCGATGCCTATGTGGACAATTTTTTAATGACGTGGCTACCCGTTTTTATATTATACCCGTTTTTATCTATGTGGCAACCCGTTTTTTAAAATCACCCGGTTATAAACCCGGTTCATTTTTCATACGATCGATCCAACTTGTAAGAACCGGGTTTATAACCGGGTAATAAATCCGGGTTATTTTAAAAAAAAAGGTTGCCACATAGATAAAACCGGGTATAATATAAAAGCGGGTAGCCGCATCATTAAAAAAACGTCCACGTAGGCATCGAAACCGGAAGCAACCAGTTAACAGGTACGCCAACTACCAAATTGGAACAATTTTGAAACTTTGACTACCAAATGTGCACAAAAAAACGTTCACTACATAAATGTGTACAAAGTCGAAAGTTCAGAGCTATTGATGCCATTTTCCCTAAAAACAACAACAAAGTTGTTAAAAATCCAAATTTCTGAAAAATGATGAACACAAAGCTTTTTGAAATAAAATTTCAAATATCTGTTTGTGTGATTTGATTTGAACCATGAAATTTCAGATTCATGTTCAGATTCATAAACCCTAAACCACCACACATTTCATTTCAGTTTAAGGAATAAAAATTTTGAATCACCATGAACAAACATATACGGACATACGAACTGATATATATATATATATATATATATATATATATATATATATATATATATATATATATATATATATATATATATATATATATATATATATATATATATATATATATATATATATATATATATATACAAGATACTGAAATGAACTATTTAAAACAACAACAAACAATAGAGAAAAATACTCACAATTTGATGATAGTATTTCTAAAACAATTGAAGATATTGGGGGTTTTTGAGTTTTCTTAATGGGGAAGAAATGTTTCGAAGAAGACGGTGAATAGGAGAAAAGGTTAATTTGAAATTCAAAATTCAACTTTATAGTTGAAATTACCCGGCCCATATTTGAATTTTAATTTTGACATTAGCCGGCCCACATTCACCAAATAGAAACCCATTTATTCAAAAAAAATAATGTCTTTTCAAAAAAAATTACAACTAAAAAAAATAAAACAAAGTAACAACAAAAACAAAAAATAATTTTGAAAAACACACACACAACAAAATTTTTTAACTAAACTAAAAACAAAAAAAAAATTAAACAAATAAAATATAAAATGCTCCCCCTTGAATTTTAGAATGCTGCTCCCCCTCAGATGTATATATTAATTTGCAAATCAGCTCCCCCTACAAAATATGAGAAAAATTTTATCAGATTTTCTCAAAATCAGAAGAAAATTATTTTCTGCTCCCCCTGCACATGACAATTCAGATCTGTTAAATTCCGAAAAATTTGAACTTTTAAAATTCAAGAATTTTAACATCATATTATAATCAATAAGAACATGTAATTTTAAAATTAGAAATTGAAACTACCGAATTATTAAATCTAACGATTCAACATACCCAATTTGTATACCAAAAAATTAAACATTTTTTCATCTAATGCTTTGGTAAACAAATCAGCTAGTTGATATTCAGTAGGAACAAAACAGCAAGTCAACTCGGTTCAAAATGCAAGTCAACTCGATTTAAAAAACAAGTTTAACTCGAATGGAAGACACTACCAACTCGAATGTAAGGTAGGTCAACTCGATTAAAGTGCAAGTCAACTCGATAAAAATGAGAGTCAACTCGATTAACTATGTAATTCAAATCGATTAAAGTACAAGTTCAACTCGATTGACACTAAAGTCAAACTCGATTTCCTTGTTATCAACTCTATTGAAATGGTCAATCAACTCGAATTGCTCATGAACAAAGTATAATTCGAGTTTCTTAATTTTTCAGAATTTTTTAAGTCTGAAATTCAATTTAATTTGTAAAACACATCTATTTTCAACCAAATTGAAATCGAAGGTAAGGATTCTGATTTAAAACACTTTTTGTGAAAGTATATTGTCCAAAAACAGATCTAAAAGTGACTTTTGCAATAAAACAGTGAAGAACTTTAGGTATTTCAAAATTACAGAAAAATCACTAGATCTTTTTCTGTGTTTGATGAATCAAAACAAAATTGTATTCAATTAAATCGACTTCCTATCCTTTTCGATCCAATTTTCAGAATCTATAATCAACAGGATAAAAACTCTTGTTGATTTTTAGGTTTTTTGAAAAAAATGTCAAGAACACTGTTAGAATATATTCAATTTCAGATCAAAAATCACCACTAGATGCTCTGATACCAATTGTGAAATATAGATTCATAACAATCAATCAACAATAACTACAATCAATCAAGAACAAGAACAATTAAAACTAACCAAATGATTAGATTGATGACTGAATGATTACAAAGAGAATGTTACTGTTGCGCTAGATCTCTGTGTGAATCCGTGCGTATCAAATATGCAAAATGTCAGATCTGATATTCTATTACAAAGTCAAACATGCTTTTATACTATTTACAACTATTAACAAATAACACAATAAACCCTAGACTTTGTATTACATCAACAAAATATATTCCAACAAAACCTCCAATTCTGTATAGAGGTGAACACGTACAATGGAGGGAGAGATTTCTTGAGTTTATCAGTTTCCATGACCTGTCTGATGAGATGCTGAAGTCACTCAATGACGGACCAACAGTTTTCTTGAGACAATACCTGTTGTCCCCACCGGCAACCTCCCTATACCTGAAAGAACCGTTGAGGGTCACAAACCTAACTGAAGCACAAAAATGCAGAAAACTGGGGGACAAGACAACTAGAAAACTGTTGCTGATATCAATACCAAATGACATATATACATGTCTGACTAATACCAAAACAGCCAAATCCATCTGGGATGGTTTTTGTAAGCTGATGATGGGTTCAGACAGAGCATCAACAAATAAAGCCCGAAACAGTTTAATGACGTTTGAGAACTTCAGAGTAAGAGAAGGGGAACTGCTGGAAAGTACATACCTAAGGTTTGTCAGTCTGGTCAGTGAAATGAAAAGGAATGGTGTCACAAAGTCAAATTTAGACATCAATGTCAAATTCCTGAACGTACTGAATCCGGAGTGGGAAAAGTACGTAATGATAATTCAACAAACCAAAGACATTGAAGATATGGACTTTCACATGGTATTTGAAAACCTTAAAAACTACCAGGAAGTTGTTTTAAGGAAGATGTCCGGAAAGAAGAAGACTGAAAAATAAACAGTTGATCCTTTAGCTTTGTTGGCAGATAAAAAGTAAAAATACAAGCTAAAGAAGGAGAAAATGATAGTAGTGAGCAGCAGTTCTTCAGAGTCAGACTCATCGGATTCCTCAACTGATTCTGAAATTGAAGAAATGAAGAAACAAATGGCCTTACTGAAGAAGCCATTTCAGAAGAAGTTTTACTGAAAACCAACCAACAACAAGATGAGGTACAAAACAGGCTCACGGAAGTTTGAAAAGAAGGACAAATATGATAAATCAGCAGAGAGCAGTGGCAAGAAAGCAGACAAATATGAAAAATCTGAAAAGTCAGCCAAGAAGGATTTTGAGCAAGAGTACTACAATTGTGGCAAGCCAGGCCATTATGCTAGAGAATGTAGATTGCATGTAGTTAAAAATTCAGAATACTACACTCGTAAGGCACTTCTAGCAAAGGAAAAGGAGGCCGGCAAAGCTTTAATGGCCGAAGATGATCACTGGCTCCAATTATCTGAAGACGAAGATATTTTAGATGAATATGCACACATCTGTCTAAAGTCTGAAGTTTTTAATGATTCGGAATTTAGTGAGTCTGCGATGATAGCTGAAGATGAAGTTTGGGTGGGTTTGATGGATGAGGAGAATGAAGAAAAATAAGAGTCTGATGATGATAAGGAACTAACTGAAGAGTTAGCGCTGATGGCAACAGGAGATGCTGGCTGCAGCAAGCATAAGGAAAATGATGACTCAGATTCAGATACATCAGAGAGTTCAGAGACACCTGAGGTACAAACTAACTCTGATTCTGAAAATGATGACTCCTGTATGCTAGAACAAAAACTGACGCAAATGGCTTACATGGTAAAGAAATTTGAAAAATTTTTAAAAGCTGAAAAGAAAAATGTCCATTCCTTGGAAAACAAATTAAGTCAAGAACATGCGTTAGTGTTAGATTTTTCCAAGGATAATGCATTAGCGTTACGAGCTGTATCAGATCTACAAGATAAAACAAACGATCTTCGAAGTCAAATTCAGAAACTAAATAGCAATATATCTGACATAGCAGAAAAACTGAATTTAGCTGAATTAGAAGCATCAAGTTATTCAGTGAAATATCATGCCATATTTGAAGAAAGAACGAAACTTTACGAGAAAATTAAATCTTTGGAAGATGAGTTTATTAAATGAGGTCAAACAGATCAAACGATATATTTAAATCAACCTAAAGATACCGAATTTTATAATTCTAAATCAGGTATAGGTTGGACTAATCCTAAATATCTGACAAAAGCAATTTCAAATTCACCTACTTTATATGATGTCAGATACATGAATTTAGGATTACAAATGACTTTTATGAAAGCTTCAGATGAAATAGAATCAAGTGAAGATTCAAAAAGGTTGAGATCTGATAAAATGCAGAATACAGTCGATTATAACAGATTAAATGAATCTTATCAAAATTCTTGCATTTAGAGGAGTATATTCAGACGTACTCTGATAAGTATTTATCTGAAAATACAACTCATTCTCAAAAGCCATATTTACCAAATTCAATTCTTGAGAAGATAAACACTGATCTTGAATTGAAAATCAAAACTTTTGAGACTGAAAATCAAAATCTTAAGGCTGAAATTAAATCTTTGGAAATAAAGCTGCAAAATCAGCATGAAAACAAATCCCAATCAGATCAAAAACTTTCAATTCAATTTGATTCTATTAATTCTGAACAAGATTTTGATCAGTATGTGAACTCGGATTTCAACTCATTGGAAGAAACGTTTGTCAAAATAGATGAATTTGTTAAACCATTACATGACAAACAATTTGAAAAACCTAAAGAACCTGTGAGTATTCTGAAAAGAATATATACAGATTCTAAGGATACATCAGAAAATTCACCAGTTTTACAACTGAAAAAGGAGAAAACAAAAGTTCATTTTGTGACTCCTACATATGAAAAAGGTGAATCATCTTCCTCAAGGGATTCTATTGCACAAAAGGTCCATACCTCCAAAGGTAAGAAATTTTTACAGGATACACATATTTCTAAAATGACTAATTTTCGTGTTTCTATTATGTCAGATAATATTGTGAAAAGTTCTTGGAAGAAAGAATGGCGCAAGAAGCAACGAGAAATGAAAAACAAGAGTTTAAGACAAGAGTGAAGAGTCAAAGAATAACTTGTTACTGATAGGATTAGTCAATTTGATAAGTCTGTCTGTAATAATTTTACTGATAAACAATGTAATAAATACTCTCAAACAGATTGACTTGCTTTAAATTATGTTCGTTGTCATCCATTGCATGCTAAATCTGATAAGTTCGTTTGGTTACCAAAGGAAAAGGTTCATTCTTTTAAACAGGACAAGGATCCAAAGAAACATATTTCAAAATCAGTTCCACACAGGTCTGTACAAAAATGGATACCTAAACGTACTGTTAAAAAGTGGGTTCCTAAATTAAAGACATTATCTGATGAAAAGAATAATAATGAACCACATGATTTACCGAAATCCAAAGTACCCAACTATAAGTGGGTACCTCACATTTTCTTTTGTCTTATAGGTAAATCATGTGTGGTACGTTGACTCCGGATGCTCAAAACATATGACCGGACAGAGAGAAACTCTCACAAACTTTGTTGATAAGTTTTGCGGGACAATTCATTTCGGAAATGATCAATTCTGTCCGATCAAAGGATATGGGAGTCTTGAGTACAACAAGATCATGATACAAAAAGTCTTCTACGTTGACGGTCTAGGTCACAATCTATTCAGCATTGGACAACTATGCGACAAAGGATTAGAGGTCAATTTTAAAGCGAATCGGTGCAACATTAGATCTAGAGAAGGGAAGGAGATACTTGCAGAGAATAGAAAAACAAATTTGTACTCAATAGACCTAGCCTCACTCAATCTAAAGAAAGATGTTTGCTTATTATCTAAAGCAACATTTAAAGTTTCTTGGCTATGGCATCACCGTCTTTCTCACTTGAATTTCAAAGAGTTAACCAACCTTGCAAAAGGTGGGTTAGTCAAAGGGCTTCCAACTCTCAAATATCAAAAAGAGCAGTTGTGTGCAGCCTGTGAAAAAGGAAAGATGACTAAAGCGTCTCACAAGTCTAAAGCTGAACACTCTTCAACAAGAGCATTGGAACTTCTTCACATGGACTTGTGTGGGCCAATGAGAGTATAGAGCATAAACGAAAAGAGATATGTGTTGTTAATAGTCGATGACTACTCCAGATACACATGGGTATTCTTCCTATGTTCCAAGTCTGATTCTACCGAAATCATAATTGACTTCATTCGTAGAATTCAAGTCAAGTTGCAACTTTCAGTTCAAACCATTAGATCAGATAATGGGACAGAATTCAAGAACAAATCACTCGAAACGTTTCTAAATTCTGTGGGAATAACTCATCAATTCTCAGCAGCTCGCACTCCACAACAAAACGGTGTAGTTGAACAAAGAAATCGCACCCTACTGGAATCTGCGAGAACGATGCTGGCATATTCAAACATTCCGTTATTCCTTTGGGCTGAAGCTGTAGCAACGGCTTATTTTACACAGAACAGATCTATAATCAACAAGAGATTCAGAAAGGCTCCGTATGAATTAATAAATAAACGAGTCTCTAATGTAAATTTTTTTCATGTCTTTGGATGCAGGTGTTTCTTAAACGACAAAGACAATTTGGGGAAATTTAGTCAAAACGCGGATGAACGCATCTTCATTGGCTATTCAAAAGAGTCTGTAGCCTTCCGAGTCTACAATACGAGGACAAAGACAGTTAATGAAAGCGTCAATGTTAAATTCGATGAAGGCTTTGTAATGGCTTCTGAACATATCAGTTCAGAACCCGATCTTAACCAGCCGACTTCTATGACGTCATCGGTACAGAGTGCAGAAAATATTGATTTAAATAAACTGTTCGAGAATTTTTATGAAGACTACTTTGCACAGACCAAACCTAATATTTCAAATTTGGTGCCTGACAGGATTACTGAAGATCCAGTCGTAGTCTCAGATTATTCTCACCAACCAATTTCGGAAGAAACTGGAGAGGTTTCAACGACAGAAGTACACTTACCTGTTAACAGTGTACTACCTATACAACCTCCAGTATCTTTTGAATCCCCATTGCATTCTGAAAATTCAGAAACCCCGATCTCAATTGATATACCATCAACCTCAGAAGCAAATCCCCGAATTCCCTATCTTGATTTAAATCCCAATCAAGACCAATTTCAACCTTACCCACATACCTTTAAATGGACAAGGAATCACCCAACTAAAAACATCATAGGTGAACCTTCAGCTTCAGTTGAAACCAGAAGAGCGACCATGAACGAGTGCTTATTTTCAAATTTTCTGAGTAAAATTGAGCCAAATAATGTAAAAGAATCTCTCCTGGATGTTGACTGTATTGTGGCTATGCAAGAAGAGCTAAATCGATTTGAAAGGTTGAAGGTCTAGAGATTGGTGGAGCGACCAAAAGACAAATCCATCATTGGCACAAAGTGGATCTTCAAGATTAAGAAGGATGAACACGGTGTCATCATTCGAAACAAGGCTCGCCTCGTTGCCAAAGGATATAGTCAGCAAGATGGAATTGATTACGATGAAACATTCGCTCCAGTTGCTCGTATAGAAGCTATTAGGATGTTTTTAACTTTTGTGGTTCATAAAAACTTTATTGTTTATCAAATGGATGTAAAAACGGTGTTTTTAAATGGGGAACTAACAGACGAAGTGTATACATATCAGCCTGAAGGGTTTTAGATCCTTCAAAGCCTGACCATGTATATATCTTGGATAAATCCCTGTATGGCCTTTAACAAGCACCTCGTGCTTGGTATGATGCACTTTCAAACTATCTGTTGAAATGTGGATTTAACAAAGGTGCAGTGGATACAACCCTGTTTATAAAACGTCAGGGTCCAGATATCATAGTTATTCAAATATATGTAGATGATATAATATTTGGGTTTACTAATCCAGAATTTTGCAAGAAATTTGCTTTCATAATGTCCCAAAAATTTGAAATGAGCATGATGGGAGAAATCAATTTTTTCTTAGGTTTACAAGTGAAACAACTGACTGACGGTATTTTCATCAATTAGTCCAAATATATTCAGGACATGTTAAAGAAATTTAACATGGTCAATAGTACTCCTATCAAAACTCCCATGGCTCCAGATTCCAAATCAAAACTCGATGAGGACATTTCAGGGAAACCTGTAGATGTAACTCGTTATCGAAGCATAATTGGGTCATTAATGTATTTAAACTGCAAGTAGACCTGATATTATGTTTGCTACATGTGTTTGTGCTAGATATCAGGCACATCCGAAAGAATCACATTTGGCTGCTGCCAAAAGAATTTTAAGATATCTAAAGGGAACACCAACCTTAGGTTTCTGGTATCCCCGGGAATCATCATTTACATTAACTGCCTAGTCTGATGCTGATCACGCAGGTGACAAAATGGATAGTAAAAGCACATCAGGAGCAGTACAATTCTTAGGTGACAAACCCGTCTGCTGGTCATCCAAGAAACAACATTGTGTTTCACAGACAACAGTCGAAGCTGAATACGTTGCCGTATCATCGTGCTGTTTTCAAGTGTGTGGATGAAGAGCCAACTCAGAGACTACGGGTTTACACCGCAAAAGATTCCAATTTATTGTGATTCTCAAAGTCCAATAGCCATAGCTTCCAATCCGGTGCAACATTCTAAAACCAAACACATTGACATCCAGTATCATTTTATAAAAGATCATGTAGAAAATAGTAATATAGAATTATATTTTGTACATACTGAATATCAATTAGTTGACTTGTTTGCCAAAGCCTTAGATGAAAAACGTTTTAATTTTTTGGTATACAAGTTGGGTATGTTGAATCGTTAGATTTAAACATTCAGTAGTTACAAATTATAATTTTAAATTTACATTTTTATTTGATTTAAATTTGATGTTAATCTCATATAATTTTAAAGTTTAATTTTTTTTCCAAAGTTTAACAGATTCGGATTGTCATGTGCAGGGGGAGCAAACAGATAAATTTATCTGTTTCTTAATAATCTGATAAACTTTATCTGATTTTTTGTAGGTGGACCTGTCCTTTAAAGAAATATTAATCTGAGGGGGAGCTAAACTGTAAAAATCAAGGGGAAGCAATTTCTGTGTTTGTTAAATTTTTTTTAGTACAATTTTATTTGATATTTGTTATTTTTTTAGTTGTGTTCATTTTTAATTTTTTTTAGTTAAATCAATTTTTAGTTGATATTTTTTTAGTGCAATAAATTTTTTTTGTTTTGTTTTTTGTTTGTGTGTGTGTGTACTTATTTTTGTTGACATTAAATGGGCTTAAAATGAAAAACCTAATGCTCGATGGGCCGGGTTTTAAAATATTTTGAATTTGAAAGTTTGACTATAAAGTTGAAATTCAAATTTCAAAATCACTTTTTCAACTTCTTGAATATTGTTCATCTCTTTCACCGACTTCACTCTTTCGGATTTCTTAATCACAAAGAAACTATTTCAAAATCAGATTTTCAGCATTTGAGATTAACTTTGTAAGTCCATTTAATAGTTTCCTTTTTATTTGTTTAGTTTCAGTATAAATTTATGAGTTTTATTCATATAGAATATTATGTGTGTGTGTGTGTGTGTGTTCGTATGTACTTAAGTGTGTGTTCATGGGTTTTGTTGATTTGTTGGTTAGAATATGAAATTGATTGTGTGTTCATATACGGATTACTATCATGGACTTGAATATCAAATTTCAAGTTTCAGTTCCAAACACAGAAACATTAATTTTGAATTTTTCAGGATTCAAAGTTTTCGAGTTCATAAAACTAAAAATTGAATTTTTTTTGGTATGCAATTGTTGTTTCTGGACAATGTTCAGTAAACAAATGTTGTTTAAAATCAATTTTTGAGTAGGACTCAACTTTTGGATAGGCACAATAGTCCATAAATTAAATTTATAGATATTATCAGTGGTTTTTGGACTTAAAAATATTTTCAAACATTTTCTCGATTAACACTTTAATCGAGAATGTTTAAGGTTCTAATCGAGTTGCCTGAAGGTCCACTCTAGAAATGTTTAATTTCATTCGAGTTGGATACTTCTTTAATCGAAAATCTTAGATGTTATTCGAGTTGGTTAATTTTCAGAACTTAGAAAAATTTTCAAATAACCCTCGATAACAAATTTTATTCGAGTCTTTCCATCTTTAATTCGAGTTGGTATTCTAATTAGTTCGAGGAACTGTTATTGTTGATCGAGTTGAGAAGTGTGTAGGACTTAGATAGTTGTCCATCAAGTCTCGATAATAAATTCCATTCGAGAAACCAACAGTTCTATTCGAGTTTGTCTTATGTGCTTTCGAGAAAACAATAACTTTATACGAGATGGTCCATATAATTTCATTCGAGAATTTCCTTACTCATTTGAGTGTCACAACTATGATATTCGGGATAGATCATGACTCGTCCGAGCAACATCTTGTTTCATTCGAGTTTTATACTAATTTTTCCAAAAAATTTCTAAGTGTTGAGGAATTTTAATTTTTTTAAGAAAAAATTTCACATTTTTCAAGAAATTTTTAATATCTGTGTTTTTCTAACATTGGACTCTTAACGATTGACTTTGGAATCCTAACAATAATATTTTAATATTATTGTCTGGAATCCCGATGCTTTAAATAGAGAAACACATACTTTTCCAATTTCCAGCAAAATGTTTTATTTTTTCTATTTGCACATTTGATTATCTGTTGATTCAAACATGTCTTTTATTGTTCACAGGTTTCAAATGGCATCCCCAGCACAATCCCAACCTTCAAACTCATCTGATTCCCATTCATCTTCAAATCATACATTGGTTTCCAAACCAGTAAAATCCGCCTCTGTCACCCCACCTTCACCTTCCACACTCATCCCAGACAATCAGTTGGTCAAACCCAGATATTGTTTACCCTTTCGTGACAACAACCATCGTCTTGATCCCAAGATAATCAAAGTCAGCCACCCGATATTAGTAGATATTCTTAAAGGTCATCCTTTAGGATATCTACTTCAATACAAACCCTCAATTCCCCAAGTGTACGTACAACAATTTTGGCACACAACCAAGTTTGTCCCAGCTGATGGTAACCACACTTTAAGGTTACCATTGATCAATTTAAGATGAAAATTACATTATCAAGACTGATACATAATCTGTTTCTACCACGTCGCATCGATACTGTGAATTTTCCAGAGTTAGCTGATTTTGAAGATTTTGTATTTGATGAAGAATTAGTACATGATTTGATTTGCTTAGGATACTCTAAACCACTTCAGAATAGCTCAAAGTTCCATAGAAATGGACTTAATGGAGAATGGTACACACTTTTTGGCATTGCAAACCAATGCATGACGTCAAAGCACACTGGAATAGATAGGTGCAACATTCACTGTCTCCGAATTTTTCATGGGATTGCTTTTAACAAGCATTATGATTACGCTCAGTGTATCTGGGAGGACTTAAAGGAGGTGGTGTTAGCCAAGACAACAAATAGAGCACGAAAGCTTGTCCCACTTCAACGATTTATTCAAATACTGATAAGAGGAATATTAAGGGGCAATGAACAGCTTCCTAAACGCTCAAATGCTCAGAGATGTCCTGATTATGTGATGATGAGCTTGCATGGAGTAAAGGATTCACCGACCGCGAATATAATGCAGATTCTGGAAGCTTTACTCAAATATGTGGATCAAGAAAGTGAGCATGTGAAGTTGTATAGAATAGATCACGCTCCTATAGAAACCCAAGATCACTTAGAGAAGAAAATCTTCCATACCTTGAAGATCACTTAGAGAAGAAAATCTTTTGTAAGAAGCAAGGTCCTTGTACATTTTTGAAACTTTTCAAAGTTCTAGAGCCAAACATGCCAAACTTAGCAAATTATGCAAGTTTCTTACAGAATAAAGCTCAGTCTGTAGATAATGTTAGAAGTGAGTTTAGGATAGCTGATTTGATCAAGATTGAAATAGATCATTTTGTTAAGATGTTCTATCCTACTTTCACTGTGACAAGGACTGATAGGAACACATATACTTTCACTGAAGCTGACATGTTTGGAATGCACTTGATTGATGTTGAGGATTTATTTGATGAGTTGTGCCGAAATAAGAGCTGTAGATTTGCACTTAGGACAATTTTCCACTTCATGCACACCAAACTGGTGCTTATGTCTGTGCAAGATCTACAGATCGGAGTTGAAAGAGGAATGAGAAAGATAAATATTACTGCTCCAAATCGGGTTATCAAGTTTTCTGGAGATTTGAAAGAATATCAAGTTATCATGGTAAAGCATCCTGCTGTTATGTATAAAGACAAAGATGGAAAGCTGAGAGTTATGCGAAGCATTGAGCTGAATAATTTTTGTGATGGAACGCTTCAGAAATTAATGACTGGTTCGAAAGGGAAGTTGGCGGCAGATAAGAAGAGGAAGACTAAGAGGGGAGCATTAAGTGTTACTGACAGAAAGCTCATCGTTGAATTCATTGCAAAGATAAATTGGAGATTGTCTAACCGAAAGAGCGTCAGACGTTTTGAGATGAAGTTAGGACTATCAAAGTGAAGACTGTGTTTATTTCATCAAATGGGGACAATGTTAGATCCAAGTTGTAATTGATGAAATAAATAAGTCTAGGGTTGATATTGTAAATCTAGATTGTTTCTTTATGATTGTTGATTGAATTAACTGGAATTACAAAAGACCTAGACTTCGTGAACGTGGACGATGTTGAATATCGACACGATAGATTGAAAAACAGGATCAAAAAACGTCAAACTCACATGACATTAGTTGTCGCCCTTACTAGAAGCATGAATCGTCGCTCCATCATCATGTGCTTAAGAGACTTTCAAATGGCTATTGAGAGCACGATGGTTAAAGTTGGTCTGAAAGCCCCAGAGCAAGACATATTTCTACTAGACCACTACCCGGCGTTCAAAGTTTTATTGGGAGGGCAGCCGGGAATCATATTTCTGAATCAAAGAGGACGGAAAAGATTTATGTGCTTTGAGGATTTACCTTGTTACTCCGATGAAACTATCAGATTAGTCAGAGCCGAGCTTACCAAAAGAATACAAGAAAACGATGCTCGGACAAATCCTAAACTTAGACGCAAACCTAAGGAGATTCAAGATATTCTCAGCGGCATAGAATTACTGAATAAGAGGCTACATTTAAGGCAAGTGACTGGACAGTTCTACGTCGTCCTTGGTCTCTGAGAAACTACGGATCACGCCCGGGTTCACCCACAATGATCGAAAAAGGGGAGATTGTTAGATTTTTAATTTCGATCTTGTGGATTTCTTTTATAATAAATATTATTAGTTTAGTTGCTTGTAATTTAATTCAAGACTTTGTTTAGTTATTTCTTTATTTTACAAGTAGAGGGGGCTGTTTTGTAATAGTTGGAAAGTTGAATTAATTCCCATGTAATAGGTAGACTCGCCTAGGGTTTCAATGAATTCAGACAATTTCATATTGAGAAAAAGCAGTCGCCGCATATTTGAGAAAAAACATTCTCTGACAATTTTATCATCATTCTTGCAATCATTGAGTTCTTATTCTTTTTGCTTGAATATTTGTGTGATTAATATATATGAGTGCTGAAATCATTACTGGGAAATCATTATAACACATCATGCAAGATTTTGCTGAGTAATTGAGCACTGCTCTTCGCTGATGGGACATAGTCATAAAGGAATGAGATGATGTCAAACTCAGACATGTGCATTTTGTAGGAATCAACCACAAACTGAGTTAGCTATCAGTAAAGCAACCTGAGTGATACCGGAGTAACATTTCATCCACAAGTTTCGCCTTGAGCAAGCGGGAATCGTCATAGCATGTCTTAATGTCTTTAGCGATAATGTCATTATCTTGGTTGTAATCTTTAAGCATATGAACATGAAGAAACAATAAAACATATCATATGAAAGATGAAGCAATAATAAACTCAGCCTGATAACGAAAATCTGACATCATGTTAAACTGGGTTACACCTTACCATGGTGTACACCGTCACTCATTCTAGATTTGAATAGAGTTTCAAAGAATTAAAACATAATAATATCTCTCATTTCATAATATGCATGTAAATTAGTTAATCTGAACTCACAGTTTGTCTTTAAGGCTTTGTCAATCTGTTGGTGAGGTTGAGATCCACCTCAACAGATTATTGCTTGGTTTTGATTTTAGCTTTTACTTTAGCTTTGGTTTGTAACTGGTAGACTTTGTATTTAACTGGCTTTGAGTCTTTAATAATCTTTATAGTTTACAGACATCTTTTAACATGTATTTCATATTCATATTAATATATGAGCTAAATGGTATAGACTATGCATGATTATATAAACAGAAGATGAACTTTGGAATATAGGTCAGATCAATCCCGAATTTCTGACCTAATTTATTTTGGATTGAGTCAATGTTGGGTCGGACCTAGTCCGAATTTTAGACATACCATTTGATCCAAACATAAATTATCCAAAATATAACTCATAAAGCTTTTACAATAATTTCATTTTGAATATGGATCCGAGCTTCGAATTTAAACGGGGATCCAAATTTCATACATGTCTGAATCTCGGATTCAGTCCGAAGTTGCTAATATGACTGATCAACCCAGATCCGAATTTTTGTTGTTTATCAGTTGCAGATTTTTGCCAGATTTTTACCCAGGGCCGACCCTAGCAGGGGGCAGGATGGGCCTTGGCCAGTGCAAGAATACAATAGGGGTAATAAAATTTTAAGGTAATTTTAGTTATACTAGGTTCAATTTTGCCCCAAAAATAAGGTCGTCTATAATTAAATAATCTTACGTGACTGGTCCATTAGTCCATAGCCCACTACCCACTTCAACTTCCTGCAATCAATCTCGCGTAAGGCGATGGAAAGGTCACGCAGTCACACTGTTATCCGAGGAGGCGAGGAGTGATGAATTCCTAGGTGGCGGCGGGCGGCGACTAAAATTGAGGGGAGCCAACTGCCAAGGGAAATCCAATGATTCAAGGAGAGGAAAGGTCACACAACAATCGTAGAAAATGGAAGGGCTATCAGCGATGGCCACTCACCGCTCACGATTCACAACCCTCTTTCTCATCCCCAATCGATCTGTCTCAAACTCTTAAGTCTCAATCCCATCTGCGGACGCCGGGCGGCAGCGTTCGGCGGTCGGCCTCAAGTCCTCAACACTCAACAATCTCAACGGCCTCCTCCGGTTCCCCTATCTGCGATTCTACGGTCGCCAGTCGGCGTCGGCCTCAACAGACAACACTCAAAAGTTATAGAGTCCAGAGGTATAACTTAAGTTCAATCCATTTAGTTTTACCTGGTTTTTGATTTTTGGTACTGATCAATGAGTTTTTATGATTATGATTCTTGGTACTGATCTGAGAAAATTGAAATATGTTTATGTTTATGTTTATGATTTTTGGTACTGATCTGTGAATTTTTATGTTTATGTAATCATGTTATTTCATAGTTTAATTGGTTTTTGATTTCCTTAATTTGTAGGTTTAACTATTGATTGAGGCTTCATTGAATCAAAGAAATGACTCAAGGACTCAATGTTTTATCTTTCTATGCTTGCAACTTATTTAGTTGTTTTAAATACTATATCAGTATAACATATCTATTGATTAGCATGTTTCCATGGTCATAGTCATCGGGAGCCCAAAATAGGAAAAGAAAGAAAAGACAACAATAACTTACACAATCTTTGCATGGATCTTTAACTAGATTTTTGGATAGACATCGAAAAAATGTCGTAGTAAATGAAAATATAAATCATGAAGCTAATGAAGATGATCTAAATAATGTTGATGAATTAAATGAAGATAATCTAAATAATGTTGATGAATTAACTGAAGATAATCTAAATAATGTTGATGAAGGAAATGAAGATATTCTACATAGTGAAAATTTAGATCATGAAGCTCAAAAAGTAAATGAAAATAATGAAATTCTTGATGACGAGGTAAATGAAAATAATGAAAGTCCAACAAATGCTGAAAATGATGATTTTGAAGTGAATTGCAATTTATTTGATTCGAGAGTTTGGGATGGTTTAGACTTAAAAATGAAAGACTTACTAGTAACTAAAGGACCTATTAGAGAAATGAATTTAAGTTATCCTAAAGATCGGTTTGGTAGACACTTTTCTTGTGAGTATTATGTACGTAAGTTACGAAATGGTTATTCCTGTGATAGAAAATGGTTGGTATACTCAAAGGAGCTTGATAAAGTATTTTGTTTTTGTTGTAGCTCGATCAAGTAGTCATTTAGCAAGTGATGGAATAAATGATTGGAAACATCTTGGTGAAACTTTAAGCACACATGAAAGTAGTCCAGATCATATGATTAATTAACTTAAGGTCTTGGTGTGAGTCGCGACTTAGATTAAATACTAATCAAACAATTGATAAAGAATTTCAAGAACTTATCATAAAAGATACTGAACATTGGAAAGATGTTTTAATTAGAATAATTATTGTTGTGAAATGTCTAGCAACATATAATTTGCCATTTCATGGGTCGAATGAAAAACTTTATCAAGATTCTAATGGAAACTTTTTAGGCATACTTCAAATGATCGCTGAGTTTGATCCTGTAATGAAACAACATTTTCGTAAAATACAAGACAAAGAAACTCATTATCATTACTAAGTCATAAAATTCAAAATGAGTTGATTGATATGTTAGGATTCGAGATAAAGAATGCTATAATTAAAACAATCAAAGACGAGGCAAAATACTTTTCAGTGATTCTTGATTGTACTCCTGATGCAAGTCACAAAGAACAAATGACATTAATTATAAGATGTGTTGATATGTCAAGTCCTTCTATAAAAGTGGAGGAATGTTTTCTAGAATTTTTGGTCGTAGAAGATACATCGGGTTTAAGTCTTTTCAATGTTATACAAGATGTTTTGAAATCTCTTGATTTAGATATTAATCATGTGAAAGGGCAATGGTATGATAATGGATCTAACATGAAGGGAAAACACCAAGGTGTACAAAAAGATTGCTTGATATAAACCCAAGAGCATTTTACATGCCATGTGGTTGTCATAGTCTTAATTTGGTTTTGTGTGATATGGCTAATTCTTGTCATATAACAAAAACTTTTTCTTTGGACATATCAAACTATATACAATGTTTTTGCTAATTCTACAAAACGGTGGAGTGTTTTACTTGAGTATATTGATGATTTGACTTTGAAATCCTTGTCTACAACTTGATGGGAAAGTCACATAGAAAGTGTCAAAGCTATAAATCACAAAATTTTCAAATAAAAAAAGAATTAATCAAGTTGGCTCAAGTAAATGATGATGGAAAAGTGTGTAGAGATGCACAATCCTTAGTAAACGGTGAACATTCAAGTTTTGAGTCTATTCCAAAGTTTGGTTATTTGGCATGAGATTTTGTAAAATCAATCTAGTAAGTAAGAAGTTACAATCCAAAGATATGCTTCTTGATGTTGCGATAAAAAATCTAGAAGGACTTGTTAGTTTTTTTTTGGAAAATTATAGGGAAATTGGATTTGACTATGCTATTACTAATGCTAAAAACTTGTAGAAACAATGGGAGTTGAACCTGAGTTTCCTATAAAACGTTCTTGTGTTAGAAAAAAAACAATTTGATGAGATTCCAAATACCGAAAGAGAAAAACAATCTGCTTAAGAAAAGTTTGAACAGACAACTTTCTTGTTTAGTTGATATGGCTCTTTCACAATTACAAAGTAGATGTGAGCAAATGAAATATTTGGAATCTATTTTTGGTTTCATGTTTAAGAGTCATCAAATTGCTTAAAACGTGACAATTAAAATAAAAGTTATATTATTAGGTTAAAAGGGTTTATTACGAAAAAACCAACATGTTTTCATATTTTTTGCGTTTTCATCCATTCATGTTATTTTGTTCATAAAAGTTCTCAAGTTAACTGGGTTTTTAAAAACTGAAAAACCGGGTTTTTAAAAACTGAAAAACCGGGTTTTTAAAAACTAAAAAATCGGGTTCTAATGTCCAAATTTCGCTAAACCAAAAAGAATAATTAACTTGAGAACTTTTATGGAAAAGAATAATGGACGAAAACGCAAAAAACGTAAAAACATGTTAATCGTTTTTTTCATAATGAACACTAAGTTAAATGGATGCTAATCACTACGTTTCACCTAAAAAGATAAATACATATTATTATTTTTAAAATAAAATAAATAAATCAAAACTTAAAAAAATCTTAAATTATGTAATTTATGTATAACTTCAGATAAAAGATAATTACACTTTATTATTTCTAAAATAAAATAAATTAAAAGATAATTATAAATATAATTTATTATGTCTAATATCTAAAGAGATTAATAAATATAAAAGATAAATACTATTATTTTTAAAAATAAATGTATTTCATTATTTCTAATATGTATAAACACTAATAAATATAATAAAATAAATACAGTACATTATTTCTTATAACTTTAAATATTAATAAATAGATAATATTTACATCTACATCCAAATTATATCTTAAATATATACTTATCTATAAATCTAAATAAAAATATATATTATTTGTTTATTTATTAACTTATTAACATATACTAAAAATAAATACAAATCATATAAACAATATTAAATATTTAAAAAGTAAACATAATACAAAATTAATAAAATCATATATTAAAATGTATTTATTTTGATTTGTACTCGTGGTTACTAACTGAAAGATATGTTCATAAAATGAACCACTGTTCATGATTATTAAAAAAGATAGATAAATAATACATATGACAAATAATTGTAACTTGATTGTATTTTTTATAAGAATTAACATTATATGGTTTAATTTTAATTTATACATTTTATCTAACCAATTATTTATTAAAATTTATTCACATAATACGTGAGTTTATAAACTAGTTTAAAAATAAAGATGTTACAAACTTAACAAGTTTTCATTCATTTTCCTCAGTTTTTGTACTAAAAAACTCCAAATACACAAAAAGTAAGTTCTAATTTCTTCAAATTTTATTCTGTAAGTCAAACTAGACCTTAATATTGTGGGTGTTTGAATATTTGATATTAACAAAATTACTAGATTTTGTAATTGATTGCTTATTGGTGCAAATAAAATAATGAAAGAAATGATAGTAACATGAAATCAAAAACTAAGGTCGTGTTTGGTTCGCGAATTTCGCAGCATTTCGCAGGATTTACATTTGAAATATCGTGTTTGGTTCGCGGATTTCAACCAGGATTTTAAATCCCGGGATTTTTAAAATCCCACCTTCCTTTGTTATTGAAAAACCCTTCTCCCCCTATTATAAGAAATCTCATAAATTGCATTTGCCACTTTACAATATTACCCATCACAATTTGATTACCAAGCGACCACTGTCTTCCTCATTCAGTCCTTCGTCTTCTTCATGTTTCCTCTCTTTCTTGGTTGACAGCCACAGCAGATCAGAAGGTATTTTCTTCCCTCTTTCTCGATTTCGAATTTTGTTTGATGTATGTTTCTGATTTCTTCCTCTCTTTCTTTTCCTGGTTCCTCTCTTTCTCTGTTGATAGCGCACAGCAGAAGAAATGTATTTTCTTCCTCTCTTTTTCGATTTCGATGTATGTTTGAAGTATGTTTTTGATTTCGTATGTTTCTGATTTCTTCCTCTCTTTCTCTTCCTGGTTCCTCTTCCTGCTTCGTATGTTTCTCGATTTCGAGAAAGAGATGAAGCTGTTGAACATATTGATATTTCGTATGTTTTGGAATATGTTTTTCTGATTTTTGGAATATATATTGATATTTTGGAATAAATGTTACTGCTAAAGCAACAGTGGATTGGGTTTTCTGGTTCTTATTATGACAAGCAGAGCATGACTAGCCATGGCTAGCTTTTTGGAATATATGTTACTGCTGATTTTTTGTATTTTTGGTATATATGTTTCTGACTTTTGGTATATATGTTTCTGATTTGTTACGAAGCTGTTGAAACAAGAATATATGATATGTTGGAATATATGTTTCTGATTTCTTACTAATATATGTATCTCATTTCTTATGAATATTTGTTTATGTTGCTGATATATATTTATGAAATTTCTGATTTCATATGTTGAGATATGCTCTTGTTTATGAAATTCAAAAAAAAATTACTTGTTAATTGATCATTTATATTGATTTTGTTGCAAGAAATGACGCGCCTTAGTTTAACCACACGCCAACGTAAAGAAAAGAGAACGGAAGATGATAATAGTTGCTAGAATCGTGTTATGTACTCAGTGTTGTTGTAGTCATATTTTTTTTTTTATCTTTTTCGATGTTGTTAGTCAAAAGGAGAAACAAACCTAGAATTCGAAGCACCTCGTCAAAGGTCGATCGGTACCCAATATTGCATAGGATCGTTTATGAAAGTGATGCCATGACCATATCCCAAATTAGGACGAATCGAAGATGTTTTACAAAATTGTGTGACATGCTTGAAACACTAGGAGGGTTACGAGCAAGTAGAAACATTGGTATCGATGAACAAGTTGCGATTTTTCACATTATTGCTCATAACGTTAAGAATCGGGTTATAATGATATTGATAGAATTATGAATTAATTGTTGACTATTGATTTGTTTGTATTTTTTTTTTCATTTATAAGGTGTAGCATGAATAAATGATTTATCATTAATTAATAAATTTGTTAAATTAAAATAAAATAAAATTATTTATAATTATATTAACAAATCATTCAAGAAATAAACACACAGAAAAATAAAAATACACAACTGAAGGGTAATTATGTCATTTCTCAGGTAAACATTCCAAATCCTTTGACAGAATTGCAAAATAAACAGGATTTCAGAAATGCAAATCCTACTAAATCCTGCAAACCAAACGTCTGACAGCATTTAAAATCCTGATAAATGAAATCTCAGACAATGAAGATCCTCTGACAAAATGCAAAACCCACAAAAAAAAATCCATGAACCAAACGCCCCTAAAAGTTTGCTCTTCTATGCTATTTCAAATAGGGTTTTAACCTATTAATACCCCTTTTGCAATTGACTATAGTAGATGGCAACATACTTCGGCTTCTCTTTAAAATTTGTTTATTTATTTTATATAATAAATGAGAACATAATTTGTCATGTGGCGTTACCACATTTCACCAAAAAAAAATAAATACAACATTATTATTTTTAATATAAAATAAAATAAAAGATAAATACAATTAGTTTTTTCAAATATCTATAAACATATATAAATAAATGCAACATTATTATTATTTTTAATATAAATACAAGTAACTTTTTCTGATATCTATAAATTTCACCAAAAAAGATAAATATGACATTACTATTTTAATATAAAATAAAATAAAAGATACATACAATTAATTTTTTTAAATATCTATAAACATTAATAGATAAATACAACTTTATTGTTTTTAATATAAAATTAAATAAAAGATAAATACAATTAATCTTTTTTTAATATATAAACATAAATAAATAATTAATCAGAAAAAATAAAATATAAATACAATTAATTATTTATATATATATATATATATATATATATATATATATATATATATATAAATTTTATTCACGTAATACGTGTTATACACAATTGCATGCCCACCAATATAAATTTAATTTATCTAACATAAAGATTATTTTTTATATGTAGGATTAAAAATAATTTATAGCAAACACATACTGAATCAAGTCATTGTTTTGTTACTAATGTTACAAGAACGATAGTCTCCAACAAATGAAGCAAATTGTAAGTGGATGTTTGGATTTGCGTTTGAAAAAATGTTTATAGCGTTTTGAAAACTAATAGTCAGATAATAGTTGTAACAAAAAAGTGTTACCGGAAATGTAGTGTTTGGTTTAGCTATCGCTGTTTGCTATATCATAATTATCAAATAATCAGTTGTTAAAGTGTTTAGATTTGTGTTTTAACTTATAAAATAACAAATAATCACTTATCATTACAAGAAAAGTGTCATTTAGTGACACATGTTTTTAGTGACACAAAAAAAATGTTTCACTATATCTTACTTATAGTGTCAGTTAAGAAAAAGAGTAGTTATAGATCAATCTTTTACCCACACTTTTCAAAAGTAGTGACACAAAAATTTTGTCACAAAAATACTTGAGGGCCTTTGAGGCCTATACCCAGATACATTTTTAGCTATATATCTATACGCACTCCACTTTTACTCACTCTTTTTGTTGTGTAGGTAAAAGATTTTGATACCTATAGTGACACTTTTTTGACGACATAAATAGTGAGTAAAAGTGGAGTGTGTATAGATGTATAATGACTAAAAATGTATGTGTGTATAGGTCTCAAGTATTTTTGTGACAATTTTTGTGTCACTACTTTAGAAAAGTGTGGGTAAAAGATTGTTCTACACCTACTATTTTTCACAAGTGACACTAAAAGTAAGATACATTGACACTTTTTGTTTTTGTCACTAAAAGCATGACATTATTCTTGTAGCGCATTAAGCAAATAAACTAAATTTTTTAACTTATGAAAAAGTATGGTAGGATTAATTTTAAACGCAGATTATCACTTATGAACGTATCCAATCCAAACACTTTAAACCAATTATTTATATTATTGTAACGTAATAAACTAATAATTTCGTTAATAACGCAAAACCAAACACCGAAATAACAAAACTTGTACAATTACTTGTTTATAGAAACTCCCATCAAAGTATTTCCAAAGTCAAAAATGACATTTATATTATTAAACAGTTGAATTTAACAAATGGTTTATTATGAAAAAAAAAAAATATGTTTTCACGTTTTTTGTGTTTTCGTCCCTGCATGTTATTTTTTCCTCATAAAAGTCCTCAAGTTGATTAATTCTTTTTGTTTAGTGAAATTTGGATATTGAAATCCGTTTTCAGTTTTTAAAAACCCGGTTTACAAATTTCACAGAACTTAAAAAAAAAAAAATTAACTTGAGGATTTTTAAGAATAAATTAACATTGAGGGACAAAAAACGCAAAACCGTAAAAATATGTTGGTTTTTTTCATGAGCCCTTTAACAAACAAGATTCAAATCTAATAAATTTTCTTAACAAACAGGCAATACGATTATTTGTCTAGCAAGAGTGCTTTGTCGTTTGGCGGCTTCTTATGGTTGACAAAATACAACGATAGAATCAGATCTGAATTAGCAATTTTGCTCTTTTTTTACCTTAGCAGCTGTTGTGGACAGGGTGACAATTTTGATCCAACGGGCCAAACTGGCGGGACAATTAAATTGACCTGTGGTCTAAAACTAAGATTATACATAACTTTTTTATTAAAATAAAAATTTATAAAACGGTATATTAAACAAATTACTCTTTGAAAAAAATTTTAAAATTATGTAAAATTTATGACTTTTGGTCGTCAACCTGTTTGACCCGTTTACTTGGATGAGCCGAAATTGCAACCCCTAAATGTGGATGATGTTAAAGTTTTGTCATCCCAATTGGATTTTTTTTTTCATATGTTAGGCATAATGTAATTTAAAAGTCTATCAAGTTGCTAAAATAACTTTAAATACTTATGTTAATTTTGTTTGGGATGACACCTTTTCCGGTTAAATTACGTCAATTGTGAGGAGTGATGTCTAAATTTATAAAGTTTGGATCTTTTACCATTACTGCTCAACAAAAGGCAACCCCATTTTAGAATAAAAAAAACATATATATTAAGTTGATGTAACCAAAATTTATGCATTAAAAAAATTCAGATCACAAAAGTTAGATTAAAAATCTTCAAATCAATACAAAACCATGTAAGATGTTCACTAGGAATGAACATATGAAAACAACAATTGACAGTCAAGGCAGCGTATGAAGTCGGTTTCTTTCTAATCTTGTAACTTATACATGATTTGGCTAATCATAAGCTTTCGCAAGACGTAAAAATCTGGTGAAAAAGCAAGTGATGTTGCCATCATCCTTGCCAGTTTGATTCGCTAGCGAAACTTGAATCAGACCGTGAAAATAATTACATTAGGGTACCTGTAAATGATGTGTAAATATATGGAGATGCTACTGATCTTCACGTACATCTCTCATGCTGATATTAAGACTGTTACGCATCGTTCGTCTTCCAATTCCTCCATTTCCTTTTGTCATCATCGCAACAAATTCCCCATAATCAATCCGTCCGTCCTGTAAGAAACTTGAATAAGAACATGAATACAACATAAACTAACAAATTGTCTTACGCGGGTTCTCACAACCATTTGGGCATCATTTTCATGAAATTCATCGATTTTCAAGATTCTATGTTTTCTGTGGAAAACTGGAAATCATGTGATATTGACCTCCAATAATTTAGGACAACCCCAAGTATGCATTCCATTGAACTTACTTGGAGAGGTTGAGTTGTGATAGATTCGAAGACCCTTTAACACAGAGCAGTCTCATATTCAAATCCCATTAGTTTCAACTTTTAGGAGGTCACCTGTCCCTATGTACAGATAGGTGGTTTGTCTGGTCCCATTATTGCCGGGTATTCATGGGCATGCCAGGTCAGCAAAGTTGGGTCAGGTGGATTTCATGTTTATCGAGAAAAGATTAACAAAAAGTATTTATTAGGTGTTCGAGGGTATTTATGGGCCTAGATTTGCCATTCATGTCAACAAAGTTAGGTTGGGTGGGATATCCTTTATCATCTAAAAAACAAAAAAAGTATGTATTCGGTTCTCGGTCTAGTGGGACCGTGTGAAGTCAAAACCAAAACCGAATCAATGCCAAATCCGTTTATGACGGTTTGGTTTTCAGTTCCACTATGTTCCATACTCATGTTTTGGTTAGTTTTTGATTTTAAATTAATACAAATAAGGATCTTTTTGTTTGTCTAGAAGCTATTCTGAAAATAATGTCACTTTTGTGCGCCTTCTTCTAGGGAAATTAATCAATGAATTAAAACAAACAACTTCTGTCATTTGAGAATTTAGACTTACATTATCTTGATCGACTTCCTTGATGATATCCTCCACAAGAAAATCAGTCATATTTTGTTCTGTACAAGCTTGTTGAAGCTCATCAACCGTAATATAACCACTTCCGTCCTTGTCAAAATACCGGAATGCAGCAACAAGATGCTCCTCCCGTTCCAGTTTATTCAGGTGCATCGTAGCAGCTACAAATTCCCCGTAGTCAATTGTGCCACTGTTGTCCACATCAGCCTGGATTGTAAAGCGATGGATCAGCAAAGTTTGAACAACTTCAGTAATTTTAGTGTTAAGGTCATAGAATAGCAACATACTTTTTCAAATGTTCCATCAAGTTAGTACAACTGAAGTTTTTGACTCAACAAGTCAACAGGATCCAATGCAAGCTCTGATAAAGTATTCTTATTTATGGAAATTACCAGAAGAAAACCTTTTTTTCGTCTTACCCGGGAAAATTTAATCACTAAACTTACACAAACTGTTCCCTTTTAGTCATTATTGAAGAAAATACCATAATACCCTTTATAAAGTATGTCACTATTTTGGTCAGTTTTTATAATAAAAGTCAGGGTCTTATGGTTTTTCATCCAAAAGTGACCAAAATGAAATACAGTTTGTAAGTTTAGCGACTAGGTATGTACAGAAGAAAATATGTTGCTATTCAATGACCTTAACTCGTTAGTTTATAAACATTAATGGCCAAAGAAATTAAGACCATCAGCAGTAACACAAACAAAATCACCGTAATACCGCATCCATAAGGTCTCGAATCTCTGTATCCTTTAATGTAGAACCGAACCTTTTTAAACCAGCTTTCAGTTCATCAAAGGTTATTGCGCCGCTATTATCAGTATCCATTGCCTTGAACATTTCCCTTAAACCCGCAATCTCTTCTTCTGACAAGCTTTCAGCTATTACCTGGCGGCATAGAACAAAAAAAGGATTAGATTTCCTTTTTAACAAGATTTGACATTATTGTTACTGCATTGCTTCACCAATAACCTTTATATTTCATGTGTAAATATATACTTTTGCAAAAACTTACTAGGAAAAGAAGTATATTTGAAGGGTTGTTTGATGTATGCATTCTAAGTGATTAGAGTGACGTTCAAGAATCAGTATCAGATATATGGTTGCAACAAAGTGATTAAAGCTAGAAATACTTAGGTAAGTTTACATTAGGCAAATGACAGTCTATTTCTACTGTAACATCCCAAATTTGAGTGGAATTAATGGAGGATTTAATTATAAAAATACAAATCGTAGTTTCGGGATGTTAATCATGGAGTTCACATGAATTTGATTTTCATAGAAGAAAATACAAATGGAAAACTCTATGTAGAAAACTTGGGAAAAGTATGTTTGGACGCCCACGATCGACCTTATGGAAGCCAAAGGCAACCATCATAATTAGACAAATGGACTATTTGTGACTGCTGTGGAAGAAGTGAGACGTTTTATGCTCGTGGTCAACCATCTACCTGATATAAGAAACCCTTATTTCTCTTTCTTATTTGACTTCAGCAGCCACCAAACCATAGTTACCTAGTTCGCGGATCGCTCCGGTACGAGAACGAGGCACGGGAACGCGGTTCGCTAGAGTGCACGTATTCGGTACGAGGGGGGTAGGTTCGTTTCAGTACGACGGTACGTAATCTGGTACGGTGTACCATAGGATTTGGTACAATGTACCATTATCCAGATTCCAGAAACATATTAGCATAATATACTCAAAAACAGAATGTACTCAACAGAATATAAAAATATAAACAAAATGTCAAAACCAGAATACTTAAGACTTATCTTTAAACGTGTCTAATAAGAAGGTGCAGACTGCAGAATAAGAAGATGCAGAATCATGTCTAATTTGTGGAAAACGAGGAGGTGCAATTGTGTCTAATAAGAAGGTGCAGACTGCAGAATCATATTTATAGGAATCAAGTGTCTAATTCTAACACTCTTATACTCTAATTGTCTAATACTCTAATCTAATTTCTGGAATCTGGATTCTGGAAGAAAACAAGGAGTTGCAGTCGTTCCCGCCATTTTTATTAAACAGAAAAATTGAAGAAATCAGTAATCAATTCACGTTTCAGAAGTTGAAAAACGTATCTAGGACCGTTCCAATACACGATTTGTGAACCAATTGGAACGAATTTCCATCCGATTTGGTTCGATTTGATGACCGTACCAATACGCGAACCAACGAGCGATTGGCACGAAAACGTATTGCGATTCGGTACGAACCGTGCGGAACGGAAATCATGGCATCTCTAGCGAATTATGTAACTATGCACCAAACCCAATTTTAGAGAGGGAAACCTCATTTTTAAAGAATGTCCAAATCTTGTGAGTCCGGTGTGTAATCGACATGTTGTTAGCTTCAACTCGTTCGAATAAGAATCTGCAATTACCTCTGCTGTCAATTTATTATTCATTCAGGTTGGTGTTGGTCAATGATCTAAACCCACCCCTCCTAGCAAAATATCGTCCACATTCCACCTTTGCCTCACCGTTTTGTTCTTGATACGGGCCATATCACCGGCCAAAATGCCTATTGCCAGTTAGGGTTTCGAGGGTTTAACACTTTAACCTAAAAATAGGGATGTCAAAGAAAAACAAAAACATGTGGTGAAAACCAAAAACTGATGTTATCGCGTTAGGGGTTGGGTATGGTAACTTTTTAATAAAAAGTATCTAATGGTATAGAGACGATTTTAGTAATCCCCAACCCAGTTGCAGTATATATTTTATTTTATATTTTATGCTACCACATATATCTAATTATCTATTATTGTATAATTTGTAAATGGTCTTTGCATTTAACGGCTCTTCCCATGACACCGTTGCGTACTTGGTTGTCAATCTTTGTTTATTTTACTGAAATCATTGCTTACTTGTTATAGATTTAACTAGAATGTCACTAAAATCAATCTTAGGGCATTCTTGGCTATACTATGTATATTTGACTCATGTGAATTGTTAATGTTGATAAATCTTTAGAAACCCAAATGGTGGAATTAAGACAGCGAGTTATACCCACCTTGAGGTACTTTTTACTAGCTTTAAATAAAATCTTTGGTAGACTTAATGTTATCTATATATTATGTTCATCTAGGACGCTAGGTGATTTGGACGTCCATGAAGGATGGCTAACGGTAGATTTTCATCTAACAGGAGTCAAGTTCATGTGATTTGCGAAAGCTAGGTACACGTCCACAAGTGATTTTGTGCAAATTGTTCTTTATGGCATCAAACACAAATGTTTATTGGTGAGCAATGTGATTTCCCCTACACTCAAATACGGATTTCCAAGTTTGAAACACAAATGTTCTTTTTGTTTACATGTAATCATCAAATGTTAACTCAACGGATTTTATTGTTTTATCGTAACGTTTAAAACTTAATGAACTCTTGCTTTATGCTTACGCATTGTATGTCGTGTGTTCAAGCTACAAATAATATTGGCCTTAGGGGGATTTTCTAAGGAATGGCATAGGTGCCAAGCAATACAAGGAGAGGTGATGATGATATTAGTATATGCATGTATGTAAATGCAAACAACAACAACATCTAGGATCTAATTAATTTCTTATTGTTTGACTTTGAAAGTACACATTCCTAAAATAGCAATTTTTGCACATCTAAAACTAATGAAACTAGAGCCATGATCCTAATAACCTCAAAACAATATAATAACAAATAAAAAACATAAATGTAAGAATATAATTTCCTGGTCATATTAAATTTCTAAAGATCAACTCAAGCAAAAACACTAAATCCATGTATTTTTAGTATTTCATGTACATACCCTTAAAGCCATCTTCTTTAACTTATTCATCGCAGAGAACTGCTTCAAACGAGAAAGAACGGCAGGATCAATTGCTCTATCAGGAGCAACACCATTTTCACATATCCATGGATGACCTGCACTCGTTTCATAATCATTAAGGCATTTTGTTAAACTTATGTTATTTCGGGTTAATTAGTAAAAGATGCAACAATAGTATTTCTGTAATTAAAGTAGGTAATAGTATTTCTATAAATACGTATTAGGAGAAGTTATTTAAGCTTTATTTGATTGATATCGTCATTAGGAGAGAGGATTGCCTATTGAAAGCAGACCAGTTTTGTAATTGGTCCGTTTTTTATTTTCAAGGAAAAATACTATTCGGGGTTCTAACACATAACTACTTCCAATATGACAGAATTAATTCATAACAGACTCGAAACATACAGAGAACTTGATGAGCGGTTAAGCGCTTCGAAGGTAAGGAGCATAACATCTTTTTAATAAGATCCTTTGCACTGTCAGATATAAGTGGCCATGGGTCTGACTCAAAGTCTATATTTGCCTTCAAAACTGCATCAAATATCCCCTGTTGTGTTTCTGCAAAAAGAACAAAAAAGTATTAAGGATAGTGTACACAGTTAGTTTGAATAGATAGGGTTAATCGCACAAAAAATGCAACATATTTTCAGTCAATGTCTACTTTAGTGATCATAGTACCAATATGAACTTTTAAGGTTATAAGTCTATAATCATGCAAGGGACCGGTCCCCGTGATGGTAACCTAATGGTTGGGGACATGGAATCTATGATGAAGTCTAGTGATCAAACTCTGGCACATGTCTCTTAACTCTGAGTTACACGATTTACCTCCTACATGTTGGCCGTGGGACCAGTCAGTGGTGGGCCCCTGAGGGTGGGTAACCATTTTTTTTTTCATATAATGGAGTGTTTTATCAAAAGGCAAACTTTATTTAACATGTTCCTTATTTGATTATAACTTTCTAACATAAGCCCTTAAAGATTTGTTATGAAAACAAGATCCCAAAAATAGAACTTTTACATTTAACCCGTAAAGATACCATGAAACATAAGAATGTAACATTAATAACAAGTGATGTCACTTACCAGCCCAAAACGGAGGTACACCACTTAGAAGTATATAAAGTATTACTCCTGCTGTCCAAACATCTGCTTCGGGACCATAATGCTTCAAAAGCACCTCCGGAGCTACATAATATGGGCTTCCAACGACATCTGTGAAAATTTGACCTGTAGAACAATCCAAGCTAGAAGTTAATATTCGTATGACGTGAGTAAGAAACTAGAGATTTTTAGGGCTAAGTAGAGCTAGGGATGTTTGGATGTATATTTCCTTGGTGACTATTGTGACTTGAATAATCATATAGTTGATTGAAGGTAGGAATAACTACGTAAGTTTACATTTTTCTGGATAATCAATCTTCTAGCAGCTATTTCTTACCTACATCTCTCTAAGTCTCAATATTTTGACCCTGAATAATTTGAAAATCATAATCAGTTTTTGCTAACAACATAAAATTGATTGTTGAGAATACGACCACCAAATCATAAAGCATCAATCTGGCATTTCTAACTTTCGAGCCTAAAGGGGTGGTGTTCGGATGTACCTTTTGATTGATAGTTAGTTTGAGTTTTTGGTAAAAAATGATTATTATTATGATTTTCTAATAAATTAGGCAAGACAATTAGAATTTGAGGAGAAGATAAAGAGTTGTTGTAAGAAAATTGTTACCGACGTATATCTAAAATTACTTAGCGATGCTTAACTTTAAGCATTATAAAAGTCATAATAACTACCCTGAAAACACACATCCAAACACCCCCAAAGCATAAAGTGACACACAACACTGTCCTTGTTCCCAAAAACATGGTGTTCACAGACACAAACAGAGTTTTTTTTTGCGGCATTTCAAGTAAAACTAGATTTAAATCCACCAATAATGAGAGAAAATCACCCCACTTTCGGAAGTTTTGTCGGGAAAAAGCAAAAGTACACCTAAAAAACAATAAACTAATGACACCAACAATAATATTAACCCCACCTGGCTTGAAGAAAATTGAGAGTCCAAAATCAATCGCCTTGAGTGAGAAATCATCATCCTTGTTAACCAACAAGAAATTCTCGGGCTTCAAATCTCTATGCATAACACCAAGCGAATGGCACGCCTCAACAACACCCACAATGATCTTTGTCAATTCAGCTGCTTTCCTCTCACTATATTGGCCTCTTTGAATGATCCTATCGAATAATTCTCCGCCATTACAAAGCTCCATAACGATATGAACATACAATGGATCCTCGTATGCACCTTTAATCGTTACAATATTATTGTGTCCAGCCAAATGATGCATTATTTGAATCTCCCTCCTAACATCCTCTACATCCTCTTTCGAAATCAACTTCCGTTTGGAAATAGACTTGCAAGCATAGTTTACACCGGTCGAATTCTCGGTGCATAAATATGTGGTACCGAATTGACCTTGACCTAGTTTTTGACCCAATGTGTAAAGATCGCGAATGTTAGCTGTTTTATGACCAAGAACATGATAAGCCTGGTTAGGGTTGTGGCGGTTCATGGTGCTCTCTTTAAGTGGTGATTTCGGACAACAATTGTGTTCCTTCTTCGAAAATTCTTCGAATTTCTTAGATTTAGCAAAAGAAGGGTTCCGTTTGGAACTTGATCGGCGTTCGGGCTGATTGAAACCCTGATTACTTTTTACTCCAAAAGATCCACGGCATGTATTGCCCATAAAAACAATCAAGATTCCTTCACAATCACTAAACTTTCAGCCTCTTTCTCATCCCATCATATTTTCATCAAAATTACTGCACATTGACATAATTTCCAACCAATTAACCAAAAAATAGACAACTTAAATAAAAAAACACAATACATCAACAATATAAATTGCATCATTCAATTTCATTTCTTCTCCCCCCAAATTCACTACCTTTTAAATGCTAGCTAATACTAATATGAAAGAAAAATACATTCTCAAACAGAAATTTTATATTTTAAAGAAAAGCAAGAAACCTATAAAAGATTAGAACCATAATCTATGAATTACATGTTTCCTTAATTGAGAGAAAACCCATTTGAACAAAAGCATAAAGACTGAATCTTGACAAAGATTACATGAAATTTTTCCAAAAAAAGCTAGAATTGATTGGAAATCAATGAACGAAGGTATAAAGATGCATCTTCATAATGATGAATATGGATCTAGTAAAGTACCTGGAATTAAGGGAAAATGGAAACGGCGATCAGGTCGTCGAAGAAAGAAGAAAATGATGAAAATTTGTTGAGTTGTGCGTGTAATTAAAATTGAAAAGCGATTAAGCTTTTATTATTGTACGAAAGGAATGAAATGAAATTAGAAATAGCGACCCATCATCCACACCGTGTTGTTGACAATAAAGATCGGAGTGGAGGAACAAAGAATTTATGGGTGCTGACCAGCTGACACACAACCTTTCTCTTTCTCTTTCTCTTTATTTGTCTACAAAGAAATTTATAATTTGGAAAATCATGTTAAAAACAAATTCATTTGAGTAATTTTTTTAAAAAAATTATTGCAACAAAAATGCTTTTATAATGTCATTCAACTTAAAAGTATTTTCATAAAAATCATTACACATAAAATATTTTTATAAAAGTCTTTTAACTTAACAGAATCTTATGAAAATCTTCTAAAAATCCTTAAAAAAAACTCATAAAATGATAAAACAATAAGATTCTTAAAAATTTCAAGTTGAAATACTTTTATGAACATGTTTTTGGTAAATATAAAAAATATGTTGTTTATAATTCGAAAATTTAATATTGGTAAATGGATTAAATTAATTCACACATTATTTTAATTTTTTGACTAAATTACATAAATGGTCCCTGTGGTTTGTATGGAATTACGATTTTAGTCTCTGAAAGAATTTTATTACACCAGCAATCCCTAAAATTAAAAAGTTGTAACATTTTGGTCCCTGAAACTAATGGCCGTTAACTTGAGCCGTTAGTTTCAAGGGCATTTTTGTCTTTTTGACTTTCAAGGACCATTTATGTAATTTTCAAACTTTCAGGGACCATTTATGAAATTTTCATACTTTTCATATATATATTTATCATTTCTTTCTTTTTTATAATTTAATTATCCAAATATAACATTTTATTTTTTATTCCTTTTGTTTTAATCATTAATTTTTATTTGTATGGTTATTGTTTACTGTTATTTTTTTTTATATTACTATAATTATTTATTTAAGATTATTATATGATATATCTGGTTCATTGTTTGTCAATTAATTTTTTCATTTAAGAAAATTAAAAATAAAAACTAGTTGTAGTTTTTTTCATTCGGAAAAGCTAAAATCGAAATGATTTATTTCTTTTCTCCATTCAAAAAAATTCAAAATAACAAAACTTGTTGAAGCTTTTTTCGTTTGAAAAAAGAATATGATCAAAATGCTTCGTAGTTTCTTCATTTGCAAATACTTAATAAAATTTTTTAATTCTAAATGGTTTGAAAAAAACAAGAATTAGAATGGTTCGTTGCTTTTTAGTCAAATAAATAAAATTCCAAATGGTTTGTTGTTTTTATTGAAAATTTTGAAATCGAATCGATTTTTTATCCACGTTTAATTAAAAATCAGAATGGTTCTTTTGTTTGAAAAAAAAATCAAAAATCATAATGGTTTACCGTTTTTTGATCAAAAAAATTTAAATCAAAATGGTTCGTCACTTTTTTTGATAAAAAAATTAATACAAGATGGTTATCGTTGTTTAAAAAAATCAAAAATTATAATGGTTCATCATTTTTTGATCAAAAAATTATCGAAATGGTTCATCATTTATTTGATCCAAAAAACAATATTGGAGTGGTTCGTAAAATTTTTTTTATCGTTGTTTAATCAAAAATGATGAACCATTATAATGAACCATTTCCATTTTAATTTTTTTTAAATTAAAAAATGATGAACCATTATGAATTTTTAATTTTTTTTAAACAACGATAACCATCTTGATTTTGATGACGAACCATTTTGATTTTAATTTTTTTGATCAAAAAACGGTAAACCATTATGATTTTTGATTTTTTCAAACAAAAGAATAATTCTGATTTTTAATTAAACGCAGATAAAAATAAATACAATTTCAATTTTTTCAATAAAAACAACAAACCATTTGGAATATAATTTATTTGACTAAAAAGCGATGAACCATTTCAATTTTCTTGATTTTTTCAAACCCTTTAGAATTAAAAATTTTTATTAAGTATTTGCAATGAGTAAACTACGAAGCATTTTGATTATATTCTTAGTCCAAACAAAAAAAGTTTGAACACGTTGTCATTTTGAATTTTTTTGAATGGAGAAAAGAAATAAATCATTTCGATTTTAGATTTTCCGAACGAAAAACTACAACTAGTTTTTATTTTTATTCTTCTTAAATGAAAAAAACAATAAAGAAATATTTGGATTCTCAATAAATAATTGAAAACAATGAACCAGGTATATCATATACTAATCTTAAATAAATAATTATAGTAATGTATAAAACAAAAATAACATTAATAATAACAATAAACATACAAATGAAAATTAATGATTAAAACAAAAGGAATAAAAAAAATAAAATGTTATATTTGATAATTAAATTATAAAAAAGAAAGAAATGATAAATATATATATGAAAAGTATGAAAATTTCATAAATGGTCCCTGGAAGTTCGAAAATTACATAAATGGTCCTTGAAAGTCAAAAAGACAAAAATGCCCCTGAAACTAACGGCTCAAGTTAACGGCCGTTAGTTTCAGGGACCAAAATGTTACAACTTTTCGATTTTAGGGACTGCTGGTGTAATAAAATTCTTTCAGGGACTAAAACCGTAATTTCATATAAACCACAGGGACCATTTATGTAATTTTCAACAGTTTAAAACTGGACACAATCAAAAGATTGGAAACATTTGGGAATTTCGAAACTGAAAATTGGATCAAATGATGTACCAATAATAGTTTGGTTTGACCCAATTCTTATTGGGGTGGTCTAATTGGACCCCCTAAAATCTCATTCGACCCCCATAGATGTGTGTGGTGGTTGACCAAAAGATATGTGTGGGGGAAGGGGTCCAAACTCCAAAGAGTATGACCCTTCTTATTTCATCTTAAATTTATCGAATTTTACAGTTAAAATATCTAAAAATGAATTGAAACAATCGAAAGTTAATAAAAACTAAAAGAGAGATTAAGCCTCTGGTACCGTTTCGTGTTCGATTTAATCCAGATCACCAGTTTCTCAACGGATCAAATTTTATACAACTATAGTTATTTAATTACATGGTCAAAAAATCTCAAATTTTGAAATATAAAATAGGGCAAATTACCAAAGGTAATATAAAATTTAAAAATTGGCAATAAAGGCATCGTAAAATTTTAGACCAAGAAAGATAACATAAAATTCAAAATCGACAAAAAAGGGGGTACTGAAGACTAATTAAGAAGGTAAATTTTTAATTTTATGCGTCCTTTTTTGGTAAAAGAATAATATTTGATTATTTTTCTTGACCTCCTTTCTTGGCAAAAATAGAATTTTACATTACCTTTCTCGGTAAAATTTTTTTTACAAAACCTTTAATGTCAAATTTTTGTATTTTATAATACATTTCTTGGTCATTTCCCCTATAAAATATAAAGAAAACATATACAAGACATTATCAAGCAATCAATATCTTTTATACAACTAAACGTGGTTTCTAAATTTTAAATTGACTCTAGAGATTTCTCATGCGAACATAAATCTCAGCTTCGTTCTCAATCGTTATTTCGGCTCTAAACGTAGCCAATGATTCACTCCTTGAGGAATACTCCAAAGCCGAAACCTACATTTTCTTAAATTTTAATCATCAAAATATACTTTTTGTGAAAGTACTCTTCTAAACTATACAAGTATATTTTTAATATGTATTTTTTTTGTTTAAAAAAAATCCATAAAGAATTCGTCAAAGAGGATATTATTTCCTAAACAAATATTATATAATAAAATATGACATCATTAAATTGATTATTATATTACTAAAAGGATCTAAGCTATTGAACATCAAATGCCCCACCACTCATGCAGTGGATACATGTCAACAATGACTTTATTTAATAATATATGTCAGTGCTAAAATGCACGGATGACTAATATGACAATTGACACCTTTTTATCATGTGAAATTGTTTATTGGACAATCAACCGATGTCGGTCCTATATTTTTTAGGTCGGGGCATATACTTTAAAATGGATATCTATATATAAGCAAAATTCGTATAAAGGGCAAATTGCATGAAATAGTAACATACTTGCCTCTTTTTTCTTATTACAACATTTTACTTTATTTTGTACCATTAATTGGATCCTACTAACCATTACCTATCATTTAAATCAATCTGGGGTATACAACCGGTTACTTGTTTTGTTTGAGCCGGTTTCATTTCAACAGAGAAAGAAAGAGAGCGACAGAGAGAGAAAGAGGGGAGCGACCTCCGGCGAAGGGGAGGCGACCTTCATCCACCATCGTCTCAGTCTCCAGATCTGTCGGTTCTCATATCAAAGAGAGAGTGACGGCGAGAGATCCGGTTTCTATACAGAGAGAGAGAGAGCGCGCGACGGAGGGAGAGCGACGGAGGGAGAGAAAGATCTGGGTCCTCCACCATCGACTTCTGGAACGAAGCCTAAGCCACCGTCGACTTCTGGAACGAAGCCTAAGCCACCGTCGACTTCTCGAAGGTAAGTTTGATACACTTTTTTGAGAGTTGAAGTGTGTTTCTAGTGGGTTTTGTGGATTTCATTTGGGTTTGATTTGAGTTTCTATCTACTAAATGATCTTGATTGAGTTTTTTGGCCGGATTTTCTTTGTTGGTGGTTAACGGTGGTCTGAGACGGTGATAGTGGTGGCTAAGGGTGGTGATGTTGACTTGCTTGTGTAAAGAAATACTGAAAATGATGTTGAGTTGCTTGATATGGTCGGTGGTAGTCGGTGGTCGGTGACCGGTGACGGTGACGGTGACCTGCTACCTTCATGGTAGGTCACCTCTTGCATAGAAAGGGTTAGATATAGAAGTAGGATACAATAAATGGTATTAAAAACAATAAAATGTTGTAATAAGAAAATCAGTGACAGTATGTTGTTATTTCATGCAATTTGCCCTTCGTATAAAAGAGTTACAATTAAATAATATTGAGAAAAAAATGATATACACTTTATTGGTATGATTATAAATAGGACAAAAATTGCATACACCATTAATTTATAATTTTATTAGTAAATTGAGAAAAAAAATTTTAAAATTGAAATGATTTATAATAGAAACAGTAATCATATGTATCAAAAATAAATAACATCCCAAAAAATAAATACATGTCTCATTAGTATTTTTAATACTCGTATAATAAATAACATAAGCCACGTGATAAACAAAATAAAAAAAAAATTCAAACTCATTGAAAAACAAAAGTATAAATATTGAATTTGATGGATAGTATATTGGTATAAAATAAATAGACGATATCTTTAGATAAAAATCCAAGTGGTGATGATGGGATACAAAATAAAATAAAGCACACCATAGGAATCGATCTCACACCATTGGGATTTCAAGATAAGATTATTATCAGCTACACCAACATATTGTATATATTTTTTATCGCGCAAAAACATATAAGTTAATACTGGACAACTGAGCTATATGTCATGCAATCAACTTTCATTCTACTTTAAATTTTATAGAAATGGTCACCAAGATGATGCTCGGGTTTGTCACATATGCTCCATACAAGTAGTGTAATTGAGCCGAGTCGAGTATCACCAAACTAGAGCTCGAACTAAATCAACAATAAAACTCGAGCTCAATTGAGCCTAGTTTTGAGAATCGAGCTCGAATCGATAAACTACTCGATACTCTCGAGCCTTGAGCTCGACTCGACTTGATTAAACTCGGAATAAAAGACATTGAAATATAAATACAAAATATTCAATCTAATTTACTCCCAACAATAAGCAAATGTAAAAATATAATAATGTAATTTTTGGTTTAGCATTATATAGTTTGATTTATATAATAATGATAAAAATATAATATGACAAAATTGAAGGGTAAAAATGTATATATAAACTTAGGCTCGCGAGCCTATTGAGTAGGCTATTTTAATACTCGAGTTCGACTCGATTACTACTCGAGTAGCTCGAGTTCGAGCTCTGCACGATTAACTACGAGTCGATTTCGAGATTTTTATGAGTCGATCCCGAATAACTCGCGAGTTGTCTCGTCTCGTTACACCCCTACTCCATACCAACAAGAACATCGCCTCCCTATTCCGACATCGTTAAAAACGATCCTGCAATGGCTCTCTTCCCCCAACAAGACTTCTCCCCCCCCGCCCCCCCCCTCCCCCCCCCCCCCCCCCGTCTCTCTCTCTCTCTCTCTCTTCATCCCTATCTCTTTCTACATTTTAATATTATATGGTATTGGGATAGAAAGACGAACATTTCCAAATTAGAAAGATATATTGGTTGTAGAAAGAAAAACTTATGTGCCCAGAAAGATGATTTTTAGAAGGGTTAGTTACTTCAAAAGGTATCATATTGTTATTATTTTTTCAATTTGGGTAACATATAAATCTTTTCCATTTAGGATAATATAATATTCAAATCAAGTCAATCAATATAACCTTATTGGATGGAAGGTAAAAAATACAGACGTGCCAATTTTTTTGTCCAGGTAGCATATCTTTTAATTTCAAACACTGATTAATTATTTTTTTAATTTGTTCAAAATGACAATGTATTAGCAAAAGTTCTTTTAATTTGTACAAAATATTGCACATGTGATAACAACTAAACTATCATTTTCGTAAAAAAATACTGATCAGACAAAGAAACTCTCACGTTAGCAAATTTTGCCTTCCAATATGATATGGTTACATTGATTAACTTGATTTAGAAAGTATGTTATCTTAAATAGAAAAAAACTAGTATCTTACCTAAAATGAAATAAAAATGACAATAAGTTACCTTTTAACGCAATTAACCCTTTTTAGAATGGTGGGTAGTCCCACCACTCTAAGCATACAAGTTAATTACGAAAAAAATAACATATTATCATCTTTATTTATTTTAGGTAACATATTAATTTTTTTTTCAGTTTGAGAATATATACTACTTAAAACACATCAATTAAGGTAATATTACCGGAATATAATACAAAGGGTTAATTGCGTCAAAAGGTAACCTCTTGTCACATTTTTTTTCAATTTGGGTAACATGCTAATTTTTTTTTCTATTTAAGGTACAAATTTTCCAAATCAATTCAATCAAGGTAACCATATCGAATTTGAAAGGTAAAAATTACTGACGTGATAGTTTCTTTGTCCAGTCAACATTTTTTTTCTACAAAAATGATGTAACATCCCAATTGTGGGAAATGTACGTGGAATTATTTCATCGGATTAATTAATTAATTTGGGACCCGACGATATAAATTTGTATTTTGTGATAACGGGATCGGATATTGGGTACCGAGCCGAGTTTAACCGAAAACGTATATATATTTGAGCTTCGTTCTTGCTTGCTTTCATTTCCACATTCAAATCCAGAGATCTAAAAGAGTGTGTGTGTGTGTGTGTGTGTGTGTATCCTTTGATTCCAGCAGCGAGAATTCAAATATTAGTCTGAGATTGAAACTGATTCATCATCTTCTTCCTTCACGTTGGCTCCAAAGTTGAAGGTGAGTTGAGCTTCAAATTCGTGGGTTTTATGTTGTTGATTAGCACCTATTGATTGAATTGAGTTTAATTACGATTCTGAGTAAATTTGGGGTATTTTGGTTGAGTTAAATTGAGCTGTAATCGAGTTTTGGGTTAAACTCGGTGTTGTGCAAGAAAGTAGAGAATTCTGCTGCTGTTCGTCAGTAAGCGTAGCCGCGATCAGCGCGATCCCCTGATCGCGGGCTGCGATGTTCTTGAGATGGATCGCTGGCGGTTCGGGTGAGCGCGAACGGGATGGTCAGCGCGACCACGACCGCTTTGGGGTCAATGTGGCCGCGATGTGGCTAGGGTTAGGGTTAGGTTTTGGCCTTTGTGAGTCTTGTGTATGGGTTCTTGGGGTGTGTGAGCTATCGGGGAGTCATGTATAGAGTTGTTGGGTTGAGATTGTGATATTGAGTATTGTGTTGTGATTTCAGGGTCTCGAGTTGATAGGGTTGGGGACGGGCTGGGAACCGAGACTGAGTAATGAGACTTCAGGGCAGGTGAGTTTGCATGTTTTCTGTGATATTTGTACGATTATTATTTAATACCCGCATGATCTTTTATTGAGCATTTTTACGAGATTATTACGAGTTTTATTACGAGCTTTTTATTGAGATATTATCATGCACGTATTATTGAGCTTTATTGTGAACTGTGGTTACCTATATGAGATTTGGGACACACAAGCTATGGAGTTACTAAACCGTACGGTTGGGCAGGGGTCGGGTCGCTCCCGATTCCCTTTTGAGTCCTGACGACTGCTTTGTGCGGTCTAGGGATTTGGGTACGTGGATTCTTCCACACGAGTTGAGTACCTATCTGAGCTACCTTATGGGATCTCATATGCCCGTTCAGTAGAGAACGCTGAATGTTTTACTATTGAGCTTACTTTTATTGAGTTTTATAATCGTACACTAACGCTTGCATTCTCACCAACTTTAGCTGACCTGTGTGTCTCAGGTGATCGGACTTCTAGTAGGTCTGCTGGACCCAAGTAGGTTTGCTGTGACATCTTGTGAGGAGTTAGCTACCCATTCTGGAGGTAGTTATATTTTGGGGTTGTTGTGTATACTTCGGATAGGTTGCGTTACTTTCAGGGATTCCCGTGACTTGGTTGTGTAATATAATGGTTTAAAATTATCAGGTTTCCGCATATGTGTCTTGGGAATAGTGTAGGGATTATTATATTATATTGCTAATGACGTGTTATTTACGTGGCAATTGAGATTAGTTTGAGGGTGTTACAAGCATGGTATCAGAGCCTTGGTTTAAGAAATTAAGTATCTAGTGGATGCTTAAGCTTAAACCACGGAGTCTAAATCCTTGGATTGTAATCCGAAGTAGATCTTTTAGGTGATAAACGAGTAGTATATAGTGTTATGTAGAGTTAATATGTGTTATTATTTTATTGTGCAGGTTGTTATGGATCGTCAGGGCAGCGAGCCTCAGGGTGATGACCACAGGGATAATGAGCCTGTGCGTACGTCTGACTTGTATTATGTGATAGGCCAGATATTATATGAGCGTTTTCCGGTTCAGGGAGCAAGTCGGGGTCAAGGTGCGGTGCCTCCGCCTGAGGTAGGTCAGAGTTCTGAGGCTGGTAGTTCTTCGAGCCAGCCAGCGTGAGGGTCCTTTAAGGACTTTATGACGGGTCATCCTTTTGAGTTTGCTGGGGGAGTTAGTGCCTCGAAGGCACTGGACTGGTTACATGAGATTGAGGTGGTGTTCCGTATAGCCCATGTTAACCGGATCGATCGAGTGAGTTATGCCTCCTACCTGCTGAAGGGAGGAGCATCACGATGGTGGAGTTCAGTGGTTGGTGCTCGAGGAGTTGATGAGGCATACTTGATGACTTGGGAGGAGTTTAGGACAGAGTCTGAGCTGCAGTACTGTCCGCAGGATACGAGGAGGGAGCTAGAGCGAGAGTTTATTCATCTGCAGCAGGGAGCTATGACCGTCCAGGAGTATATTGACACCTTTAATGATAGGGCTCAGTTTGCGCCACATCAGGTGACAACCGAGGACCGAAAGGTCAAAATGTTCATTGAGGGGTTGAGGCCAGATATTTGAGAGTTCGTGGGGATGTTGCGTGACCCCACCTTCTCATCAGCTATGGAGTATGCCCGTCGCCGGGAGAGAGAGGTCGATAGGCATAGGGAGTAGTCGGCTCCCCAGAGACAGCGTATTGAGCAGCCGAGTCAGGGGCAGAGTTCAGGTACATCGAGATTCTACAGAGAGAGTCGCCAGGGTGGTTATTCTAAGCAGCAGGAGACAGTCAGGGGCTGGCAGAATCAGTGCCAGGGTCAGGGACAGAGGCAACAGGGGCAGAGACAGAGGCAACAGGGGCAGAGATAGCAGGGTCAGGGTCAGAGGCAGGGCCAGAGCCAGGGTAGTGGTGGTAGAGGCTCCAAGGATTTAGGGAGTAGAGTTGGGAGTTCAGCAGAGGTGAGCGAGATTGTCAGCGGTGCCATCACCGTCATGCAAGGTCGTGTGCCCCAGAGCACCTCAGATGTTTTCGTTGTGGCCAGTTTGGTCACACTGCCGTTGCATGTACTTCACAGGAGTCCCTTTTCTTTTGATGTGGGAAGCCGGGTCATATGTCTCGGGATTGTCCACACCCCGGGGCAGGGTTTCCAGTGTCGGGTTTGAGTGGAGCCGGAGCTTCTGGGTCGTCGTCAGCACCGAGGGGAGGTGGAGCACCGAGGGCTCGTGACCGAGTTTTTTAGGCTTCGGCTGAGGAGGCACGGGAGTCTTTTCCGGTACGTTCATCCTTAATGGAATACGTGCCTTTGTTTTATTTGATTCGGGATCTGATCGATCATATGTATCTGCCTCATTCTGTGATTATTTTTCTATGTCTGCATCTGAGTTATCTGTGCCTGTTATTGTTAAGCGAGTCGATGGTAGTACAGTGTTAGTGAGTCGAGTATATAGAGATTGTGTATTAGAGATAGACGTTCATCGATTTTCTATAGATCTGATGACGATGGAGATCAGTAGTTTTGACGCGATCGTAGGCATAGATTGGTTGACGGCATGTCAGGCGAATATCTTCTGTTCTAAGAAGATGATTCGTATTCCTGTTTCCGATTCCGAATCAGCGATTGTGTATGGCGAGAGGCGTAGATGAGAGATGAGTATAGTGTCTATGGCGCAGGCACAGAGATATGTGGCAAAGGAGTGTGCCACGTATTTAGCTTATGTGGTGGATGCAAAGAAGGAGAAGAGAGAGATAGGAGATGTGCCGGTGGTTAGAGATTTCCCTGATGTGTTTCTTGATGAGTTGTCGGGTTTGCCGCCTGATCAATAGGTCGAGTTCCGGATCGACCTAGTTCCCGGAGCCGTTCCTATTGCGCGTACTCCTTATCGGTTAGCTCCTACCGAGATGCGCGAGATGATGATGCAGCTGTAGGATCTTTTAGATCGAGGGTGTATTCGCCCCAGTTCTTCTCCGTAGGGAGCCCATGTGCTGTTTGTGAAGAAAAAGGATGGGACGATGCGCATGTGTATTGATTATAAGGAGATTAATAGCGTAACGGTGAAGAACCGTTATCCATTGCCGAGGATTGATGATCTTTTTGATCAGCTTCACGGGGCGAGCTATTTTTCGAAGATCGATCCGCGTTCCGGATATCATCAGCTGCAGGTCAGGGATAAGGATGTGCCTAAGACTGCGTTCAGGACCAGATATGGTCATTATGAGTTCTTAGTCATGCCGTTTGGGCTGACTAATGCCCCAGCAGCGATTATGGACCTGATGAATAGGGTCTGCAGGTCGATGCTTGATCGATTCGTGACTGTGTTTATTGATGATAATCTGATCTATTCGAGGAGCAGCGAGGAGCACGGTCAGCATCTGAGGGAGGTTTTAAGTACTTTGCAGCGGGAGAGGCTATATGCCAAGTTTTCGAAGTGCAAGTTCTAGCTTCGAGAGGTGCAGTTCTTAGGGAACGTGGTGACGAGTGAGGGAGTAAAGGTGGATCCGGCAAAGATCGAGGTGATTATGAGTTGGGGCCAGCCCACATTTGTATCAGAGGTTCGCAGTTTCTTGGGTCTAGCTGGGTATTATCGGTGGTTTATTGAGAACTTTTCGCGAATCGCAGTGCCTCTAACGATGTTGACGCGGCAGTCTGTGCCTTTTGTATGGACTGAGGAGCAGGAGAGTTTCTTCCTGGAGTTGAAGAATCGGTTGTGTAGGGCTCCGATTCTAGCATTACCAGAGGGTTCAGAGGATTTTGCGGTATATTGTGATGCCTCGTTTACCGAGTTAGGGTGTGTACTGATGCAGCAAGGCAATGTGATCGCTTATGCCTCGAGACAGCTTCAGAGTTATGAGTTGAGTCGACCGGTGCATGATTTAGAGTTGGACGCCATTGTATTTGCCTTGAATATATGACGACATTATCCTTATGGGACGCGCTTTATAGTTTACACCGACCATAAGAGTCTGCAGTATCTATTCAGCCAGAAGGATCTGAACATGAGGCAGAGGCACAACATGGAGCTCCTGAAGGACTATGATTGTGATATTCAGTACCACCCAGGGAAGGCCAATGTGGTGGCCGATGCTTTGAGCAGGAGATCCTATGAGCAGACAGTTACGTCTAGAGCTTCTCGGAGGTCACTTCGACGTTGATTGATAGTCTGCGCTTAGCTCAGGAGGAGGGATTGAGAGAGGGGAATGTGCAGCGAGAGAGATTGGCTGGGTAGCTGGAGTTGTTGAGTCGAAATGGTCAGGGGTTGATAGTGCTTCGTGATAGAGTATGGGTCCCTCGGGTAGGGAATTTTAGACAATTGATTCTAGACGATTCCCATAAGTCTAGATTGCCTATCCATCCGGGCAGCACGAAGAAGATGTATCGGGATCTGCGAGTTCATTACTGGTGGCTGGGGATGAAGAGAGACATAGGGAAGTATGTGGAGGCGTGTATGACGTGTCTGAGGAATAAGAAAGAGCATCAGAAGCCGCATGGTAGACTTCAGCCGTTAGAGATTCCAGAGTGGAAGTGGTATGATATCACCATGGACTTTGTTGGAATGTATTTTTGTTGATGGAATACAAAGTATAGGGTCTGTTTTGTAATTAGTTAATAGTTGTATAAATGTATATAAATAGAATGTTGACTTTCAAAATAGATATCTCTGACAGATATATTTTGCACACATAGAATTCAGAGAAAGAGGTACTGTACACGAAGATTCCATTTCATCATTTTGTAATCACCAGATCTGCAATATAATCATTCGGTTAGTTTTGATTCCAGTTATTGTTCTTGATAGTTTGATATTGTTGTTTGATTAATTGAGAAACTATAATTCACAATTGGTATCAGAGCCAGGTTGAATTTTTGATTCTGAAATTGAAATTTTCGAAGTGTTCTTGAATTTTTTTCGAAAACCCTAAAAATCATCAAGGGGTTTTAATCTGCTGATCATACAATCTGAAATTTGGATCGAAGGAATAGGATAAGTAGTCGATTCAATTGACTATAATCTTGATTTGATTCATCAAACACAGAAAAAGATCTAGTGATTTTTCTGAAATTTTGAAAACCCAAAGTTCATCACTGTTCTATTGAAAAAGTCACGTCTAGATCTATTTTTGGACAATATTGTTTCACAAAAAGTGTTTGTAATCATAATCCTTACCTTCGATTTTAATTTGGTTGAATATGGCTGTGTTTTATGAATTAATTTGAATTTCAGACTTGAATAATATGAAAAACTAAAAAACTCGATATACACATAGTTTATGTGCAATTCGAGTTGACTGTCTTTGTAAAACGAGTTGACAACTAGTGTCAATCGAGTTGACAACAAGTGAATCGAGTTGAAATTGTCAATCAATCGAGTTGACTTGATTAATCAATCGAGTTAACTCTCATTTGGTTCGAGTTGACTTGATTAATCAATCGAGTTGACTCTCAATTGATTCGAGTTGACATTCATTTTATTCAAGTTGACTTGCAAGTTTATTCAAGTTGATCCAAAAGTTTAAGTTCAAAAAGGAGTTAATCACAAGGATTCAATCGAGTTGCACAGAAGCTTAGTCGAGTTGTACTTGGTTTCATTCGAGTTTCACACAAGTCAATTCGAGTTTCACAAAAGAGTACTTCGAGTTTCACACAAGTCAATTCGAGTTTCACAAAAGAGTACTTCGAGTTTCACACAAGTAAATTCGAGTTTTACAAAAGAGTAATTCGAGTTACACTCAAGCTAATTCGAGTTTTACAAAAAATCAAATCGAGTTTTACACAACATCATTCGAGTTTTACACAGCATCATTCGAGTTTTACACAACATCATTCGAGTTTTACACACCATCGTTCGAGTTTCATCATAGTTTAATTCGAGTTGATTATTGTTTCTAACAAATTACTTTGTTATAGATTCGAGTTGATTATCTGATTCAATAGAGTTTCACTAATCATTCTTACATAGGTTGATCAACTTTCTACTGTTGTTCAACAATTTCAATCAAAATTCATCAGATCTTGGATAGTTTCCAAAATATCAATCACAATGTCAAAAGACGCTCTAGCAATGGGATCAGAAACCAAACCCCCAATTCTTTATCGGGGAGAATACGTCCAATGGAGGGAGAGATTTCTAGAATTCATAAGTTTTCATGATCTGTCAGAAGAAATGTTGAAATCCTTAACAGAAGGACCATCTACATTCATGGAAACAATCCTTGGAGTACCCACTGGAAATCCCCCGATTCCACCAAGGACAGTTGAGGTTACCTACTTGACTGAGGCACAAAAGAAAAGAAAATTAGGGGATAAAACTGCCAGGAAATTATTACTGATCTCAATCCCCAATGACATTTACACATGTCTCACAAACACAAAAACCGCCAAATCCATATTGGATGAGGTGTGTAAACTTATGAGGGGATCTGACAGAGCTGCAACAAACAGAGCTAGAAACAGTCTGATGACATTCGAGAATTTTCGAGCTCGTGAAGGAGAACTACTGGAAAACACTTACCTGAGGTTTGTTAGTTTGGTAAGTGAAATGAAAAGAAATGGAGTGACAAAGTCCAATCTGGACATAAATGTCAAGTTCTTAAACGTTCTGAACCCTGAATGGGAGAAGTATGCCATGATTATCCAGCAGACAAAGGACATTGAAGAAATGAGTTTTCATATGATTTTTGAGAACCTCAATAACTACCAAGAGGTTGTATTGAGGAAATTATCTGGCAAGAAGAAAGCCGAGAAAGAGACTGCTGACCCATTGGCTTTACTGGCAGAAAAGAAGTACAAATATAAGCTGAAAAAGGAGAAAAGGGCAGTAGTCAGCAGCAGCTCTTCCGAATAAGAAATCTCAGATTCATCTGCAGATTCTGAGATTGAAGAAATGAAAAAGCAGATGGCACTGCTAACCAAAGCATTTCAAAAGAAGTTCTACCGTAAGCCAACCAACAATAAGATGCGCTACAAGACTGGCTCGAGGAAAATTGAAAAGAAGGAAAAATATGAAAAATCTGGAGAAAGCAGTGGAAGAAAGGCTGACAAATATGAAAAATCAGATAAGTCAGCAAAGAAAGATTCAGAGCAGAAATGTTATAACTGTGGAAAACCAGATCATTTTGCCCGTGAATGTAGACTCCCAGTAGTCAAAAACTCTAACTACTATACAAGAAAGGCTCTCTTAGCCAAAGAAAAAGAGGCTGGAAAAGCTCTTATGGCGGAGGATGACCATTGGCTGCAGTTATGTGAAGATGAAAACATCCTAGATGAGGGTGCTCATATTTGCCTGAAATCAGAGGTTCTCAATGAGTCAGAATTAAGTGAGTCAGCCATGATAGCTGAGGATGAAGTATGGGTTGGATTAACAGATGAAGAGGATGAGGAAAGACAAGAGTCTGAGGAGGAAGAGACAGAAGAAGGTGCGTTGATGGCAACTGGAAAAACTGATGATAAGGATAATGAAGATTCAGAGTCAGAAAGATCAGATGGTTCAGACACGCCGGAGGTAAATTCTAACTCTGACTCTGAAATTGATAATTCTTGTATGCTAGAAGAGAAATTAACTCAGATAGCCTTTATGCTTAAGAAATTTGAAAAATCGTTAAAGGCTGAAAAGAAAAATGTTCACTCTTTGGAAAACAAGCTTCGTAATGAACATAATTTAGTTTTAGATTTTTCCAAAGATAAAGCATTAGTCTTACGAGCAGTTTCACATTTACAAGATAAAGAAAAAGAACTTCAAAGCAAAATACAAGAACTTAATCATAATATATCTGACCTACAAGAAAGACTGAGAATGGCAGAATTAGAAGCTTCAAATTTTTCTGTAAAATATCTTGCTATTTTTGAAGAACGAACTAAGCTTTATGAGAAAATAAAGAAGATGGAAGATGAATTTATCAAAAGAGGGCAAACAGATCAAACCATCTATTTAAATCAACCAAAAGACACAGAATTTTATAATTCTAAATCTGGTATTGGTTGAGAAAATCCCAAGTATCTGACAAAGGCAATATCTAGTTCACCAACTTTATATGATGTCAGATATATGGACTTAGGATTAAAAATGACGTTTATGAAAGCATCTGATGAAGTAGAATGTAGTGAAGAAACAAAAAGATTAACATCATACAAAATATAAAATTATGTTGATTATAACAGAATAAATGAATCAAACAATAATATTGATATTAAAGAAGAGTACATTCAAACATATTCTGAAAAGGATTTGTCTGAATCCCCTACTCAATCTCAAAAGCTATACCTGCCATTTTCAATTCTAGAAAAGATAAATTCTGATCTAGAATTGAAAATTAAAAACTTTGAGACAGAAAATAAATCTCTCAAGGCTGAACTTAAAATTATGGAACAAAAGTTACAAAAACAGCCTGAGAACAAAAAGTTGTCTGATCCATCATCTTCAACTTCTCTAGATTCTATCAATTCAGAAAAGGAATTTGATCTGTTTATGAACTCTGACTTCAATTCCTTAGAGGAAATGTTTGTTAAAATTGATAATTTTGTAAAACCTTTACATAACAAACAATCAGATGATCAAAAAGAAACTGTTAAAATTCTGCAAAGAATTTCTACAGATTCAATAAAATCATCTGAAAATTCACCAACTTTACAACAAAAGAAGGAGAAAACAAAAGTAATTTTTGATACTCCTAACTTTGAAAAAGGTGAATCATCTTCAACAGAGAACTCCATTGCACTTAGAGTCCAATCTTGAAAAGGTAAGAGAAATTTACAGAAGAAACAAGTTTCTAAGTCTACTAATTCTCATGTTTCTTTTATGTCAGATATTATTGTGAACGGTTCAAGAAAGCAAGTTTGGAGAAAGAAGAAGAAAGAACAGAAAAATAAGAAAATAAAACAAGAGTGGCGCGTGAAGAAAAATATTGTTACAGACAGAAATAGAAACGTTGAAAACTCTGTCTGTAATAATAAATTTGTTGATAATTCTTGTATAAAATTATCTCGAACAGACTTAATTTCTTTGAATTCCGGTGCATGTAAATCTTTAATTGTAAAATCTGATAAGCTCGTCTGGCAACCGAATAAAAAGAACCCATTTTTTAAACAGAAAAAAGGTTCCACAGAAAAATATTTCAAAAACAGTTCCACCAAGAATTGTACAAAAGTGGATACCTAAAAGAACAGTTCAAAAGTGGGTACATAAATCATCATCAATAGTTAAGCTAAAAGCCATATCTGATGAGAAAACAAATAATAAACTGCATGATTTATCTAAATCAAAAGTACCCAACTACAAGTGGGTACCTCATGTGCTATTTCGTTTTATAGGTAAATCATGTATGGTATCTTGACTCCGGATGTTCGAAGCATATGACCGGACAAAGAGACACACTCACGAACTTTGTAGAAAAGTTCTGTGGGACAGTCAGATTTGGAAATGATCAGTTTTGTCCGATCAAAGGATACGAGAGTCTCGCATACGACAAAATTACCATTCAGAAGGTTTTCTACGTTGATGGTCTTGGACATAATTTGTTTAGCATTGGACAGTTGTGTGATAAAGGATTGGAAGTCAACTTCAAAGCCAATCGGTGCAGCATCAGATCCGGGGAAGGTAAAGAAATACTGCCAGGAAACAGGAAAACCAATCTGTACTCCATTGACTTAGTCTCCATTAATCTGAAGAAAGATGTCTGCTTACTGTCAAAAGCTACATCTAAAACAGCATGGCTATGGCATCGTCGTCTTTCACATCTGAACTTCAATGAATTAACCAACCTAGCGAAAGGCGGGTTAGTTAAAGGACTACCAACTCTCAAATTCCAAAAGGAGCAGTTGTGTGCCGCATGTGAAAAAGGAAAGATGACAAGAGCTTCACACAAATCCAAATCCGAACACTCATCAACGAGGGCTCTGGAATTACTACATATGGATTTGTGTGGACCAATGAGAGTACAAAGCATTAATAAGAAAAGATATGTATTGGTGATAGTTGATGACTATTCACGGTACACATGGGTTTTCTTCCTGAGGTCCAAATCAGATGCTACCGAAATCATCATAGACTTCATCTGGAAAATTCAAGTGAAGTTGCAACTTACAATTCAGTCAATCCGCTCAGATAACGGAACAAAATTCAAGAACAAATCGCTTGAACCATTTTTGAATTCTATAGGAATCACACATCAGTTTTCAGCTGCTAGAACTCCAAAACAGAACGGTGTCGTTGAACGAAGAAATCGGACACTAGTGGAATCAGCTAGGACGATGCTGGCGTATTCCAATCTACCGTTATTCTTATGGGCCGAAGCCGTTGCAACAAATTGTTTCACATAGAATTGTTCAATCATCAATAAAAGATTCGGAAAGACTCCTTATGAATTAATAAATAAATGAATACCTTATATTAAATTTTTCCATGTCTTTGGATGCAGATGCTTCATTCTAAATGACAAAGACAACCTTGGAAAGTTTAATCAAAAGGCAGATGAAGGTATATTCATAGGCTATTCAAAGGAGTCAGTCGCTTTCTGTGTCTACAACAAGCGAACCAAGACAGTCAACGAGAGCGTTAACGTCTAATTTGATGAAGGAGTGGTAATGGCTTCTGAACATACCAGTTCAGGACCCGAACCTAACAAGCATACTTCAATGGAGTCACCTGAACAGAATGCTGAAAATTCTGAATTACATAAATTGTTTGAGAATTTTTATGAAGACTACTTTGAGAAGCCCAAAACTAATGTTCTAAATTTGGTGTCTGACAGGATTACTGAAGATCCCGTCGTAGTCTCTGATCATTCTCATCAACAAGTATCAGAAGAAACTGGAGAAGCCTCAACAACAGATGTACACTTGCCAACTGAAAGTGCACAACCCATTGAACCTCCAGAATCTTCTGAAACCCCCTTAACATCCGAACATTCAAAAGCTCCTAACTCAGATATCCTACCAACTACATATGAAGCAATCCCCCGACCTACATATTTAGACCGTAATCCCAATCAAGACCACATCAAACCGTTTCCACATACCTTCAAGTGGACTAGAAATCACCCAATAGAAAACATTATTGGTGATCCATCTGCTTCAGTCCAAACCAGAAGAGCCACAGTAAACGAGTGTCTATTTTCAAATTTTCTAAGCAAAATAGAGCCTAAGAATGTGAAAGAAGCACTTCTGGACGGTGATTGGATTGTTGCGATGCAAGAAGAACTGAATCAGTTCGAACGGTTAAAGGTCTGGAGACTTGTTGAGCGCCCTAAAGACAAATCCATCATTGGCACGAAGTGGATCTTTAAAAACAAGAAGGACGAACATGGAGTAATCATTCGCAATAAAGCTCGCCTTGTTGCCAAAGGATACAGTCAACAAGAAGGGATTGACTACGATGAAACGTTTGCACCTGTTGCACAAATAGAAGCGATTAGAATGTTTTTAGCTTTTGCCGCTCACAAAAACTTTACTGTTTATCAAATGGATGTTAAAACTGCGTTTTTAATCAGCGAACTAACCGATGAAGTATATACATATCAGCCCGAAGGCTTTACTGATCCTTCGAAACCTGATCATGTATATATTTTAGACAAGTCACTGTATGGCCTTAAACAAGCACCGCGTGCTTGGTATGATGCACTTTCAACATATCTGTTGAAATGTGGATTCAACAAAGGTGCAGTTGACATAACCCTGTTTATAAAACGTCAGGGGCCGGATATTATAGTAATACAAATATATGTAGATGACATAATATTTGGGTCTACAAATCCTGAATTTTGTAAGAAATTCGCATTTTTAATGTCCCAAAAATTCGAAATGAGCATGATGGGAGAAATAAATTTTTTCTTAGGATTACAAGTTAAACAATTGGCTGATGGTATTTTTATTAATCAGTCAAAATATATACAAGACATGTTAAAGAAATTTAACATGGTTAACAGTACTCCTATGAAAACTCCCATGGCTCCCGATTCAAAGTCAAAACTCGAAGAGGACATTTCGGGGAAACCTGTAGATGTGACTCATTATCGAGGTATAATTGGGTCATTAATGTATTTAACAGCAAGTAGACCGGATATTATGTTTGCTACATGTGTGTGTGCTAGATATCAGGCGAATCCTAAAGAATCACATTTAGCAGCTGCAAAAAGAATTTTAAGATATCTCAAGGGAACTCCAAACCTTGGTTTGTGGTATCCCAAAGAATCTTCATTTAATCTAACTGCTTTTTCTAACGCTGATCACGCAGGTGATAAGATGGACAGAAAAAGTACGTCTGGAGCAGTACAATTCTTAGGTGACAAACCCGTATGCTGGTCATCCAAGAAACAACACTGCGTTTCATTGTCTACAGCTGAAGCAGAATACATTGTTGTTTCATCATGCTGTTCTCAGGTGTTGTGGATTAAAAGCCAACTGCGAGATTACGGGTTTACACCACAGAAAATACCTATCTACTGTGATTCTCAGAGCGCAATAGCTAATGCATCAAATCCGGTGCAACATTCAAAAACAAAACACATTGACATTTGGTACCATTTTATAAAGGATCATGTTGAAAATGGAAATATAGAATTATATTTTGTTCCTACTGAATATCAACTAGCTGATTTGTTTACCAAAGCGTTAGATGAAAAAAGGTTTAATTTTTTGGTATACAAATTGGGTATGTTGAATCGTTAGATTTAATAATTCAGTGGTTTCAATCTATAATTTTAAATTTACAATTTTTAATTGATTCTAATCTGATATTAAATTCTTGAATTTTAAAAGTTCAAATTTTTTGGAATTTAACAAGATCTGGATTGTCATGTGCAGGGGGAGCAGAAAATTAATTTATTTGATTTTGAGAAAATCTGATAAAATTTATCTGCTATTTTGTAGGGGGAGCTGAGTTGAGAAATTTGATATACATTTGAGGGGGAGCAGCATTCAGAAATTAAAGGGGGAGCATTTTAAATTTTTTTTGAGTTTAATATTTTTTTGTTGTTTTGTGTGTGTTATTTTTTTTTGTGTGTATTTTCAATTATTTTTAAGTCTATTTTAAATTTTTTTTTGAAAATCAGAATTTTTTTGTTGTTTTAGTTTTGTTTTGTTGAAAGTTGTTTTTGAAAAGATATTGGGTTTTGATGATAAATGGGTTCATAATTGATGATTTATAATTGGGCCGGTTGTGTTTTTCAAACATGGGCCGGATAATGGAAAATTTGAATTTTTGAAATCCAACTATAAAGTTGAATTTCGAAATTCAAATTAAACTTTTCAAACTCTCAGCACTATTCATCATCTTCTACGAAGACTTTACTTACCCATTAAGCAAACTTCAAACCCAACTTCAAACCCACATATCTTCAACTGATTCAAGAAACAAGTTCATCTGATTGTGAGTAAAATCGTTTGTTTCTTTCATTTTTACATCTTTTAATTCAATATTAGCATCTATATGTGAATGTGTTCGTGTTTGTGTTTGTGTTTTTGTATTCTGAGTATTCATGGTGTTTCATAATTTCTGTTCACTAAATTGAAATTAAAAGTGTGATGGGTTTCGGTTTGTATATCTGAACATGAATCTGAAATTTCATGATTCAATTTCGATCACACAAACAAATATTTGGATTTTAGTTTCCAATAAGTTCGTGTTCTTCATAATTCTGAAATTTAGATTTTTAACAACTTTAGTATTGTTTTTAATCAAAGTTCAGTAAAACAAAGTTGTTTAAAATGTTTTTCCGAATGAGGAACAAGTTTTAAATCACTGAAAAAGTCCTTGGAATCAATTTTTGAATATTCAGTGTATAAAGGACTTGGAAATAAATTCATTAGTACTTTCTCGATTGAAGGTTTAATCGAGAAAATCCTTAGTATCAATCGAGTTGATTGATTAATCAATCGAGAGTACTTGATGTTTAATTCGAGTTGACTAACTTTGTCATTCGAGTTAAACATATGATTTGATCGAGTTGTCAGTGTTCACTGATCGAGTTGTTCATACTTAGAAAATTTCAGTACATGTCTCGATTAAAACAAGTCTCATGTTCTATTCGAGTTCATTCCATGTTGTAATCGAGAATGTTCATACTTCATGCGAGTTGTATACATACTGAAACTTGATCAAGTTATATCTTAGCTTTGATCGAGTTTCTCTAAGGCTTTAATCGTCTTGGTCCATAATCTCATGTTTATTTCGAGATTCATTCGAGAACTGGTGTACCTCATTCGAGTTGGAATTTACTTTCACTCGAGTTTCTTTATGTTACATTCGAGTTTATTACAAGTTCCATTCGAGTTGGAATGCTTTATCATTCGAGAAACATCATGACTTAATTGACAAATTTTATGTTCCATTCGAGTTGATATCAAGGCTCATTCGAGTTGATATCAAGGTTCATTCGAGTTGATATCAAGGTTCATTCGAGTTGAAATCAAGGCTCATTCGAGTTGTTTCAAGAGTAATTCGAGATACAACCAGACTTATTCGAGTTTCAATTAAAATTTTTTTTTTCTAAGTGTTGGATTTTTAATGTTTTAAGAAGAATGTGACATCTTTTCAAGAAATTGTTTTAAATTTGTGTTTTTCTAACATTGGTCTCTGAACGATTGACTCTGGAATCCTGTCAATAATATTTTATTATTGTCCGGAATCCCGATGCCTTAAACAGAAAATCACAAATTTTTATAATTTCTGACAAAATGTTATATTTTTCTACTTTGTATGAGTTCATTTGTTTACCTGCATTGACTAACATGATTCTTATTTGTGTAAAGGTTTCAAATGGCATCTCCAAATCATTCCCAGAATTCTAATTCATCCGATTCCCATTCATCCTCCAACCATACACTAGTATCTACACCCGTCCGATCAACCTCAGTTGCAAGACCTTCACCTTCAACCATCATACCTGATAACCAACTTGTTAAACCCAAACATTGTCTGCCTTTCAAAGACAATAACCATCGTTTGGATACAAAAGTCATCAAGGTCAGTCACCCCATCATAGTAGATATTCTCAAAGGCCATCCTTTGGGATATCTTCTCCAATACAAACCTTCAATCCCACAAGTCTACCTTCAACAATTTTGGCATACAGTCAAATTTGTTCCTGCTGATGGTAACCACCATTTCAAAGTTACCATTGATCAATACAAATCCAAAATTACTCTAGCCAGACTTCGTCACAACTTGTTTCTCCCAAGACGGATAGATACAGTTAACTTTCCTGAGTTAGCTGATTTTGAAGACTTTGTTTCCGATGAGGAGCTAGTTCATGACTTAATATGCTTGGGATATTCAAAGCCACTTCCTAAGAGCTCCAAGTTTCATCGCAATGGTTTAAATGGTGAATGGTACACTTTATTCGGTATCATAAATAGATGCATGACGTCTAAGCATACAGGAATAGACAGGTGCAACATTCACTGTCTAAGGATCTTCCATGGTATTGCTTTCAATAAGCATTATGACTATGCTCAATGTATCTGGGAAGACCTCAAAGAGATTGTACTGGCTAAAACAACGAATAGATCAAGGAAGTTTGTTCCGCTTCAGAGGTTCATTCAAATCTTAATCCGAGGGACCCTCAGAGCTAATGAGAATATACCGAAAAGAGCAAACTCACCACGATGTCCAGACTATGTGATGATGAGTTTACATGAGGTGCCAGATTCTCCCAATGCTAATATAATGCCAATTTCAGAATCTTTGTTGAAGTATGCAGATCCAGAAAGTGAGAATGTGAAGATGTATAGGATAGATCATGCTCCAATAGAGACCCAAGAACCGGGTTCTCTTACCCAAGGAGTGATAGGGAGAGAGGAAATTCAGCAAGGGGCTAAAGTTCAGGGAAGCCTACAGGTGAGTGAGGGAGTAGAAGTAGTGAGGGGTGGTGAGGAAGAAGCTGGGAGTTCTGATTCTGAGCGTACATTGTCAAATATACAAAAGGGAGAAGAGGAAGGAAATGATGATGATGGTGATGATCATAATGAGGGAGGAGCTGCTTTGATGGATGTTGTTCAAATTGCTCAGGAGAGTGTGAGGGATGTACTTAACCTAGAAAGCCGGGATTTACCCACATCTGCTGTTAGCTCCCCTTTGGGAGTTAGCATTGAAGAGGTCAGTATCCGACTGACAAGTGCACACCCCACCATCCACTCAGTCTCCTCTCAACAGGAGACTGTTTCATTTGAGCACCAGGATGAATCACAAATTCTATCCGAAAGTCATTTGGACTTGATGGATATTGAAATAAGTACACAACTGCCCAAGTGTACAACTTTCATTCAAGCACAGAGTCTAGAACCAATACAGATTAGGACACTTGAGTTGACTTCATCTGTTGAAGTAAGAGCGGCTGAACTTCGTGTTCCCGCCGGAACGTCCTCAGCTACGGAAGCATTCGTTGCTCCGTCGCTTGAAGAGGGTGGAAGTCCAGTTAGAGCGACAACTTTGCCAACTCTAAGTACTGGCCACACAGAAGTTCTTTTCACAAGTTCAACTGTTGTGACAACTGGAAGTCTAAGTGACCCAGTGGTGAATCTTTCGCTGTTTGTTACTGAATCGTCGTTAAGCCAAGCCTTGAATGCAGCTGTTGCAGGAGTGAAAAGTCATGTCTCTCCTCAGTTATCTGAAGTAATGGCCCAAATGTCTAACATCTATAAATTTTTGAAGGGTAAGTCAGTGGCTGAAGAATCTGTCAAGCAATCTGATCCAAATCAAGCAATCGATGAATTGAGGGAAGAACTGAAAGATTTTGTTTTTGAACAATTTGACAAAATGAGAGAAAGGATGATCAGTTTGGAAAGTACGGTGATTACTGCTCTGGGAAATCTATCTGAGAGGGTTGCGGCTGTAGAGGAGACGTGTAAGGCGCAAGCTTCATCATCTAAACGTAAGCATGATGAGCATGATGAAGACTCCGATGATGCTCCTCATGAGGGGGAGAAGAGGAGGAAGCTTGCTGAGCCTACACCTTGACTTCTAATGATTACATACCCTGAAAAGGAGACAGAGGTGAAAGAAAAGGAAGCAGGGAGCTCAAAAGAACCTGCTGATGTACAAAGTGAGCTGGGATTGATTCTTCATGAAGATGTTCCAGTTCCTTTTAACATTCAGTTAGATATCTACAACTTTAAGGAATATAATGATTTAGATGATGACGATCAAGTGGTTAAGGAACAGATGTTGATGATTCAAGGTGTAGAAGGAGAGAGAGAGGAGTATGTTGAGTTATCGGAGGATGATGATGTTATCAATTTGACTGATATTGATTTTCAGGGTGAAAGGATTGAAGAAGAAGAGGAGTTAGTTCAGGAAATTTTGAAAGAGTCTATACCGACACTGACGGTTGAAAAGCCTGAGGTTGCCATTCAAGTGAAAGAGGAAGTTGAAGAGTTTCCAATAGAGAATGTGGTTGTTCCAGAAAGAGTAGAATTGAATGAAGTGGAGGTTATGGAAAGGTTCTATAACGAATATATTCTTGCAGATGAGTCGCAGAAACAACATAGACTCAGATTTGAATCCCAACAGGTGGTGCAGAGGGAAATAAGGAATATGCTCACATTGTTGAACAAGGATGAGATAAGTAAAAAGAAAGCTAAAAAGTTTGAGCTATCTGCGAAACAATCAGCTGAGTTCATCAAGAAAAGGAACAAATTGCCATATCATGAAGACATTTTGGAGAAACGAATTTTTTATAAGAAACAAGCTCCTCGTTCATTTCTTAAGTTGTTTAGGGTTTTGGAGCCGAACATGCCAAATCTTGTTAATTATGCAAGTTTTCTGAGGAACAAGACTCAAGTGATTGATAAAGTGAAGAGTGAGTTCAGGATAGTTGATTTAGTCAAAATTGAAAAAGACAGATTCGTTCAGATCTTCTATCCTACATTCACTGTCACAAGGGCTGATGGAAATATCTACACGTTCACTGAAGCAGATATGTTTAATATGCACCTGGTCGATATTGAAGATTTATTTGATGAGTTGTGCAGAAATAAGAGAAATGAGCACTGCAGATTTGCACTAAAGACAATTTTCCACTTCATGCATACCAAACTGGCATTAATGTCTGTGCAAGATCTGCAGATTGGTGTTGAACGAGGGATGAGAAAGATTAACATCACAGCTCCAAACAGGGATATCAAGTTTGTTGGAGAATTAAAAGAGTTTCAAGTCATCATGGTAAAGCATCATGCAGTAATGTACAAAGACAGAAACAAAAAGCTAAGAGCCATGAGGAGTGTTGAACTAAACAAGTTTTCAGATGGTACGCTACATAAAGTGTTAAATGGTTTGAAGGGAAAGCTGGCCTCGGATAGAAAGAGAAAAACTAAGAGAGGAGCTTTGTCTGTTAATGATAGAAGACTGATGGTAGAGTTTATCTCAAAGATTGAATGGAGGCTCTCAGACTGAAAGAGCATCAGAAGATTTGAACAGAAGCTTGGTTTATCAACCTGAAGACTTTGCATATTCCATCAAAGGGGGAGATTGTTGGAATGTATTTTTGTTGATGGAATACAAAGTATATGGTCTGTTTTGTAATTAGTTAATAGTTGTATAAATGTATATAAATAGAATGTTGACTTTCAAAATAGATATCTCTGACAGATATATTTTGCACACATAGAATTCAGAGAAAGAGGTACTGTACACGAAGATTCCATTTCATCATTTTGTAATCACCAGATCTGCAATATAATCATTCGGTTAGTTTTGATTCCAGTTATTGTTCTTGATAATTTGATATTGTTGTTTGATTAATTGAGAAACTATAATTCACAGACTTCATAGTGAGACTTCCGCGGACTGTTTGTGGAAATGACATGATGTAACATCCTCAGATTTAAAGTATTGTAATTGAGGTTTAATTAGCTGAATTTTTAAATTAATGTGATTTAAGTTGGATTATGAAAGTTGGTTGCTTTATTTAGACATTAAGAAATTTCAAATTATTTAAGTGAATATAATTATTAAATTGTTAAGGATAATAAAATAAAGATAGAATTCTTTATTTTATAAAATCAGTATTTAATGGAGCCGGATAAGTAGAGGGGTTAAATGTGCCAAAAATTGAAAGATGGGAATAAAAACAAATAAATGACTAAATTGTCTTTCATTTCAACAAACACACTCTCTCACTAAAATCTCTCTCTCTCGGCTCTCTCTCTCTAAACGATCCAATGTTATAAAAAGTTGGAATTTGAAGCTGGAAATCTGGATTCAGATTGCTAGGAAGGAACTAAAACATCTGCAAGCAACGAATTAAGGTAAACATTTCACCAACTCTTTGAAATTTATGGTTTTGGTTTAGTTTTGAGAGAAAACCGAATCACTGATTTGGTGTTATAGATGATAATGCATGTTAGATATTGTTATGGAATCATTCAAATCGAGTGTTGGGGTTGCTATGTGTCGAATTTCAGCTTCTGAATCAACCCCTAAGTATGATTTTGGGATTTTAGTGTGTGTTTTAGTGTGTGTGTGCGACGGGTGTACAAAAATGGTCAAGAAGGGTTCGGTTTGATATGTAAAAGTGTTAATATTAGAGTTAAAAGTGTTGAAAATAAGTGTATGAAAGTTGGCATAAATTATTTCGAACATTGTATAAGTATATAAAGGATAGAATTAAATATGGAAAATATATATAAACTGCACAAGTATAAACACAGATGGTCCGAACTCGGATCCGATATGAACTCGGATTTGGTCCGAATTCGGATGAGGTCCAAACCTCAGATATTCAGAAAAATAATTTCTAAGTGTGGGAATTCGGATGGAGTCCGAATTTGGATGGTTCCGAACTTAACATGGGTTCGAACTTGGCATGGTTCGAACTTGACATGGGGTCCGAACTTGACATGGGGTCCAAACTGATAAATGTGGTCCGAACTTATATGGGGTCCAAATTCGGGTGGGTTCCGAATTCGGACAGGGATCCGAAATTCGGGTCAAATATTGCAAAACTTATAAAAAAATTTAAGTTTTATGAAATTAAACAGTTATTGACACAATGTTTTGATACAACTGACTTAACAGGTCCCTTGTGGTGTTGATTAACCCACAGTGGGGTACTTTGTGGATCCGATTGAAAGCCCGAGGAGAAATATTATTGATTAAAGTTTAATAACGCACCCACTGTGAGTACATATGATTTCGCATGTTTATATCTGCTTTATGTTAGCTATTGCCTGCTGAGACATGTTGCTTCATTTTCGCTTGGAATTCTACTAATTTGCGTAGATTTAGATGCACATTGATCTTGTTGCATGTCCGTTCTTTTGTTGTGCATCTATCGATGGACCGGCGGGTCGCATCTGTTACTCCGATGTTACTGCACTATATGACCCGGAGCTGATCCCTCCGAGGTTCTAGTAGGCAGTAAGTCATCCCCGATGTTATGTCCGTCTCAGATGGTTTGTTTAATGCCGAGCTTTGGGCTCGAACTAGCTGCGGCTCTTGCTCCGTACTTGGTGTACGAAGAGAGTATACGACGTTCGTCGTCGATGTTACTCTTGGGGCTTCATAAAGATTTATAAAATGCGTAAATCTGTGTATTCACTAAGCATTCGCTTACCCCTCAGTTGTTGAATTTTTACAGGAAAAGGGAGATCTGCTGCGAGACCTTCTAGTTAGGTCGTTTGTGAAGTCTTGGAAGATATCTACTACTCAATTGGTAAATGTACTATGGGACCAATGTTGTAATATATTTTGAATGTTGTAATAATGAATTGAGTGTGTAGACTTAGTATTGAAACTTTGTAGCACCGTAGGGTGTTTAAAACAGTTGTATGATTTTATTATGTACTTTTATGCTTCCGCACTGTAATTTAAGTATGCATATCATTATGTAATTTATGTTTGGTGATTAATCCTGGGTGTTATGTAATTGTGTTGAATGTGGCAAGGGTGTCACATCGAGATGATATCAGAGCAGTAGTTTGAGATTCATGTGTCCGTGAGGTCTTGGTCTCAAACATTAAGTGATGATATGTAGTGATTTTAAGTAATGATCTGAACTAAGATAGGCTACGATCTAGTAGTCATAGGATATTGACTTTCATACGGGACAATGGGTGGTGTCTTTAAATAAATGACATGTTACTAAACAAGTTATATGTTTCATATTTCAGAACATGTCTGGAGGAGGAATGACACCCGAAGAAACCAAAGAAATGATGCTAGCCATGATGGCTGAGCAAAATCAGATGATTCAAGATCAGTTTCGGGCTCGAGATGAGGCCGTAGCTAAGAGAAGGGAAGATAAGAGAAAGAATAAGGCAAAAGAGGGGGGCAACAATGATGAACGAGATGACAACACTGGGTCATCTAATAAACCCAAAGGTTGTCGATTCAAAGACTTTAAGGGAAATGGTGCTGTAGAGTTTAATGGACTAGGAGATGTTGTTGCTGCACTTGAATGGATAACAGCAACCGAATGGACATTCCGAATCAGCGACTGTGCTGAGAAGGACATGGTTCGGTCTGCTACTGCTATGTTCACCAAAGATGCGATTATGTGGTGGAATTCTATGGTTAACGCCTTAACCTTGGAAAAAGTATCTGTTATGACCTGGGCTGAGTTCACTGACCTATTCACTCAGCAGTACTGTCCGGTTGATGAGCGCCGAAGACTTGAGGCAAAGTTCATGACATTGATGCAGGGGACTAAGACTGTGTCCCAGTATGCTGTGGAATTCACGAGGCTGAGTTTGTTTGCGCCTCATCAGGTTGATACTGAGGAAAGGAAAGTGACCAGATTTGAGGCTGGTTTGGATATTGAGATTAGGAGAGTTATGAGCAACGTGCGCTACACTACGGTTGCTGGCTTACTTGAGGCTGCTAGAAATGTAGAACAAATTCTGATCATGTCGGGATATTCTATCGGGTCTGCTGCTGCTTCCACCAACCCAACACAACTGTCACCGCCGAAGCGCCAGCGTGAGGGAGGATACTCGGGATCTTCTCGCTCGTCACAGTATTCACCACAGCAGTCTTATCACCGATCATCTGGGTATTCTGGTCGTGCTCTTGCCTACTCCATCAACACCGAGCCGCAATATTGTAATAAGTGTCATCTAGAACACTTCAGCAAGTGCACTAATGGACGCGCTTGCTTTTGCTGTGGAGAGTTGGGCCATTTTCAGAGTGAGTGTCCACGAAAAGCCGATGCTTGCCATAAGTGTGGGGTATGGGGGCACTATAGTAGGAACTGTCGAAAGTATGCTCCAGCTGCTACTCCATCTTCAACTCGATCATCTGGAGGATCAAGTGGTGGTTCAGTCAACCGCCGGAACCAGCCACAAAGGGCACCGGCTCGTGCATTTCAGATAACTGTGGAGGAGGCTAGGGAAAACCCAGAAGTGGTTACGGGTACGTTTATAGTTAACTCTTTACCTGCACGAGTGTTGTTTGATTCTGGTGCCAACCGTTCATTTGTATCTACCATGTTTGCACAACGACTGTCGATGCCTCTGTCTAAGCTATCTGCTATACTTGATATTGAAACTTCTAGTATCACTCTAGTCAAAGTAGATCATGTATACCGTAACTGTACTTTAGTGATTGAAGATGTAGTCTTCAATTTGGACTTGATCCCGATAGCATTTGGTGAGTTTGATGTGATAGTCGAAATGGACTGGTTGATAGAGAATGAAGCCCATATAGTCTGTAAGAAACGAATGATCAAGATAACTACTCCGGAGGGGCGTGAGATCTGTATATACTGGGATAGGAGAAGTGGGGATCTGTGCTTGTTGACCATTGCAAAAGCCCGAAAGCTTGTTGCAAAGGGGTGTGACGCCTACCTGGCATATGCTATTGATGCCAAGGCTGAGAAGAAGACTGTGGCCGATGTGCCTGTTGTATCACAATTCCCGGATGTGTTTCCGGAAGACTTGTCTGGCGTGCCGCCTGAGAGACAAGTGGAATTTCGAATTGATTTGATCCCTGGAGCTGCACCGGTAGCTCGTTCTCCGTATCGCCTTGCTCCCACAGAAATGCAAGAAATGATGAAACAACTTCAGGAGTTGTTGGATAGGGGCTTCATTCGACCGAGTTCATCACCGTGGGGAGCCCCTGTTTTGTTCGTTAAGAAGAAAAATGGCACGATGAGGATGTGCATTGATTACCGGGAGCTGAATAAGCTAACAATTAAGAACAAGTATCCGCTGCTGAGGATAGATGACTTGTTTGATCAGCTACATGGGGCAAGTGTGTTCTCTAAGATTGACTTGAGGTCAGGATACCATCAGTTGAAAGTTCGAGAGGAAGATGTGCCCAAGACAGCTTTCAGGACACGTTATGGGTATTATGAATTTTTGGTTATGCCTTTCAGGTTAACTAATGCCCCGGCTGTTTTCATGGATCTGATGAACAGGGTATGTAGACCGATGTTAGATAAATCGGTAATAGTGTTTATTGATGGCATCCTAGTGTATTCCAAGACTGAAGCGGAGCATGCTGTTCATCTAACAGAGTTATTGGAATTGTTAAGGAAGGAAAAGTTGTATGCCAAATTCTCAAAGTGTGAGTTTTGGTTACAACAGATTCAGTTTCTAGGACATGTAATATCTGGAGCTGGGATTTCTGTAGATCCAGCTAAAGTTGAAGCCATAAGAAACTAGGAGCCGCCTCGTTCAGCTACAGAAGTTAGAAGTTATCTTGGGTTGGCGGACTACTATTGGAGGTTTATTAAGGATTTCTCGAAGATTGCAGTTCCTTTGTGTAAGGTCTACGACTGCAAGATCTATCTAGACGCGGATCCGTTAACGAGTGCGGAATCCTCGTTGACGGTCAGACGGACAACTCTCAACCAACGGAAACACGGAGACTATTAGACGCTGAACGAACGACACACGAACGATCCTACGTACTAATTCTCTCCGAAACGGCACTCACCTAGCTGATAAACTCGAGATCGCCTCTTGCTTAATTCCTCCCGAATTCTGCAAAAAGTCTACTAATGATTCGAGTCTATCCCTAATTATAGACCCAGATTCGAGTCTGTTGTGGGCCAACCTCGAATCTGGCCCAAGGCCCATTCGAGTCTGTCCATATTGACATCCTCGAATCTACCCCATACGAATCTAAGGCTAGACTCGAATCTATCACAGATTCGAATCCCAAGCCTTAAACAATTCGAATGCCAAGACTTGTATTCTAGAATCACCTAAGAACTTGTCTTATCAATAACAAAACTAGACTGCTGTCGTCACACTGAATGTACCAACAGACTCCCCCTTGACGATAGCTTCTAGTTTTTGTTCATTGATCTTGATAGACTATTTGCTTTAATGACAATGAATGTCGAGATCACCCTTTCTCCTCGTTATCCATGACTGGTGATTCTGAATCGCTTCTCTAACTTAGTCCACGTTCCTTTGAACCACAGCGCTTCTAATACCTCTTAGACTAACCTCTTAAATCTGCAGTACGACCCTTTCTTCTGACAGTTTTTGCAAACACCTCAGCCCAGAATTGTCTTCCTAGATTATACGGTCCTTCTAAGGTAAAATTAGTCACTTCTAACTTCAGAATCTGATTCATCATTTAGAGCAGTCTTCTGCATCTCTAGATCTATCCCATTCTGATCATCATTCATAACACCTTCATCGAGTGATGCATTCATAACACTTCGGAGAAAGTTCTAAGTCATCTTCAATTACTCTGACAATGCTTCGGTCAGACCATGTCTTCAGTTACTTCAGTTGTCTCTGAATCCTTGTCTTTCCTATTGTCAGTAGCTACGATCACTGACTCCCCCTAAGGATCAACAGTGAGAGCCAATATTTGAAAGATCTGCCAGCTCACTACTGTCTTGAAAGATCTGCCCGCTCACTATTAGAGCTATCTTCTTTGACTTGTCAGCTCACTGCTCAGGCCATCTTTTTCGAAGGACAGCTTCTCTACGATTTCTCCACTCTCTACTATTTCTCCCCCTGAGATGGATGATCTTTCAACCAGATGCCAATATAGCCTCCAGATTTGCAATCTGCTGCTACTGATCAGTCTCTGTCTGATCCAACTTGGCATGAAGTTCACAAATCGCCTTTGTCAGTTGAAGAATCTGTAATTCTGTGAATAATTCAAGGCTAACACTGTATAGACTTAATCAACACATGAAACAAGTCATTAGATGTTAGTAGGACATTAAAATCATTATTCAACGATAAAGATAAAATGAAACTCTCCTACTTAAAGTTTTTGAAGGTTTATAGCGTAAACCAAACACGAGAACTAAGTTCGAGAGAAACTATCATTACCTTTGTTTAAATAGTCCCAACCTCGTAAGTTTTGAAAAACTTTGAACAATTTTCAACTTTTTCAACACTTAAATGAAAATTTTGAAAATCTTTGAATAAAATTCAACTTTTTCAACTTTTTCATGTAATGGAGGTTTACAACCTTTGCAGAACCAATCACACTAAGCAACAGATTTTCACGCAATATTTGTTTATTCAACCAATCATGCATCCTTAGAAACTTTGACCTTTATCCTACTGAAGATAAAAATAAAATAAAATAAAATTAATTTTAAACTTAAGCTACTCTAACCTACACTAAATATTATATTTTTGGCGAGAATAGTCAAAGAAAGATTCAATCAGATAGCGATGTCTGATACTAACTTTCAGTACTTAAACTTTCACACTTAGGAATTTTTTATTCCTTTGTTTGTTTGTCGTGACATACCTATTTAGCCGATTGTTGGTATTTTACCCCTTTTAAACATTCTACATTTCGGAATATCCCTTGGCCTTTTTATTTATCAGGAAATTATCTTACGTGACGCAGACATAGACATACTTTTATGATCAAGGCACACAGACAAAGATTCTAACTTGTTGGTATTTGCAAACTTTCTTTAAAAGACAAACATCGGACACAGGTCTGTATTTTCATACAACAAAGTGTCTTAGTTCGACTTAAGGTTTATTTTTAAAGTTAGCAGATAGCGGTGACAGGTCTGTACTGACGTACAACAAAGCGACATGTCTGCTAACCCGAATCTAAACAGAGACAACAGGTCTGTACTTACGTACAACAGAGTTGCATGTTTTCGACTCTCAGTTTTACACGATATTTCTATTCTTTCCATTTTCAGATGTATTTGATGTTGCCATACATCCCCAGAAAGTTCGCATACCTCATTTAGACTCAATGTTTGTATGTCTTGTACACAAAAATTAAGACCGATTGGTCGTACATCTAAGTTAGTGACACGCTTGACCTTTTTCTAGAATATTTTATTAGCCTTGAGATTCCCTATATGTATTATGCCTACCAACACATCAAACTAAATAAAGTATAACACTTAGAGTTTAGTTGCATTATGTGTGAAAGCCTAAACACTTAGAGTTTGTAACGACTGTGCTAATTTTCGTCACTTTGAACCTATGCATCTAAGACTTAACTCAATTTTCTGATATTCTCCTTTTTTGATTTTTTTGATTTTTTTTTATGGTTTTCTCTCTTTTTTTTTTTTATTTTGATTTTCATAAATAATAATAAGCTAATAAAGTAACTTACTAATTTACTATATAAAAAAAATAGCCTAAGGTCAAATTACTTTGGATTACACATGCCATTCAGTTGAACTAACAACCCAAAGCATGAACTAACAAATGCTTTTGTGACTAGATTCGCATTGTTTATACAGACTGACACAACTGACACACCTAACCTGTCTCTGATACCACTTGTAAGGTCTACGACTGCAAGATCTATCTAGACGCGGATCCGTTAACGAGTGCGGAATCCTCGTTGACGGTCAGACGGACAACTCTCAACCAACGGAAACACGGAGACTATTAGACGCTGAACGAACGACACACGAACGATCCTACGTACTAATTCTCTCCGAAACGGCACTCACCTAGCTGATAAACTCGAGATCGCCTCTTGCTTAATTCCTCACGAATTCTGCAAAAAGTCTACTAATGATTCGAGTCTATCCCTAATTATAGACCCAGATTCGAGTCTGTTGTGGGCCAACCTCGAATCTGGCCCAAGGCCCATTCGAGTCTGTCCATATTGACATCCTCGAATCTACCCCATTCGAATCTAAGGCTAGACTCGAATCTATCACAGATTCGAATCCCAAGCCTTAAACAATTCGAATGCCAAGACTTGTATTCTAGAATCACCTAAGAACTTGTCTTATCAATAACAAAACTAGACTGCTGTCGTCACACTGAATGTACCAACACTTTGACTGCATTAACGAAGAAGAATGCACCGTTTATTTGGGAAATTGTGCAACAAGAGGCATTTGATATCTTGAAAAAGACGTTAAGTGAAGCACCGATACTTGCTCTACCGGAGGGCAGTGAGGATTTTGTAGTATACACAGACGCATCGAGACTGGGGTTAGGTGCTGTACTGATGTAGCGCGGGAAAGTAATTGCGTATGCCTCGAGACAACTTAAACAACATGAGAAGGATTATTCGAACTCACGATTTGGAGTTGACAACTATCACTTTTGCATTAAAGTTGTGGAGGAACTATCTGTATGGAACTAAGTGTCAATTATACACGGACCATAAGAGCTTGAAGTATATCTTTAGTCAGAAGGAGCTTAACATGAGACAGCGTAGGTCTATGGAACTTATTAAAGACTACGATTGTGAGATACTGTACCATCCTGGTAAGGCTAATGTGGTAGCCGATACCTTGAGTTGCAAAGCATATTCTAGGGACTGCTACTACATGATGACGTCTACTATGCTAACTTCTACGATTATTAATGATGTTAAAGTCGCTCAAGAGGAAGCCTTGAAAGAAGAAAATGTTGGTGCTGAGGATATTAGGGTACAAATTAAGAATATGGAAACAAGTGAATCGGGGTTGAAAAGTATATATGAAAGGATCTAGGTGCCGAAGTTTGGTGGTATGAGAAAGGTGATCATCGAAGAACCATCAAAATTTTCTATACATCCCGGGAGCACAAAGATGTACAACGAGTTGAAAGCAGACTTTTGGTGGCCCGGATTGAAGAAGGACATTGGGCAATTTGTTGAAAGATGTCGGACTTGTCGGCTTGTGAAAGCTGAACATCAGCAACCATACGGCAGTCTGCAACCACTTCCGATTCCAGAATGGAAGTGGGAACACATCACTATGGATTGTTTCACGAAGTTGCCGAAGACTAGGCGTCAGCACGATGCTGTATGGGTGATCGTTGATAGATTGACCAAGTCGGCACACTTTATATCGATTAGGGAAAGCTATTCATTGGAGAAGTTGGCTCATATTTATATGGACGAGATTGTTTCTAGACATGGAGTTCCTAAGTCTATAGTATCTGATCGTGATAGCCGCTACACCTCCAACCTTTGGTCGGCTTTGCAAGGAGGATTAGGAACGAGGATCGCAATGAGTACGGCTTACCATCCGCAAACCGATGGTCAAAGTGAAAGGACTATCCTGACACTTGAAGATATGTTGCGGTTGTGTGTATTGGATCTCGGTGGTAATTGGGACTATCATTTGCCACTGATAGAGTTCTCGTACAACAACAGTTATCACGTGACGATAAAGAAGGCACCGTTTGAGGCGTTGTATGGGAGAAGGTGTAGGACTCCTACGTGTTGGAGAGAAACTGGAGAAACGCCGATTGCTGGGCCGACATTCTTACAGGAGACAAATGAGAAGATACAGTTGCTGCGACAGAACATGAAAGCGGCCCAGGATCGACAGAAAAGTTATCATGACAGGAGGCATAAACCGATCAATTTTGATGTGAATGAATGGGTTTATTTGAAGGTGTCACCTATGAGAGGTGTTACACGTTTTGTAAAGAGAGTCAAGCTGGCTCTGAGATTCGTCGGACCATTCAGAATAATAGAGAAAGTTGGAAATCAGTCGTACCGTTTAGAGTTGCCTGAAGAAATGTCGGGCATGCACCCGGTGTTCCATGTAGGGAACCTTAGAAAGTCATTCACCACCGGAAACAAGGATTGGGCAGATCACACAGAGTTGCAAATTGACGAAAGGCTTCGATATGTGGAGGAGCCGGAAAGTGTACTGGATACCAAAGTGAAGAAGCTAAGGAGTAAAGAGATAGAGATGGTGCTTGTACGTTGGAAGCATCACAAAGGAGCGAATCACACTTGGGAGACAAAGACAGAGATGTTGAAGAAATATCCACAAATGTTTGAAGGAAAATAACTTCGAGGATGAAATTTGAGCGTGGTGAAGCCCATGCTGTAACATCCTCAGATTTAAATTATTGTAATTGAGGTTTAATTAGCTGAATTTTTAAATTAATGTAATTTAAGTTGGATTATGAAAGTTGGTTGCCTTATTTAGAAATTGAGAAATTTCAAATTATTTAAGTGAATATAATTATTAAATTGTTAAGGATAATAAAATAAAGATAGTATTCTTTATTTTATAAAATCAGTATTTAATGTAGACGGATAAGTAGAGGGGTTAAATGTGCAAAAAATTGAAAGATGGGAATAAAAAGGAATAAAAGACTAAATTGTCTTTCATTTCAACAAACACACTCTCTCACTAAAATCTCTCCTTCTCTCGGCTCTCTCTCTCTAAACGATCCAAGGTTATAAAAAGTTGGAATTTGAAGCTGGAAATCTGGATTCAGATTGCTAGGAAGGAACTAAAACATCTGCAAGCAACGAATTAAGGTAAACATTTGGGTTAAGGTCTTACAATAGCAACCTACTTTTGAAAATGTATCGATATGGTACGTCTACTTTTTTAATTGTCTATATGGTACGTGTACTTCATTTTTCTGTATCGATATGGTCATTCTACATAATAGAGCCCGGTTTTTACATACGAAACAAGGTTCTAATGGTATGAAAAACAGGGGTCTATTACAAATATGATCATATTGGTATGAAAAATTGAAGTACAAGTACCATATCGACATTTAAAAAAGTAGACGTACCATATTGATAAATTTTCAAAAGTAGGTTACTATTGCATGACTTTACCCCTAAACATTTCACCAACTCTTTAAAATTTATGGTTTTGGTTTGGTTTTGAGAGAAAACCGAATCACTGATTTGGTGTTATAGATGATAATGCATGTTAGATATTGTTATGGAATCATTCAAATCGAGTGTTGGGGTTGCTATGTGTCGAATTTCAGCTTCTGAATCAACCCCTAAGTATGATTTTGGGATTTTAGTGTGTGTTTTAGTGTGTGTGTGCGACGGGTGTACAAAAATGGTCATGAAGGGTTCGGTTTGATATGTAAAAGTGTTAATATTAGTGTTAAAAGTGTTGAAAATAAATGTATGAAAGTTGGCATAAATTATTTCGAACATTGGATAAGTATAAAAAGGATAGAATTAAATCAGGAAAATATATATAAACTGCACAAGTATAAACACAGATGGTCCGAATTCGGATCCGAGATGAACTCGGATCTGGTCCGAATTCGGATGAGGTCCAAACCTCAGATATTCAAAACAGAAAAATAATTTATAAGTGTGGGAATTCGGATGGAGTCCGAATTCGGATGGGTCCGAACTTAACATGGGTTCGAACTTGACATGGTCCAAACTTGACATGGTCCGAACTTGACATGGGGTCCAAACTGATAAATGTGGTCCGGACTTATATGGGGTCCGAATTCGAGTGGGTTCCGAATTCGGACAGGGATCCGAATTTCAGGTCAAATATTGCAAAACTTATAAAAAAAATTAAGTTTTATGAAATTAAACAGTTATTGACACAATGTTTTGATACAACTGACTTAACAGGTCCCTTGTGGTGTTGTTTAACCCACAGTGGGGTACTTTGTGGATCCAGTTGAAAGCCCGAGGAGAAATAATATTGATTAACGTTGAATAATTATGTAATTTTTTTATGTACTTTTATGCTTCCGCACTGTAAGCCAGAGCTTTCAGAGAGAGTTGGCACGCGAATTCAGCTGAGTACAACTTATCATCCGCACACAGGGGGTCAGACATTGCGGACTAATCAGACGCTGGAGCATGAGCTTGTGTTATAGATTTCGGGGGTAGCTGGGATCTTCATTTGTCGCTTATTGAGTTTTCTTATAATAATAGCTACCATGCATCTATTGGCATGCCTCCGTTTGAGGCTCTTTATGGGCGAAAGGGTCTGACGTCTGTGTGTTGGGGAGAGGTTGGGGAGCATCCTATCAGCGGGCCATAGGTTCTTCAAGATACTAGCGACAAGGTCGCTATGATTCAGCAGCGGATTAGGATAACTCAGAGCCGTCAGAAGAGTTATGCGGATCGCCAGATGTCTGAGTTAGAGTTTCAGGTTGGATACTCCGTGATGCTTAAAGTCTCGCCCTGGAAAGGGATTATCTGGTTCCGGAGACAGGGTAAGCTTGGTCCGCACTATATTAGCCTGTTTGAGGTTATCAGGAGGATTGGGGATCAGGCTTATCGCCTGAATTTGCCTCCAGAGTTGTCTGGCGTTCATAATGTGTTTCATGTCAGCCATCTTCGTAAGTACATAGCTCGTGATGATCAGCGAGTGCCCCTATCTGAGATTGAGGTCGATGACAGACTTTAGTATGTTGAGCATCCAGAGGCAGTGACAGACAGGAAGGTGAAGAAGCTACGCAAAAAAGAGGTGGCGTTGGCATTGGTGCAGTGGAAGCAACATAAGGGTACCAGTGCCACATGGGAGCCAGAGTCAGAGATGGGTAGCCGCTATCCTCACCTCTTTACTTCGAGCTAGATTCTGAGGACAGAATCTTTATAAGGAGGGAAGACTTGTAACATCCCAATTGTGGGAAGGTACGTGGAATTATTTCATTGGATTAATTAATTAATTTGGGACCCGGCGATATAAATTTGTATTTTGTGATAACGGGATCGAATATTGGGTACCGTGCCGAGTTTAAACGAAAATGTATATATATTTGAGCTTCCTTTTTGCTTGCTTTCATTTCCACCTTCAAATCCAGAGATCTAAAAGTGTGTGTGTGTCCTTTGATTCCAGCAGCAAGAAATGTTAGTTTGAGATTGACTATTGATTCATTGTCTTCTTCCTTCAAGTTGGCTCAAAAGTTGAAGGTGAGTTGAGCTTCAAATTCGTGGGTTTTATGTTGTTGATTAGCACCTATTGATTGAATTGAGTTTAATTACGTTTCTGAGTAAATTCGGGGTATTTTGGTTGAGTTAAATTGAGCTGTAATCGAGTTTTGGGTTAAACTCGGTGCTGTGCAAGAAAGCAGAGCATTCTGCTGCTGTTCATCAGTAAGCGCGGCCGCGATCCCCTGATCGTGGGTTGCGATGTTCTTGATATGGATCGCTGGCGGTTCGGGTGAGCACGAACGGGATGGTCAGCGCGACCGCGACGGGGTCAGTGCGGTCCCGATCTGGGGAGTGCGGCTGCGATGCGGCTAGGGTTAGGGTTTTGGGCTTTGTGAGTCTTGTATATGGGTTCTTGGGGTGTGTGAGCTATCGGGGAGTCGTGTATAGAGTTGTTGGGTTGAGATTGTGATATTGAGTATTGTGTTGTGATTTCAGGGTCTCGAGTTGATAGGGTTGGGGACGGGTAGGGAACCGAGACTGAGTAATGAGACTTCAGGGCAGGTGAGTTTGCATGTATTCTGTGATATTTGTACGATTATTATTTAATAGTCGCATGATCTTTTATTGAGCATTTTTACGAGATTATTACGAGTTTTATTACGAGCTTTTTATTGAGATATTATCATGCACGTATTATTGAGCTTTATTGTGAACTGTGGTTACCTATATGAGATTTGGGACACACAAGCTATCGAGTTACTAAACCGTACGGCTGGGCAGGGGTCGGGTCGCTCCCGATTCCCTTTTGAATCCTGACGACTACTTTGTGCGGTCTAGGGATTTGGGTACGTGGATTCTTCCACACGAGTTGAGTACCTATCTGAGCTACCTTGTGGGATCTCATATGCCCGTTCAGTAGAGAACGCTGAACATTTTACTATTGAGCTTACTTTTATTGAGTTTTATAATCGTACACTAACGCTTGCATTTTCACCAGCTTTAGCTGACCTGTGGGTTTAATTGTGTGTCTCAGGTGATCGGACTTCTAGTGGGTCTAATGTACTCACAGTGGGTGCGAAATTAAACTTTAACCATAATTATTTCTCCTCGGAATTTCAACCGGATCCACAAAGTACCCCACTGTGGGTTAAACAACACCACAAGGGACCTGTTACATTTCCATATGACAAACATATCATTATTACATGTTCTTTAACAAATTGGCATCAATTTGTACAATCATAAGTATTACAACATTTCAGAACCGACACCCAAAAGTCATATTTAAATCCTCTTTCTGATGGTCTAATTATTCCCAATATATCCCTTTAATAATACCATCAATCTCTCATTTTATAATGAGTCTCACCAAGTTTCACAATTTATTGAGTTAACCCATCAAAATTATATCTGAAGTTTACATTTTTTTAAATCTCCAATAATCGAGATTGCCAAAATGTCCAAAGTGTTATCTTAGTATATCTAAACTAAAAATGTCCGACCGGTTCCGTTTTATTTTCTCCAATTAAACCCAAACCCAGATAATTTTATCTGTACTATTATATATATATATATATATATATATATATATATATGTGTATATATATATATATATATATATATATATATATATATATATATATATATATATATATATATATTACTGCTCTTGAAAGAATGAAATACCGAAACCTGAATGTTTCGGTACCTCCCCATACATGGTCTCGGTTCATTTGAGTCTAAAAACCAAGGTTTCAGTATAAATAATAAATGTTTCAGTAGTGGGTGTGTGGGTTTCGGTATATTACCGAAACCAACTTAGTTTCGGTAATGTATATATATATATGAAGTTTCGGTAGGGAGTATTAGTTTCGGTAGTGGTACCGAAACCTTCATGGTTTCGGTACACCCAACTAGTTTCGGTACATGCCAAAGGTTTCAGTATATTGTAGGTTTCAATAGTTTAACATGCATATATATAGTCTCGGTATTAGGGTGGAGTTTCGGTAGTTTTGGGGTTTCGGTACCCACACATACCGAAACCTATGGGGTTTCGGTATTCCCTTATGGTTTCGGTATCTCTCACTAGTCTCAGTACTTAAACACGCACACATACAGATCATATATAAAATTTTCTCAAAATCATAAGATTTCACTTGAATTAGAACCCGAAATTTTGTACACAACTTCTACAATACTAGATTTACATAAACCCACAATAATATCTAACATGCATCAACATTTTGAATCCGAAAATTTCAGATTCGGTTTTCAACCAAAACCGAACTATAAACTCTTAAATTTGTAAATTTGAGAGATATTTACCTTAGATTGATGCTTGTAATGTTTATAGCTTCTCCTAAACAACTCAAATCTGTAGTTTCAACCTCCAATTTGAAGTCTTCGTTGTTCTTGATTTGAAGAAAATGGAGGAATCGTATGGTTTCCTTTAGTAAGAGAAGAAGAGAGCAGGGAATAGTGGGAGTTGAAATGAAAGACTTTTGTCTTTTATTTTCTCTTATTTTCAACTTTTACACATTCAACCCACAACTTTCTAATTTATCATTATACTTAAATAATTAAACTAGAAATTCTATAATTTCATAATTCTTCCAAAATAGCAATCAATTTCTTAAATTCCATTAAATAGAGATTAAATATTTATTTTATCATTTCAACTACTTAATAATAATCATATTAACTTAATAAATTAAATCATCAATTTCTGAATAAAGCAACCGACTTTTATAATAGATTAAAATACAATCTGACTTAAATTACAATTTTAAACTAAATAACCTCAATACAATAATTTAAAATTCGAGGATGTTACAGCATGGGCTCCACCACGCTCAAACTTCGTCCTCGAAGTTATTTGACCTCAAACAGTTGCGGATATTTCCTTAACATTTCCGCCTTCGTCTCCCAAGTGTGATTTGCTCCTTTATGATGTTTCCAACGTACCAGCACCATTTCGATCTCTTTGCTCCTTAGCTTTTTCATTTTGGTATCCAATACACATTCCGGCTCCTCAACATATCGGAGCCTTTCATCAACTTGCAGCTCAATATGATCTGCCCAGTCCTCATTTCCAGTAGTGAATGATTTCCTGAGATTACCGACATGAAATACCGGGTGTATGCCTGACATTTCTTCAGGCAATTCTAGGCGATACGATTGATTCCCAACTTTTTCTACTATCTTGAATGGCCCAACAAATCTTGGAGCCAACTTGCCTCTTTTCACAAAACGAGTAACACCCCTCATGGGTGATACTTTCAGATATACCCAATCATTCACTTCAAAGCTGATTGGTTTGTGCCTTCTGTCATAATAACTCTTCTGTCGATCCTGGGCCGCTTTCATGTTCTGCCTAATCAACTGTATCTTCTCGTTTGTCTCTTGCAACAATGCCGGCCCAGCAATCGGCGTTTCTCCAGTTTCCCTCCAACAAGTAGGAGTCCTACACCTCCTCCCATACAGTGCCTCAAAAGGTGCCTTCTTAATTGTCGCGTGGTAGCTGTTATTGTACGAGAACTCTATTAGTGGCAAATGATCATCCCAATTGCCACCGAGATCCAGTACATATGACCTCATCATATCCTCCAAAGTGAGGATTGTTCGTTCACTCTGGCCATCGGTTTGCGGACGATAGGCCGTACTCATAGTAATTCTCGTTCCCAACCCTTCTTGTAATGCCAACCAGAAATTTGAAGTAAACCGGCTGTCCCGGTCCGACACTATAGACTTCGGCACTCCATGTCTAGAAAAAATATCATCCATGTAAATCTGAGCCAATCTCTCAAGTGAGTAATTTTCTCTAATCGGTATAAAATGAGCCGACTTAGTTAACCGATCCACGATTACCCAAACTGCATCATGTTGACGCCTAGTTTTCGGCAGCTTTGTAACAAAATCCATTGTAATGTGCTCCCACTTCCATTCCGAAATAGGAAGCGGTTGCATACTGCCGTATGGTTGTTGATGTTCGGCCTTTACCAACCGACAAGTTCGGCATCTTTTTACATACTGCCCTATGTCCTTTTTCAATCCCGGCCACCAAAAATCTGCCTTTAAGTCATTGTACATCTTTGTGCTCCCGGGATGTACAGAAAATTTAGACTGGTGCGCTTCTTCGACGATCACATTCCTCATACCACCATGTTTCGACACCCAAATTCTTCCGTACACACCTTTTAAACCAGACTCGCTCGTTTCCATATTCTTTAGTTGTATCCTAACATCCTCAGCACCAATATTCTCATCTTTCAAGGCTTCTTCCTGAGCGGCCTTGACATCATCTATAATAGTAGACGTTAACATAGTAGACATCATCATATAGCAGAAATCTTTAGCATAAGCTTTCCGGCTCAAGGCATCGGCTACCACGTTAGCCTTTCCGGGGTGATAAAGTATCTCACAATCGTAATCTTTAATAAGCTCCATAGACCTTCGTTGTCTCATATTAAGCTCCTTTTGACTAAAGATGTATTTTAAACTCTTATGATCCGTGTATAATTGGCACTTAGTCCCGTAGAGATAATGCCTCCATAACTTCAAAGTGAATGTTACCGCAGTCAACTCGAGGTCATGAGTCGAATAATTCTTCTCATGCTGCTTCAACTGTCTTAAAGCATATGCTATAACCTTCCCACGCTGCATCAATACAGCGCCTAACCCTAACCTCGAAGAATCAGTATAAACCACAAAATCCTCATTGCCCTCCGGTAGAGCAAGTATCGGCGCTTCACTTAGTGTTTTCTTCAGGATCTCAAATGCTTCTTGCTGTATGGTTTCCCAAACAAATGGTGCATTCTTCTTCGTTAATGCCGTCAACGGAACTGCAATCTTCGAGAAGTCTTTTATAAACCTCCTATAATATCCCGCCAATCCAAGAAAACTCCTGATTTCTGTGGCTGATTGAGGCGGTTCCCAGTTCCTTATGGCCTCCACTTTAGCTGGATCAACAGAAATCCCAGCTCCAGATATAACATGTCCCAAAAATTGAATCTGTTGCAACCAAAACTCACATTTTGAGAACTTGGCATACAACTTTTCCTTTCTTAACAATTCCAACAGCTCCCTCAAATGTCCAGCATGCTCAGCTTCAGTCTTAGAATACACCAAAATATCGTCAATGAACACAATCACTGACTTATCTAACATTGGTCTGCAAACTCGGTTCATTAGATCCATAAAGACAGCTGGGGCGTTAGTTAACCCGAATGGCATCACAAGAAACTCGTAATGCCCATACCGAGTTCTGAAAGCTGTCTTCGGCACATCCTCTTCTCGTACCTTCAATTGATGGTACCCAGACCTCAAATCAATCTTAGAAAACACGCTCGCCCCATGTAGTTGATCGAACAAATCGTCTATCCTTGGCAACGGATACTTGTTCTTAACAGTCAACTTATTCAGCTCCCGGTAATCTATGCACATCCTCATCGTGTCGTCCTTCTTTTTAACAAACAATACCGGAGCTCCCCACGGCGATGAACTCGGTCGGATGAAGCCCTTGTCCAACAACTCCTGGAGTTGTGTCATCATCTCTTTCATTTCGGTTGGGGCAAGGCGATATGGAGAACGAGCTACCGGTGCAGCTCCAGGGATCAGATCGATTCGAAACTCAACTTGTCTCTCAGGCGGCACGCCAGACAAGTCTTCCGGAAACACATCCGGGAACTGTGATACAATAGGCACATCGGCCAACGTCTTCTTCTCAGACTAGCATCAATAGCATATGCTAAGTAGGCGTCACATCCCTTTGCAACAAGCTTTCGGGCTTTTGCAATAGTCAATAAGCACAGATCCCCACTTCTCCTATCCCCGTAAATACAGATCTCACGCCCCTCCAGAGTAGTTATATTTATCATTCGCTTCTTACACACTATGTGGGCTTCATTCTCTATCAACCAATCCATCCCGATGATCACATCAAATTCACTGAAGTCTATCGGTATCAGATCCAAATTGAAGACTACATCTTCAATCACTAACGTGCAGTTACGGTATACGTGATCTACTTTTACTAAAGTATTGCTAGCAGTTTCTATGTCAAGTACGGCAGATAACTTAGACAGTGGCATCGACAATAGTTGAGCAAAAGCAGTAGACACATAAGACCGGTTGGCACCCGAATCGAAAAGAACTCGTGCAGGTAAAGAGTTTACTATAAACGTACCCGTAACCACTTCCGGGTTTTCCTTAGCCTCCTCTGCCGTTATCTGAAAAGTACGAGCCGGTGCCCTCTGTGACTGACCCCGGCGGTTAACTGAACCACCACTCGAACCTCCAGACGATCGTGTTGATGATGGGGCAGCAGCTGTTGGAGCATTCTTTCTACAATTCCTGCTATAGTGACCCCACACCCCACACTTATAGCAAGCATCACCCTTCCTTGGGCAATCATTCTGAAAATGTCCCAGTTCTCCACAGCAAAAGCAAGCACGTCTGTTAGTACACTTGCCAAAATGTTCCAGGTGACACTTGTTGCAGTATTGTGGCTCGGTGTTGATAGAGTATGCACGAGCATGACCACGATCAGAAGAACCAGACGGTCGGCGAAAGGACTACTGTGATGAGTATTGTGAAGACCGGGAAGATCCCGAGTATCCTCCCTCCCGTTGGCGCTTCGGTGGTGACGGCTGTGTTGGGTTGGTGGAAGCAGCAGCAGACCCAATTGAGTAGCCCGACATAATCAAAATCTGCTCTACATTTCTGGCAGCCTCAAGTAAGCCAGCAAATGTAGGGTAGCGGACGTTGCTCATAACCCTCCTAATCTCAATGTCAAGACCAGCCTCGAACCTGGTCACTTTCCTCTCTTCAGTATCGACTTGATGAGGCGCGAACAGACTCAGCCTCGTGAATTCCACCGCATATTGGGACACTGTCTTAGTCCCCTGTACCAGCGCCATAAACTTTGCTTCCAACCTCCGGCGCTCATCAACCGGACAGTACTGCTGAGTGAATAGGTCCTTGAACTCAGCCCAAGTCATAACAGAAACCTTCTCCAGTGTCAACGCATTCACCATTGCGTTCCACCACATGATTGCATCATTCGTGAACATTGCAGTTGCATAACGAACCATGTCCTTCTCAGCACAATCGCTGATTCGGAATGTTCGTTCAGTTGCTGTTATCCATTCAAGTGCGGCAACAGCATCTCCTAGTCCATTAAATTCCACGGCCCCATTTCCTTTGAAGTCCTTGAAACGACAACCTTTGGGCTTGTTAGACGACCCAATGTTGTCATCTCGTTCCTCGTCGTTACCCCCTTCCTTCTCTTTGTTCTTTCTCTTATCCTCTCTTCTCTTAGCATCGGCCTCATCTCGAGCCCGAAACTGATCTTGTATCATCTTGTTCTGCTCAGCCATCATGGCTAGCATCATCTCTCTGGCTTCTTCAGGTGTCATTCCTCCTCCAGACATGTTCTGAAATTATAAACATATAATTTGTTTAGTAACATGTCATTAATTTAAAGACACCACTCATTTGTCCCGTATGATAGTCAATCTCTTATAATTACTAGATCATAACCTATCTTAGTTCAGATCATTACTTAAACCACTACATATCATTACCTAATGTTTGAGATCAAGACCTCACGGACACTTGAATCTCAAACTACTGCTCTGATACCATCTCGTGTGACACCCTTGCCACAATAACCACCATTTACAATACTCCCAGGTTTAATCATAAACATGCCATAACATAATGATCTGAAAGCTTAATTTAAATGCGGAAGCAATAAAATACATAAACAAATATTACAACTGATTCAAACACCCTACGGTGCTACAAGGTTCCAATTCTAAGTCTACATACTCTGTAACATTACAATCATCCCAAATACATAATATATAGACAATCCCATTATTCAATTACCACTCTGATTAGTAGATAACCTTCTATCACTTGATCAAATGACCTAGCTAGACGGTCCGGCTGCAGACTTTCCTTTTCCTTTTCCACCTTCAAATCCAGAGATCTAAAAGTGTGTGTGTGTCCTTTGATTCCAGCAGCAATAATTCAAATGTTAGTTTGAGATTGACTATTGATTCATCGTCTTCTTCCTTCAAGTTGGCTCAAAAGTTGAAGGTGAGTTGAGCTTCAAATTCGTGGGTTTTATGTTGTTGATTAGCACCTATTGATTGAATTGAGTTTAATTACGTTTCTGAGTAAATTCGGGGTATTTTGGTTGAGTTTAATTGAGCTGTAATCGAGTTTTGGGTTAAACTCGGTGCTGTGCAAGAAAGCAGAGCATTCTGCTGCTGTTCATCAGTAAGCGCGGCCGCGATCCCCTGATCGTGGGCTGCGATGTTCTTGATATGGATCGCTGGCGGTTCGGGTGAGCACGAACGGGATGGTCAGCGCGACCGCGACGGGGTCAGTGCGGTCCCGATCTGGGGAGTGCCGCTGCGATGCGGCTAGGGTTAGGGTTTTAGGCTTTGTGAGTCTTGTGTATGGGTTCTTAGGGTGTGTGAGCTATCGGGGAGTCGTGTATAGAGTTGCTGGGTTGAGATTGTGATATTGAGTATTGTGTTGTGATTTCAGGGTCTCGAGTTGATAGGGTTGGGGACGGGTAGGGAACCGAGACTGAGTAATGAGACTTCAGGGCAGGTGAGTTTGCATGTATTCTGTGATATTTGTACGATTATTATTTAATAGTCGCATGATCTTTTATTGAGCATTTTTACGAGATTATTACGAGTTTTATTACGAGCTTTTTATTGAGATATTATCATGCACGTATTATTGAGCTTTATTGTGAACTGTGGTTACCTATATGAGATTTGGGACACACAAGCTATCGAGTTACTAAACCGTACGGCTGGGCAGGGGTCGGGTCGCTCCCGATTCCCTTTTGAATCCTGACGACTATTTTGTGCGGTCTAGGGATTTGGGTACGTGGATTCTTCCACACGAGTTGAGTACCTATCTGAGCTACCTTGTGGGATCTCCTATGCCCGTTCAGTAGAGAACGCTGAACATTTTACTATTGAGCTTACTTTTATTGAGTTTTATAATCGTACACTAACGCTTGCATTCTCACCAGCTTTAGCTGACCTGTGGGTTTAATTGTGTGTCTCAGGTGATCGGACTTCTAGTAGGTCTGCTGGACCCAAGTAGGTTTGATGTGACATCTTGTGAGGAGTTAGTTACCTGTTCTAGAGGTAGTTATATTTTGGGGTTGTTGTGTATACTCTGGATAGGTTGCGTTACTTTCAGGGATTCCCGTGACTTGGTTGTGTAAATTAATGGTTTAAAGTTATCAGGTTTCCGCATATGTGTCTTGGGAATAGTGTAGAGATTATTATATTATGTGACACCCTTGCCACAACAACCACCATTTACAATACTCCCAGGATTAATCATAAACATGCCATAACATAATGATCTGAAAGCTTAATTTAAATGCGGAAGCAATAAAATACATAAACAAATATTACAACTTATTCAAACACCCTACGGTGCTACAAGGTTCCAATTCAACTCTACATACTCTGTAACATTACAATCATCCCAAATACATAATATATAAACAATCCCATTATTCAATTACCACTCTGATTAGTAGATAACCTTCAATCACTTGATCAAATGACCTAGCTAGACGGTCCGGCTGCAGACTTTCCTTTTCCTGTAAAAACATCAACAACCAAGGGATAAGTGAATGCTTAGTGAATACACAGATTACGCATTTTATAAATTTTTATGAAGCCCAAGGATAACATAGATGACCAACATCGGATATCCTCTTCGTACACAAAGTACGGACCAGAGCCGCAGCCCCTTCGAGCCCATAGCTCGGCATTTAGACATACCATCTGAGACATACGTACGATCGGGGATGACATACTGCCTACCGGGCCTAGGAGGGATCAGCTCCAGGTCATATAGCGCAGTAACATCAGAGTAATCGATGCGACCCACCGGTCCATCACTAGATGCACAACAATCGAAAGGACATGCAACAAGTAAGAATGTGCATCTAAATCTACGCAAGTTAGTAGAATTCCAAACAAATCATGAAGCAACAAGTCTCAGCAGGCAAAGCTTAACATAAAACAGATATAAACATGCGAAATCTAATGTACTCACAGTGGGTGCGAAATTAAACTTTAACCATAATTATTTCTCCTCGGAATTTCAACCGGATCCACAAAGTACCCCACTGTGGGTTAAACAACACCACAAGGGACCTGTTACATTTCCATATGATAAACATATCATTAATACGTGTTCTTTAACAAATTGGCATCAATTTGTACAATCATAAGTATTACAACATTTCAGACCTGACACCCGAAACTCATATTTAAATCCTCTTTCTGATGGTCTAATTATTCCCAATATATCCCTTTAATAATACCATAAATCTCTCGTTTTATAATGAGTCTCACTAAGTTTCCCAATTCATCGTGTTAACCCGTCGAAATTATATTGAAGTTTATACTTTAATTTCCAATATTTGGGGTTGCCAAAATGTCCATAATATGTCTGAATTATAGAATGTCCGACCGGTTCCATTTTATTTTCTCTAATTAAACCCAAACCCATATGATTTTATCTGTACTTTTTGTGTATATATATATATATATATATATATATATATATATATATATATATATATATATATATATATATATATATATATATATTACTGCTCTTGAAAGAATGAAATACCGAAACCTGAATGTTTCGGTACCTCCCCATACATGGTCTCGGTTCATTTGAGTCTAAAAACCAAGGTTTCAGTATAAATAATAAATGTTTCAGTAGTGGGTGTGTGGGTTTCGGTATATTACCGAAACCAACTTAGTTTCGGTAATGTATATATATATATATATATATGAAGTTTCGGTAGGGAGTATTAGTTTCGGTAGTGGTACCGAAACCTTCATGGTTTCGGTACACCCAACTAGTTTCGGTTCATGCCAAAGGTTTCAGTATATAGAAGGTTTCAGTAGTTTAACATGCATATATATAGTCTCGGTATTAGGGTGGAGTTTCGGTAGTTTTGGGGTTTCGGTACCCACACATACCGAAACCTATGGGGTTTCGGTATTCCCTTATGGTTTCGATATCTCTCACTAGTCTCAGTACTTAAACACGCACACATACAGATCATATATAAAATTTTCTCAAAATCATAAGATTTCATTTGAATTAGAACCCGAAATTTTGTACACAACTTCCACAATACTAGATTTACATAAACCCACAATAATATCTAACATGCATCAACATTTTGAATCCGAAAATTTCAGATTCGGTTTTCAACCAAAACCGAACTATAAACTCTTAAATTTGTAAATTTGAGAGATATTTACCTTAGATTGATGCTTGTAATGTTTATAGCTTCTCCTAAACAACTCAAATCTGTAGTTTCAACCTCCAATTTGAAGTCTTCGTTGTTCTTGATTTGAAGAAAATGGAGGAATCGTATGGTTTCCTTTAGTAAGAGAAGAAGAGAGCAGGGAATAGTGGGAGTTGAAATGAAAGACTTTTGTCTTTTATTTTCCCTTATTTTCAACTTTTACACATTCAACCCACAACTTTCTAATTTATCATTATACTTAAATAATTAAACTAGAAATTCTATAATTTCATAATTCTTCCAAAATAGCAATCAATTTCTTAAATTCCATTAAATAGAGATTAAATCTTTATTTTATCATTTCAACCACTTAATAATAATCATATTAACTTAATAAATTAAATCATCAATTTCTGAATAAAGCAACCGACTTTTATAATAGATTAAAATACAATCCGACTTAAATTACAATTTTAAACTAAATAACCTCAATACAATAATTTAAAATTCGAGGATGTTACATATTATATTGCTGATGACGTGTTATTTACGTGGTAATTGGGATTAGTTTGAGGGTGTTACAAGCGACAAATTAATTGTTGTATGATGTGTACTATTTTGTGCAATTAAAATTTTTCTAATAATACCTTGCTATTTTGAGCAAATTTGAAAATAGTTAAGCAATATTAGAAATTAAAAAAACTAATAACTGGATAAATAAAATATTATGCTAGTAATTTTTATCTTTTAATTTGATAAGGTTACATTGATATTACTTGATTTGGAAAGTATGTTATCTTAAATAGAAAATAATTTAGTATGTTGCTCATATTGAAAAAAAAATGACAATATATTACCTTCTCACGAAATTAACCCTAATACAAATCGTGCTGAAATAATATGTTTTTCATCCTGTCATCAGAACTTTTCGATGTGTCATTCGAGCAAGCAACTTTCCGTGACATTTTTTAAAGATTACCGGTTGTCAAATCAGGTAACATATTACCTTGATTGATGTGTTTTCAATAGTATGATCCTCTAATTGAAAAATAATTAATATGTTACCCAAATTAAAATTAAAATTAAATATGTTATCTTTTTTCGTAATTAACCCTACTTTGTACATAAGACCCTCTAACATTATTTTTTTTATTTAATATTGTGGAACCTACTAATTCTATTAATCATACATGCTCATTAAAGAAATATACGATTAGTAAAAAGGAAGATGTGTACATAATAATATAATTATTGCTTGAAATTGAATAGTCATTTACAAGGTGTGTTTGAAATAAGAAAATGACGATTACTAAAAAGTGATTGTGATTACTTATCTATTTAAAATTGCTTTTCTCCTATAACAAACATAATTAAGTTGTAAAACACAATGTTACACACTATAAGTCCATTCAGAGTGGGCACAATACACCATGACTTCCTTGATATGACGATCACGCTTCATGGCGATGCACACCACCCCAGATTCCTGACCACTAGCCACACACCACCGACCAAACTATTTTCCTCTTCTCAGTGTTCTCCCCACATTATTCTTCATGATTTTTTATTTGATACAAATGGGTAGAAGTGTGAACTGTGGTTCCCATTTTCTGGGTGTCGTTGTGGATTGTGGTGGTAGTAGGAGTGATGTGACGTTGATATGACGACAATTTGAACTATGGTGATGCCTACTCCAAATGACCTTATAAGTTAATATATCGATAGTTCTAAATGTGATTTGTTATGAATAATAGAATGATGATCACACACTTAAATTTATTCAATGACATGAAATGGTTGAAATTGAATCTTCATCATATAGAGACACAGTTAACAACTCGAACACCAACTTCATCCAATTTCTTCACCATGGCCAAAGCTTTCAACTTTCCCTTCTTCATAAATGCTTCCACCATGCTCTCCCTAATCTCCCTCCCTCTCTCTTCATCATCCAATCATGGCCACAACTATCGGCCCTGTGAAATTTAGTTTCTTAATAATCAAACAACAATATCAAATGATCAAGAACAATAAATGGAATTAAAACTGACCGAATGATTATATTGAAGAACTGATGATTACAAAATGATGATTGAGAATCTTCGTGAACAGTGGCCCTTTCTCTCAAATCAATTCGTACAAAATAACTGTCAGATCTATTCTATTTTGAAAGTCAACCTTCTATTTATATACATTGTTTACAACTATACACTAATTACAAAACAGACCCTACACTTTGTATTTTATCAACTAAAATACATTCCAACAATCTCCCCCTTTGATGCAATATGCAAAGTCTTCAGGTAGATAATCCAAGCTTCTGCTCAAATCTTCTTATGCTCTTTCGATCTGAGAGCCTCCATTCAATCTTTGATATGAATTCCACCATCAGTCTTCTATCATTAACAGATAAAGCTCCTCTCTTAGTTTTTCTCTTTCTATCCGAAGCCAGCTTTCCCTTCAAACCATTCAACACTTTATGCAGTGTACCATCTGAAAACTTGTTGAGTTCAACACTCCTCATTGCTCTTAGCTTTTTGTCTATGTCTTTGTACATTACTGCAGGATGCTTCACCATGATGACTTGAAACTCTTTTAATTCTCCTTTAAACTTGATATCTCTATTTGGAGCTGTGATGTTAATCTTTCTCATTCCTCGTTCGACACCAATCTGCAGATCTTGCACAGACATCAATACCAGTTTGGTATGCATGAAGTGGAAAATTGTCTTTAATGTAAATCTGCAGTGCTCATTTCTCTTATTTCGGCACAACTCATCAAATAAGTCTTCAATATCGACCAGGTGCATATTAAACATATCTGCTTCGGTGAACGTATAAGTATTGCCATCAGCTCTTGTGACAGTGAATGTAGGATAGAAGATCTGAACGAATCTGTCTTTTTCAATTTTGACTAAATCAACTATCTTGAACTCACTCTTCACTTTATCAACTACTTGCGTCTTGTTTCTCAGAAAACTTGCATAATTAACAAGATTTTGCATATTTGGCTCCAGTACCCTAAACAACTTAAGAAACGAACAAGGAGCCTGTTTCTTACAAAAAATCATTTTCTCCAAAATGTCTTCAAGATATGGCAATTTGTTCCTTTTCTTAATAAACTCAGCTGATCGTTTCGCAGATAGCTCAAACTTTTTAACTTTCTTTTTACTTATCTCATCCTTATTCAACAATGTGAGCATATCCCTTATTTCTCTCTGTACCACCTGTTGAGCTTCGAATCTGAGTCGGTGTTGTTTCTGCGACTCATCTGCAAGAATATACTCGTTAAAGAACCTTTCCATAACCTCCACTTCATTCAACTCTACTCTTTCTGGAACAACCACATTCTCTACCGGAAACTCTTCAACTTCCTTTTTCACTTGAATAACAACCTCAGGCTTTTCAACCGTCGGTGTCGGTATAGACTCTTTCAAAATTTCTTGAACTAACTCCTCTTCTTCTTCAATCCTTTCACCCTGAAAATCAATATCAGTCAAAGTGATCACATCATCATCCTCAGATAATTCAACATACACCTCTCTCTCTCATTTAGGTTCTACTCCTTGAATCATCAACATCTGATCCTTAACCGCTTGATCGTCATCATCTGAATCATTATATTCCTCAAAGTTGTAGATATCTGACTGAATGTTCAAAGGAACTGGAACATCTTCAGGAAGAATCAATCCCAGCTCACTTTGTATATCAGCAGGTTCTTTTGAGCATCCTGCTTCCTTTTCTCTCACCCCTGTCTCCTTTTCAGGGTATGTAATCATTAGAAGTCCTGGTGTAGGCTCAGCAAGCTTTCTCCTCTTCTCCCCCTCATGAGGAGCATCATCGGAGTCGTCATCATGCTCATCATGCTTACGTTTTGATGATGAAGCTTGCGCCTTACACGTCTCCTCCACTGCCGCAACCCTCTCAGATAGATTGCCCAAAGCAGTAATCACTGTACTTTCCAAACTGATCATTTTTTCTCTCATTTCGTCAAATTGTTCAAAAACAAAATCTTTCAGTTCTTCCCTCAATTCATCTATAGCTTGATGTGGATACGTTTGTTTGACAGATTCTTCAGCCACTGACTTACCCTTCAAAAATTTATGAATGTTAGACATTTGGGCCATTACTTCAGATAACTGAGCAGAGACATGATTGTTCACTCCTGCAACAGCTGCATTCAAGGCTTGGCTTAATGACGATTCAATAACAAACGGGGAAAGATTCACCACTGGGTCACTCAGACTTCCCGTTATCACAACAGTTGAACTTGTAAAAAGAACTTCTGTGTGGCCAGTACTTAGAGTTGGCAGAGTTGTCGCTCTAACTGGACTTCCACCCTCTTCAAGCGACGGAGCAACGAATGCTTCCGTAGATGAAGTCGACTCAAGTGTCCTAATCTGTATTGGTTCTAGACTCTGTGTTTGAATGGAGGTTGTACACTCGGGCAGATGTGTACTTATTTCAATATCCATCAAGTCCAAATGACTATCGGATAGAATTTGTGTTTCATCCCGTTGCTCAAATGAAACAGTTTCCTGTGGAGAGGAGACTGAGTGGATGGTGGGGTGTGCACTTGTCAGTGGGATACTGACCTCTTCAATGCTAACTCCCAGAGAGGAGCTAACAGCAGATGTGGGTAATTCCCGGCTTTCTAGGTTAAGTACATCCCTCACACTCTCCTGAGCAATGTGAAGAACATCCATCATAGCAGCTCCTCCCGCATTATGATCATCACCATCATCACCATCATTATCATCATCATTTCCTTCCTCTTCTCCCTCTTGTATATTGGATAGCGTCCGTTAAGAATCTGAACTACCAGCTACTTCCTCACCACCCCTCACTAAATTCTACTCCCTCACTCACCTGTAGGCTTCCCTGAACTTCAGTCCCTTGCTGAAGTTCCTCTCTCCCTATCACTCCTTGGGTAAGAGAACCCGGTTCTTGGGTCTCTATTGGAGCATGATCTATCCTATACATCTTCACATTCTCACTTTCTGGATCTGCGTACTTTAACAAAGATGCAGGAATCGGCATTATATTTGCATTGGGAGAATCTGGCACCTCATGTAAACTCATCATCACGTAATCTGGACATCTTTGTGAGTTAGCTCTCTTCGGTATATTCTCATTAGCTCTAAGGATCCCTCGAATTAGGATTTGAATAAATCTCTGAAGCGGAACAAACTTCCTGGATCTGTTCATTGTCTTTGCAAGTACGATTTCCTTCAGGTCTTCCCAGATACATTGTGCATAGTCATAATGTTTATTAAAAGCAATACCATGGAATATTCTTAGACAATGAATGCTGCATCTCTCTATTCCGGTATGTTTTGACGTCATGCACCTATTAACGATGTCGAATAATGTGTACCATTCTCCATTTAGGCCATTACGATGAAACTTAGAGCTCTTAGGAAGTGGTTTTGAATAACCCAAGCATATGAGGTCATGAACTAGCTCCTCATCTGAAACAAAGTCTTCAAAATCAGCTAACTCTGGGAAGTTAACTGTATCAATCCGTCTCGGTAGAAAGAAGTTGTGGCGAAGTCTGGCTAGGGTAATTTTGGTTTTATATTGATCAATGGTAACTTTGAAATGGTGGTTACCATCAGCTGGAACAAACTTGACGGTATGCCAAAATTGTTGAAGGTAGACTTGTGGGATTGAAGGTTTGTATTGGAGAAGATATCCCAAAGGATGGCCTTTGAGAATATCTACTATGATGGGGTGACTGACCTTAATGACTTTTGTATCCAAACGATGGTTATTGTCTTTGAAAGGCATGCAATGTTTGGGTTTTACAAGTTGGTTGTCTGGTATGATGGTTGAAGGTGAAGGTCTTGCAACTGAGGTTGATCAGAAGGGTGTAGATACTAGTGTATGGTTTGAGGATGAATGGGAATCGGATGAATTAGAATTATGAGAATGACTTGGAGATGCCATTTGAAACCTGTACACAAATAAGAATCATGTTAGACAATGCAGGTAAACAAATAAATTCATTCAAAGTAGAAAAATATAACATTTTGTTAGAAATTATACAAATTTGTGATTTTCTCTTTAAGGCATCGGGATTCCAGACAATAATGAAATATTATTGACAGGATTCCAGAGTCAATCGTTTAGAGACCAATGTTAGAAAAACACAAATTTAAAATAATTTCTTGAAAAAATGTCACATTCTTCTTAAAACATTAAAAACCCAACACTTAGAAAAAAAAATGAATATAAACTCAAATTAAACTTCATCCATCTCGAATTACTCCAGAAAAATTTCGGATGATACATGAACAAACTCGAATTGTACTGTGAATCAACTCGAATGAATAGAATCCTTTCTCGAATAAAATTAGATTATTCTCGAATAATACTTCATGATTCTCGAATAAGACTTGATTCAACTCGAATTACACTTGTAATAAACTCGAATAGAACATGAAATGACTCGAGTAGATGTAGAATCCAACTCGAATGAAGTACATCAAGACTCGAAGGAAGTAAGTGTTAATCTCGAATGAAACATGAGAGTATATGGACCAACTCGATTAAAGTCTAACACTCAACTCGCATGAAGAAGAAACTTCCTCGATAACAACATTAAACCAACTCGAATGGAACATAAGTTTTCTCGGACTATGTATCAATCGAGACTTATGTTCTGAAATATTCTAAGTCGTAAGAATTTTCAACTCGATTAACATGTAGCACTTTCTCGAGTAAAGAAACAGTCAACTCGAACTATTCATATGTTTAACTCGAATGACACAGTTGGTCAACTCGAATTAAACATCAATCACTCTCGATTTATTAACCAATCAACTCGATTGATACTTATCATTTTCTCGATTAAACCTTCAATCGAGAAAGCACTGATAAATTTATTTACAAGTCCTTTATACACTGAATATTCAAAAATTGATTCCAAGGACTTTTTCAGTGATTTAAAAGTTGTTTCCCATTCGGAAAACAATTTTAAACAACTTTGTTTTACTGAACTTTGATTAAAAACAACACTAAAGTTGTTAAAAATTCTAAATTTCAGAAAAAACATGAACTCGAACTTATTGGAAACTAAAATCCAAATATTTGTTTGTGTGATTGAAATTGAATCATGAAATTTCAGATTCATGTTCAGATATACAAACCGAAACCCATCACACTTTTAATTTCATTTTATTGAACAAAAAATATGAATAACCATGAATACTCAAAATACGAAAACACGAACACATTCACATATAGATTCTGATATTGAAATAAACAATGTAAAAACACAAAAAAACAAACGAATTTACTCACAATATGTTGAAATAATTGCTTGAATCTTTCGAAGATATGTGAGTTTTAGGTTTCTTAATGGTGAAGGAACTTTTTGGAGAAGATGATGAATATTTCAGATTTCTGAAAAAATAAATCTGAAATTTGAATTTCAAATTTATAGAAGAGATTATGAACCGGCCCAAATTTGAAAAACTTTAACCGGCCCACTTTCACTTTAACAATTATAAACCCATTTAGTCACAAAACCCAATATCTTTTCAAAAAATTTTTTTAACAAAACAAAAATTAAAATATCATAAAAAAGTTATAAAACAGACTTAAACAAAAACAAAAACTAAAAAAAAAATTTAAAATTCACAAACTAAAAACAACAACAAAAAATATTAAAAACAAAAAAATATGAAAAGCATACTTAAAAGAAAAAAAATTGAAAATTCACACAATTAAAAAACAAAAAAAAAAACATAAAAGATAACATAAAAAAAATTAAACACACACAAAAAAAAATTTTAAAAATATTAAAATGCTCCCCCTTTAATTTCTGAATGCTGCTCCCCCTCAAATGTATATCATATTTCTCAACTCAGCTCCCCCTACAAAATATCAAATAAATTTTATCAGATTTTCTCAAAATCAGATAAATTCACTTTCTGCTCCCCCTGCACATGACAATCCAGATCTTGTTAAATTCCAAAAAATTTGAACTTTTAAAATTCAAGAATTTAACATCAGATTATAATCAATTTAAAATGTAAATTTAAAATTATAAATTGAAACTACTGAATTATTAAATCTTAACGATTCAACATACCCAATTTGTGTACCAAAAAATTAAACCTTTTTTCATCCTAACACTTTGGTAAACAACTCAGCTAGTTGATATTCAGTAGGAACAAAGTATAATTCTATATTTCCATTTTCAATGTGATCCTTTATAAAATGGTACCGAATGTCAATGTGTTTTGTTTTTTAGTGTTGCACCGGATTTGATGCAATAGCAATTGCGCTCTGAGAATCACAGTAGATAGGTATCTTCTGTGGTGTAAACCCGTAATCTCGCAGTTGGCTTTTCATCCATAACGCCTGAGAACAGCATGATGAAACAGCAACGTATTCTGCTTCAGCTGTAGACAATGAAACGCAGTGTTGTTTCTTGGATGACCATCATACGGGTTTGTCACCTAAAAATTGTAATGCACAATATATACTTTTTCTGTCCATCTTATCACCTGCGTGATTAGCATCAGAAAAAGCAGTTAAATTGAATGAAGATTCTCGAGGATACCACAAACCAAGGTTTGTAGTTCCCTTGAGATATCTTAAAATTCTTTTTGCAGCTGTTAAATGTGATTCTTTTGGATTCGCCTGATATCTAGCACATACACATGTAGCAAACATAATATCCGGTCTACTGGCTGTTAAATACATTAATGACCCAATTATACCTCGATAGTGAGTCACATCTACAGGTTTCCCCGAAATGTCCTCATCGAGTTTTGACTTTGAATCCGGAGCCATGGGAGTTTTCATAGGAGTACTGTTAACCATGTTAAACTTCTTTAACATGTCTTGTATATATTTTGACTGATTAATAAAAATACCATCAGTCAATTGTTTAATTTGTAATCCTAAGAAAAAATTTATTTCTCCCATCATGCTCATTTCGAATTTTTGGGACATTAAGAATGCGAATTTCTTACAAAATTCAGGATTTGTAGACCCAAATATTATGTCGTCTACATATATTTGTATCACTATAATATCCGGCCCCTGACGTTTTATAAACAGGGTTGTGTCAACTGCACCTTTGTTGAATCCACATTTCAACAGATATGTTGAAAGTGCATCATACCAAGCACGCGGTGCTTGTTTAAGGCCATACAGTGACTTGTCTAAAATATATACATGATCAGGTTTCGAAGGATCTGTGAAGCCTTCGGGCTGATATGTATATACTTCATCGGTTAATTCCCCGTTTAAAAACGCAGTTTTAATATCCATTTGATAAACAGTAAAGTTTTTATGAGCGGCAAAAGCTAAAAACATTTTAATCGCTTCTATTCGTGCAACTGGTGCAAAAGTCTCATCGTAGTCAATCCCTTCTTGTTGACTGTATCCTTTGGCAATGAGACGAGCTGTTGGAATATGTTTTAGTTGATGAAATATCAAAGTCTAGGGACTTAATATGTAATTTCCTTATAGTTTGTAAATGTGTATAAATAGTCATGTTGACTTTCAAAATAGGAAGATTTTGTCAGATCTGTCAGATATCTTTTTGTACGCATTTGATTTAGAGAAAGCTGCTCTGTACAAGAATATTCCAGAAATCATTTTGTAATCATCAAGAGTATCAATCAAATCATTCGGTCAGTATTGATTACATTTATTGTTCTTATTAATTGCATATTGTTGATTGAATTCGTAGAAACTATATTTCACAATTGGTATCAGAGCCTTAGGAATGAATAATTCTGTTTGAGATTGAATCTGTTCTTCGTGTTCTTGAGCATTTTTCGGAAAAACCCTAAAATCACTAGGGGTTTTGATTCTGTTGTTCATTTAAAGTGTAAATTGGATCGAAGGTTCAGGTTTCAAAGACGAATCAACTGAATACAAACTTGTTTTGATTTTCAAAACACAGAAAAAGACCTGAGCAATTTTCTGAAATTTTGAAAAGTTCAAAAACCGGTACTGTTTCATTGAAAAAGTCTGGTTTAGATCCATTTTTGCATAAAAGTGCTTTACAAAAAGTGTTTGTATTCAAAAACCTTACCTTCGATTACAATTAGAATGAAATTGGGTAAAATTTGGATTTAATCTGAATTTAAGACTTGAAAAACTGAAAATTCTAAGAAACTCGAATTATACACATCTTGTGTGTAAATCGAGTTGAATATAACAGTTAATCGAGTCGGGTATCTTAGTTAATCGAGTCGGGAATCTTAGATAATCGAGTCGGTTAGCTTTGTTATTCGAGTTGGGTCTTACTATTACTCGAGTTGTCAAACTGTAATATTCGAGTTAACTAGAATTTCAGAACAATTCGAGTTTTATATAAGACTAAATCGAGTTTTATACAAGACTCTTTCGAGTTTTGTATAAGACCAATTCGAGTTTTATCTAAGACTCATTCGAGTTTTATATAAGACAGCTTCGAGTTTTATATAAAGCCCATTCGAGTTTTATATAAGACTCATTCGAGTTTTATATAAGACACATTCGAGTTATATATAAAGCCCATTCGAGTTTTATATAAGACCCTTTCGAGATTTATAAAAGACCCATTCAAGTTGTATTCACTCGAGTTTTGCAACAGACACATTCGAGTTTTCTATAACATTGATTCGAGTTTTACAAAACACTCATTCGAGTTTTGTATAACATTCATTCGTGTTTAACAGAAGACTCATTCGAGAGTGAATTTCATATACTTGATTCGAGTTTGATCAAACACACATTCGAGTTTGTTCAAAGAATCAATCGAGTTTGATCAAAGATCCAATCGAGTTTGGGAAAAGACACAATCGAGTTTAACACAGAACTTTTCTACAAAGTCCGTGAGTGTGTCTCGTTGTCCGGTCATGTGTTTGGAGCATCCCGAATCAAGGTACCAGACATGGTTTACCTATAAAACGTAATAGCACATGAGGTACCCACTTGTAGTTGGGTACTTTAGTTTTAGGTAAAACATGCATAGTATCATTTGTTTTTCTAACTGATATGGCTTTAGGCTTATCGTTTGAATTTATTTTAGGTACCCATTTTTGAATTGTTCTTTTGGGTATCCACTTTTGTACAATTCGCTGTGGAATTGTTTTTGAAATTTTTATCTGTAGATCCTTTTTCTGTTCATACAATGAGTCCTTTTTCTTTGGTTGCCACACAAGCTTATTATACTTCACAGTTTCAGACTTACAAACATAAGAATTCAAAGCAATTAATTTCGATCTTGAAAACTTAATACAAGAATTATTAACAATTTTATCATTATTACAGACAGAATGTTCAATTTTGCTGTTTCTATCTGTAAATTTTTTTTTCTTTCTTTCTTTCATTTTAATTTTTTTTTGTTTTTGTTTGTTTATTTTTTTTACAAAAATATTTTCTTTAGTCCATTTAAAATTTTTTTGTGTAGTTAATTTTTTTTTAGTCACAATTTTTGATTGAAAAGTTAGTGTGTGGGCTAAGTTGGTTTAGATAATGGGCCGGATTTTTCAAATTTGAAAATTCAAAAATGGGCCGGGTAAATGAGGATATAAATTTGAATTTTCAAATTCAAATTTACTTTTTCCGGAAAATACATTTCCTCATCTTCTCCAAATAGATTTCTTCCCTTTGAAGAAACCTCAAAAACCCACCAACCGACAATTTTTTCATCAAAATTGTGAGTAAACGTTCGTATTTTTTTTTTTTTTAGTTTGTTTCTTTATATGGTTAGTATATCTGCTTAGTATTTTTTTTTGTATATGGTTTGCTTCTACCTGTTTGTATTTTTTTTGAGTTCTTGACTGTTAATGGCAACTCATGGTATTTGTTCATAAAGTTGAAATTAAATGTGTGATAAGGCTCGAATTGGTACTATGATTATGAATCTAAAATTTCATAAGTCATTTTTACATCACACAAACAGAATCACTGATCTTTCAAATAAAACAGTTTCGAGTTCTTGAATATTCTGAAATTTGAATTTTTAACAACTTTAAAGTTGTTTTTGTTCAAAGTTCAGTAAAATAAATGTGTTTAAAATACATTTTCGAAGGGGGTACTTGTTTTAAAAGTCTGAAATTGATCCTTGAAATTAAATTCATCAAAATAAGTGAGTTTTAGACTTGTAGAAAAATAAAAAGAAGTTTCTCGAATAAAGCTTCATTCGAGTTTATTGGAAGTGTTATTCGAGTTGATCAACAGCTTCATTCGAGTTTATTGAAAGTATTATTCGAGTTGATCAACAGTTCCATTCGAGTTGTCAAAGAGTCATTCGAGTTGAATGACAGAGTCATTCGAGTTGAATGACAGAGTCATTCGAGTTGATATGTATGTCATTCGAGTTGCCTATATGTGTCATTCGAGTTTTATCTGAGAATAATTCGAGTTGCATCATGACTCATTCGAGAAATATTTGGGTTCTATGCGAGTTGACAAGTGTGGGTGTAACACTTAGAAAATTTTCAGAAAATAAGTGCTTCAAAGGTTATTCGAGTTGGGACTATGATCTAATCGAGAAAATGACTTAGTCATTCGAGTTGGGTGTTGGATCCCATTTTCCATTCGAGTTTAATACATGTTACATTCGAGTTTCATGTATATGACATTCGAGTTTTGTAGTGACTTAATCGAGTTTTAAATTTCATCATTCGAGAAAACTCAAATCTTTATTCGAGTTTCACAGAGTATTATTCGAGTTTCATGTATACATCATTCGAGTTGGGTGTAGACTTATTCGAGTTGTTTCATGTGTCACCCGAGATTGTTAAAGAGTCATTCGAGAAACGTGTAGTTTCATTCGAGTTTCATCAGAAAATTTTTCTAAGTGTAGTATTTTAAAGTTTTAAGAAAAATGTCACATTTTTTAAGAAATTGTTATAAATTTGTGTTTTTCTAACATTGGTCTCTAAACGATTGACTTTGGAGTCCTCTCAATAATTTTTCAATTATTGTCAGGAATCCCGATGCTTTAAACAGAAAATCACAAGTTTTTGCAATTTCTGATAAAATGTTACAAGTTTTTCTACATTTTGTAGGTTGTTCTTTGTGTACTTGGTAAGCCTAACATGAATTTTATTTTTTACAGGTATTCAAATGGCATCTCCTGTGCAATCCCAAAATTCAAATTCCTCTGATGCTCAATCATCATCAAATCATACCCTCGTTTCTACCCCAGTCAGATCAACCTCTGTAGCCCGTTCTTCACAAACCCATATTATTCCAGATAATCAACTTGTAAAGCCAAAACATTGCCTTCCTTTCAGGGACAATAACCACCGTTTAGATCCCAAAGTTATAAAAGTAAGCCATCCGATCATTGTGGACATTCTAAAAGGCCATCCTCTTGGTTATCTGCTTCAGTATAAGCCGTCTATTCCACAAGTGTACTTACAACAATTTTGGCATACTGTCAAATTTGTTCCTGCGGATGGTAATCACCATTTTAAAGTGACGATTGATCAATTCAAGACAAAGATCACTCTTGCAAGGCTACGTCACAATTTATTTCTTCCACGACGAATAGACACTGTGAACTTTCCAGAGTTAGCAGATTTTGAGGATTTTGTTTCTGATGAAGAGCTTGTTCATGATTTGATTTGTCTAGGCTACTCAAAGCCACTTCCGAAAAGCTCTAAATTTCACAGAAATGGTTTAAATGGCGAATGGTACACACTATTTGGTATCATTAATCGTTGCATGACTTCAAAGCATACTGGAATTGACCGATGCAGCATTCATTGCCTGAGGATATTTCATGGGATCGCATTCAACAAACATTATGATTTTGCTCTGTGTATCTGGGAGGATCTAAAGGAGATAGTACTGGCTAAGACTACAAATAGAGCAAGGAAGTTTGTTCCACTTCAAAGGTTTATCCAGATTCTTATCCGAGGGATATTAAGGGCCAATGAAAATATTCCAAAGAGAGCCAATTCTCAGAGATGCCCAGACTACGTCATGATGAGTTTACATGAAGTGCCAGACTCCCCGAATGCTAACATAATGCCAATTCCAGAGTCATTACTCAAATATGCAGATCAAGAAAGTGAATATGTGAAATTGTACAGAATAGATCATGCTCCTATAGAGACTCAGGAACCGAGTTCTCTTAGCCCAGGAGCTTTAAGGATCGAGGAACCTCAGCAAGGGGCTGAAGTTCAGGTTGCCCAGTCTGTGAGTGAGGGTGTAGGAAGTGTGAGGGGTGGTGAGGAAGAAGCAGAAAAGTCAGATTCTGAGAGGACATTATCTGATATTCAAGAAGAAGAGGGAGAAGGAGCTGATGATGATGATAATGATGATGATGGAGGTGATCATCATGAGGGAGGAGGTTTGATGATTGATATAGTACAGATAGCTGAATAGAGTGTGAGGGAGGTCCTAAGCCCAGAAAGCCGGGAAATAGCTACATCTGCTGTTAGCTCTCCTATGAGAGTTAGCATTGACCAAGTCAGTATCCCACTGACGACTGCACACCTTCCTATCCACTCAGTCTCCTCTCAACAGGAGATTGTTTCATTTGAACACCGGGATGAAACACACGATCTATCCGAAAGTCACTTGGACTTGATGGATATTGAAACAAGTGCACAACTGCCCGTGTGTACGACTTCATTTGAATCACAAAGTCTAGATCCTATACAATTTAGGACACTTGAGTCAACTTCATTCGTTGAAGTAAGTGTGGCTGAACTTAGTGTTCCCACCGGAACACCCTTAGTAACGGAAGCATTTGTTGCTCCGTCACTTGAAGAGGGTGGAAGTCCAGTCAGAGAAACGCCAATACCAACTCTGAGCACTGGCCACACAGAAGTTCTTTTTACAAGTTCGACTGTTGTGTCAACTGGAAGTCTACGTGACCCAGTGGTGAGTTTATCCCCTTTTGTTACAGAGTCAACCTTGACAAGTGCACTGAATGCAGCTGTGTCTGGTGTCAATTTGCATGTTTCTAATCAGTTAGCGGAAGTAATGGCTCAAATGACAAATATTCAGAAATTTTTAAAGGGAAAAGATGTTGCAGAGGAGTCTGTCAAGCAAACTGACTCAAAGCAAGCTATAGAAGAGTTGAAGGAAGAGTTGAAGGATTTTGTTTTTGATCAATTTGACGAGATGAGAGAACGTATGATCAGCCTGGAAAATACTGTGGTAACTGCGTTGGGTAATCTTTCAGAACGAGTAGCTGCAGTGGAAGAGACCTGCAAGGCTCAAGCTTCCTCATCTAAGAGGAAACATGATGAGCATGACGAAGACTCCGATGATGCTCCTCATGAGGGGGAGAAGAGGAGAAAGCTTGATCAACCGACGCCGGGGATTTTAATGCTGACATATCCAGAGAAGGAGCCAGAAACTCAAGGGAAAGAAGCCGGAGGATCCAAACAGTCAGCTGGTGAACAGAGAGAGCTGGGATTGATTCTTTATGAAGATGTTCCAGTTCCTTTGAACACTCAGTCCGATATTTATCAGTTTATTGAGTATATTGATTCAGAGGAAGACGTTCAAGAGAAAGATAAAGAGCTAAGTATTCAAGAGACAGGAGAAGAAAAAGAGCAGTATATTGAAGTGTCTGAAGATGATGACATAATTACTTTGACTGATGTAGATTTTAGAGCTGAAAGAATTGAGGAAGAGGAAGTACTAGTTGAGGAAATTATGAAGGATGTTGAATCAACACCAACGGTTGAAAAGCCTGAGGTTGTTGTACAAGTTAAAGAAGAGTTTGAAGAATTTCATGTTGAGAGCAGTATGGCTCAAGAAAAGGTTGTGTTGAATGAAGTTGAAGTTATGGATAGATTTTTCAACGAGTATGTGCTAGCTGATGAATCTGAGAAACAACACAGACTTAGATTTCAAGCACAACAAGTGGTACAGAGGGAAATTCAAGATATGCTAACTTTGTTGAATCAGGATGAGATAAGTAAGAAGAAGATGAAAAAGTTTGAACTTCCAGAGAACAGATCTGCTGAATTTATCAGAAAAAGGAACAAGATGCCGTATATTGAAGATATTCTGGAGAAACGGATCTTTTGCAAAAAGCAAGCTCCTTGTTCATTCCACAAGTTATTTAAAGTACTAGAGCCTAACATGCCCAATCTAGTTAACTATGCCAGCTTTCTGAGAAACAAAACACAGGAGGTTGAGAAGGTTAAAAGTGAATTCAGAATTGTTGACCTTGTGAAGATTGAAAAAGAAAGATTTGTTAAGGTTTTCTATCCGAAATTCACAGTCACAAGATCAGATGGAAATACTTATGTATTCACTGAAGCTGACATGTTCAACATGCACTTAGTCGATATTGAAGATCTTTTTGACGAACTGTGCAGGAATAAAAGGAATGAATATTGTAGATTTGCGCTGAAGACATTGTTTCATTTCATGCATACCAAACTGGTATTAATGTCAGTGCAAGATCTACAGATTGGAGTTGAGAGAGGCATGAGGAAGATAAACATGACTGCACCTCACAGAGATATTAAATTTGCTGGTGAGCTTAAAGAGTTTCAAGTTATAATGGTGAAGCATCCAGCTGTCATGTACAAAGATAGAAATAAAAGATTGAGAGCTATGAGAAGTGTTGAATTGAACAAGTTTTCTGATGGAACGTTGATTAAGGTGTTGAATGGTCTGAAAGGCAAACTGGCGGCAGATCGAAAGAGGAAGACAAAGAAAGGAGCTTTATCAGTTAACGATCGAAAACTCATGGTCGAGTTTATTTCTAAAATTGAATGGAGACTGTCTGATCGGAAAAGTATTAGAAGATTTGAACAGAAGCTTGGCTTGTCAGCTTGAAGACTTTGCTACTTTCATCAAAGGGGGAGATTGTTGGAATATGTTTTAGTTGATGAAATATCAAAGTCTAGGGACTTAATATGTAATTTCCTTATAGTTTGTAAATGTGTATAAATAGTCATGTTGACTTTCAAAATAGGAAGATTTTGTCAGATCTGTCAGATATCTTTTTGTACGCATTTGATTTAGAGAAAGCTGCTCTGTACAAGAATATTCTAGAAATCATTTTGTAATCATCAAGAGTATCAATCAAATCATTCGGTCAGTATTGATTACATTTATTGTTCTTATTAATTGCATATTGTTGATTGAATTCGTAGAAACTATATTTCACACGAGCTTTATTGCGAATGATTACTCCATGTTCGTCCTTTTTGTTTTTAAAGATCCACTTCGTGCCAATGATAGATTTGTCTTTGGGTCGCGCAACAAGTCTCCAGACCTTCAACCGTTCGAACTGATTCAGTTCTTCTTGCATCGCAACAATCCAATCAGCGTCCAAAAGTGCTTCTTTCACATTCTTAGGCTCTATTTTGCTGAGAAAATTTGAAAATAGGCACTCGTTTATTGTGGCTCTTCTGGTTTGGACTGAAGCAGATGGATCACCAATAATGTTTTCTATCTGGTGATTTCTCATCCATTTGAAGGTACGTGGATACGATTCGATGTGGTCTTGATTGGGATTACAGTCTAAATATGTAGGTCGGGGGGTTGCTTCAGATGTAGTTGGTAGGGTATCTGAGTTAGGAGTTTCTGAATTTTCGGATGTTAAGGGGGTTTCAGAAGATTCTGGAGATTCAATGGGTTGTGCATTTTCAGTTGGCAAGTGCACATTTGTTGTTGAGGCTTCTCCAGTTTCTTCTGATACTTGTTGATGAGAATGATCGGAGACTACGACGGGATCTTCAGTAATCCTGTCATGCACCAAATTTAAAACATTAGTTTTGGGCTTCTCAAAGTAGTCTTCATAAAAATTCTCAAACAATGTATTTAAATCAGAATTTTCAGCATTCTGTTCAGGTGACTCCATTGAAGTCTGCTTGTTAGGTTCTGGTCCTGAACTGGTATGTTCAGAAGTCATAACCACTCCTTCATCAAATTTGACGTTGACGCTCTCGTTGACTGTCTTGGTTCGCTTGTTGTAGACACGGAACGCGACTGACTCCTTTTAATAACCTATAAATATACCTTCATCTGCTTTTTGATTAAACTTTCCAAGGTTGTCTTTGTCATTTAGTATGAAGCATCTGCATCCAAAGACATGGAAAGATTTAATATTAGGTATCCGTTTATTTATTAGTTCATAAGGAGTCTTTCCGAATCGTTTATTGATGATTGAACGATTCTGTGTGAAACAAGCTGTTGCAACTGCTTCAGCCCATAAGAACAACGGTAGATTAGAACACACCAGCATCGTCCTTCCTGATTCCACTAATGTCCGATTTCTTCATTCAACGACACCGTTCTGTTGTGGAGTTCTAGCAGCTGAAAACTGATGTGTGATTCCTACAGAATTCAAAAATGATTCAAGCGATCTGATCTTGAATTCTGTTCCGTTATCTGAGCGGATTGACTGAATTATAAGTTGCAACTTCACTTGAATTTTCCGGATGAAGTCTATGATGATTTCGGTAGCATCTGATTTTGACCTCAGGAAGAAAACCCATGTGTACCATGAATAGTCGTCAACTATCACCAATACGTATCTTTTCTTATTAATGCTTTGTACTCTCCTTGATCCACACAAATCCATATGTAGTAATTCCAGTGCTCTCATTGATGGGTGTTCGAATTTGGATTTGTGTGAAGCTCTTGTCATCTTTCTTTTTTCACATGCGGCACACAACTGCTCCTTTTGGAATTTGAGAGTTGGTAGCCCTTTAACTAACCCGCCTTTCGCTAGGTTGGTTAATTCATTGAAGTTCGGATGTGAAAGATGACGATGCCATAGTCATGCTGTTTTAGATGTAGCTTTTGACAGTAAGCAGACATCTTTCTTCAGATTAATGGAGGCTAAGTCAATGGAGTACAGATTGGTTTTCCTGTTTCCTGCCAATATTTCTTTTCCTTCCCCGAATCTGATGTTGCACCGATTGGCTTTGAAGTTGACTTCCAATCCTTTATCACACAGCTGTCGAATGCTAAACAAATTATGTCCAAGACCATCAACGTAGAAAACCTTCTGAATGGTAATTTTGTCGTATGCGAGACTCCCGTATCCTTTGATCGGACAAAACTGATCATTTCCAAATCTGACCGCCCCCTAGAACTTTTCTACAAAGTTCGTGAGTGTGTCTCTTTGTCCGGTCATATGCTTCGAACATCCGGAGTCAAGATATCATACATGATTTACCTATAAGACGAAATAGCACATGAGGTACCCACTTATTGTTGGGTACTTTTGATTTAGGTAAATCATGCAGTTTATTATTTGTTTTCTGATCAGATACGACTTTTAGCTTTACAATTGATGATGACTTAGGTACCCACTTTTGAACAGTTCTTTTAGGTATCCACTTTTGTACAATTCTTGGTGGAACTGTTTTTGAAATATTTTGCTGTGAAACCTTTTTCTGTTTAAAAAAAATGGGTCCTTTTTCTTCGGTTGCCAGACGAGCTTATCAGATTTTACAATTAAAGATTTACATGCACCTGAATTCAAAGCAATTAAGTCTGTTCGACAGAATTTTATACAAGAATTATCAACAAATTTATTATCACAGACAGAGTTTTCAAAGTTGCTATTTCTATCTGTAACTATATTTTTCTTCACGCGCCACTCTTGTTTTATTTTCTTGTTTTTCTGTTCTCTCTTCTTCTTTCTCCAAACTTGCTTTCTTGAACCGTTCACAATAATATCTGACATAGAAGAAACATGAGAATTAGTAGACTTAGAAACTTGTTTCTTCTGTAAATTTCTCTTACCTTTTAAAGATTGGACTCTAAGTGCAATGGAGTTCTCTGTTGAAGATGATTCACCTTTTTCAAAGTTAGGAGTATCAAAAATAACTTTTGTTTTCTCCTTCTTTTGTTGTAAAGTTGGTGAATTTTCAGATGATTTTATTGAATCTGTAGAAATTCTTTGCAGAATTTTAACAGGTTCTTTTTGATCATCTGATTGTTTGTTATGTAAAGGTTTTACAAAATCATCAATTTTAACAAACATTTCCTCTAAGGAATTGAAGTCAGAGTTCATAAACAGATCAAATTCCTTTTAGTAGTAGATTCAGATAAATCCTTTGCAGAATATGTCTGAATATACTCTTCTTTAATTTCAGTATTATTGCTTGATTCATTTATTCTGTTATAATCAACAGAATTTTGCATTTTGTCTGATCTTGATCTTTTTGTTTATCACTAGATTCTACTTCATCAGATAGTTTCATAAAAGTCATTTTTAATCCTAAGTTCATATATCTGACATCATATAAAGTAGGTGAACTGGATATAGCCTTTGTCAGATACTTGGGATTTTCCCAACCAATACCAGATTTAGAATTGTAAAATTCTGTGTCTTTTGGTTGATTTAAATATATGGTTTGATCTGTTTGTCCTCTTTTGATAAATTCATCTTCCATTTTCTTTATTTTCTCATAAAGCTTAGTTCTTTCTTCAAAAATAGCATGATATTTTACAGAAAACTTTGAAGCTTCTAATTCTGCCATTCTCAATCTTTCTTGTAGGTCAGATATATTATGATTAAGTTCTTGTATTTTGCTTTGAAGTTCTTTTTCTTTATCTTGTAAATCTGAAACTGCTCGTAAGGCTAATGCTTTATCTTTGGAAAAATCTAAAACTAAATTATCTTCATTACGAAGCTTGTTTTCCAAAGAGTGAGCATTTTTCTTTTCAGCCTTTAACGATTTTTCAAATTTCTTAAGCATAAAGGTCATCTGAGTTGATTTCTCTTCTAGCACACAAGAATTATCAATTTCAGAATCAGAGTTAGAATTTACCTCCGGTGTGTCTGAACCATCTGATCTTTCTGACTCTGAATCTTCATTATCCTGATCATCAGTTTTTCCAGTTGCCATCATTGCAACTTCTTCTGTCTCTTCCTCCTCAGACTCTTGTCTTTCCTCATCCTCTTCATCTGTTAATCCAACCCATACTTCATCCTCGGCTATCATGGCTGACTCACTTAATTCCGACTCATTGAGAACCTCTGATTTCAGGCAAATATGAGCGTCCTCATCTAGTATGTCTTCATCTTCAGATAACTGTAATCAATGGTCATCCTCCGCCATAAGAGATTTCCAGCCTCTTTTTCTTTGGCTAAGAGAGCCTTTCTTGTATAGTAGTCAGAGTTTTTGACTACTGGTAGTCTACATTCACGGGCAAAATGACCTGGTTTTCCACAGTTATAGCACTTCTGCTCTGAATCTTTCTTTGCTGCCTTATCTGATTTTTCATATTTGTCAGCTTTTCTGCTACTGCTCTCTCCAGATTTTTCATATTTTTCCTTCTTTTCAATTTTCCTCGAGCCAGTCTTGTAGCGCATCTTATTGTTGGTTGGCTTACAGTAGAACTTCTTTTGAAATGCTTTGGTTAGTAGTGCCATTTGCTTTTTCATTTCTTCAATCTCAGAATCTGCAGATGAATCTGATGTTTCTGATTCGAAAGAGGTACTGCTGACTACTGCCCTTTTCTCCTTTTTCAGCTTATATTTGTACTTCTTTTCTGCCAGTAAAGCCAACGGGTCAGCAGTCTCTTTCTCGGCTTTCTTCTTGCCAGATAATTTCCTCAATGCAACCTCTTGGTAGTTATTGAGGTTCTCAAAAATCATATGAAAATCCATTTCTTCAATGTCCTTTGTCTGCTGGATTATCATGGCATACTTCTCCCATTCAGGGTTCAGTACGTTTAAGGACTTGACATTTATGTCCAAATTGGACTTTGTCACTCCATTTCTTTTCATTTCACTTACCAAACTAACAAACCTCAGGTAAGTGTTTTCCAGTAGTTCTCCTTCACGAGCTCGAAAATTCTCGAATGTCATCAGACTATTTCTAGCTCTGTTTGTTGCAGCTCTGTTAGATCCCCTCATAAGTTTACACACCTCATCCCATATGGATTTGGCGGTTTTTGTGTTTGTGAGACATGTGTAAACGTCATTGGGGATTGAGATCAGTAATAATTTCCTGGCAGTTTTATCCCCTAACTTTCTTTTCTTTTGTGCCTCAGTCAAGTTTGTAACCTCAACTGTCCTTGGTGGAATTGGGGGATTACCAGTGGGTACTCCAGGAATTGTTTCCATGAATGTAGCTGGTCCTTCTGTTATGGATTTCAACATTTCTTCCGACAGATCATGAAAGCTTATGAATTCTAGAAACCTCTCCCTCCATTAGACGTATTCTCCCCGATAAAGAATTGGGGGGTTGGTTTCTGATCCCATTGCTAGAGCGTCTTTTGACATTGTGATTGATATTTTGGAAACTATCCAAGATCTGATGAAATTTGATTGAAATTGTTCATCAACAGTTGAAAGTTGATCAATCTTTGTAAGTATGATTAGTGAAACTTTATTGAATCAACTCGAATCTATAACAAAGTAACTTGTTAGAAGCAATAATCAACTTGAATCAAACAATGATGAATCTCGAATGACTTATGCAAGACTCAATTGATGTTGTGTTAAACTCGAATGAAGGTGTTGTTAAACTCGAATGAGCTTTGTATGAAACTCGAATGAGCTTTGTATGAAACTCGAATTACTTATGAGTGAAACTTGAATTAACTTTGAGTGAAACTCGAATTAGTCTTTTGTAAAACTCGAATTAACTTGAGTGAAACTCGAATTAATCTTTTGTGATACTCGAATTAGCTTGAGTGAAACTCGAAATATTCTTTTGTGAAACTCGAATGAAGTTTCTGAGAAACTCGAATAAAACTAAGTACAACTCGAATTGAGATTCTGTGCAACTCGATTGATTCCTTGTGATTAATTTCTTGTTGAAATTATCTTTTGGATCAAGTCGATTAACTTTCAATTCAATTCGAATGAAATGAATGTCAACTCGAATCAATTGAGAGTCAACTCGATTGATTAATCAAGTCAACTCGATTGATTAATCAAGTCAACTCGATTAGTTAACAACTTCAACTCGATTGACACTTGTTGTCAACTCGATTTACATATACAGTCAACTCGAATTGCACATGAACTATGTGTATATCGAGTTTCTTAGTTTTTCAGATTATTCAAGTCTGAAATTCAAATTAATTCGTAAAACACAACCATTTTCAATCAAATTGAAATCGAAGATAAGGATTATGATTACAAACACTTTTTGTTAAACAATATTGTCCAAAAATAGATCTAGACATGACTTTTTCAATTGAACAGTGATGAACTTTAGGTTTTTCAAAATTTCAGAAAAATCACTAGATCTTTTTCTGTGTTTGATGAATCAAAACAAGTTTATAGTCAATTGAATCGACTACTTATCCTTTTCCTTCGATCCAAATTTCAGATTGTATGATCAACTAAATAAACACCCTTGATGATTCTTAGGTTTTTCGAAAAAAAAATATTCAAGAACACTTCGAAATTTCAATTTCAGAATAAAAAATTCACCCCTAGAAGCTCTGATACCAATTGTGAAATTTAGTTTCTTAATAACCAAACAACAATATCAAATGATCAAGAACAATAAATGGAATTAAAACTGACCGAATGATTATATTGAAGAACTGATGATTACAAAATGATGATTGAGAATCTTCGTGAACAGTGGCCCTTTCTCTCAAATCAATTCGTACAAAATAACTGTCATATCTATTCTATTTTGAAAGTCAACCTTCTATTTATATACATTGTTTACAACTATTCACTAATTACAAAACAGACCCTATACTTTGTATTCCATCAACTAAAATACATTCTAACAGGCCCCCTGACCCATTAATCGTACACCCAAACGCCTCCTGCCTCAATTTCCGCTTTCTTCACACCTTCCATCCCTGGAATCAATGGCGCACGTTGTGGCTCCACTATTTCATCTAATGATAATGCCTTCCCAAACTCCCTTTACAACATCTGACTACAATTCCACAAATGATCGGACATTGTTATCTCCGTTGGTAACACCGACCTCATGTTCTTCGTTTGCGCTTGTAATTTAGGATTCGACAACACAAAAAACAAAGTCTTTTCCATTGGGAAGTATAGGGAAATAAACTCTAATGGATCATAGCTCCCGATCAGTACAAATCCACCCATGATTGTCGGAACAATGTTGTTAGTGTGGTAACCAGATAACTTTGCTTCAGCTTTGAGCCCTTTTCACGGGCAAAATGCAGTAAGTAGAGATGGCAAAAAAAACCCCGAACCCGATGGGGAACCCGACATCCGAACCCGTTTTGACCGGGGAATCCCCGAGTTGACCGGGGATGGGGACGGGGACGGGTAATACCCGAATTCTAAAACCGGGGACAGGGGCGGGGATGGGATTACCCCTCGGGTACCCGTACCCGTACCCGACCATGTACCCGAAACATAATATAAATATAAATAAAACATATTATATACAAATACTTAAATATTGCATATGATTATCATAGTTAAATACATATATGAGTAGTTAAGTACTTAAATATTATACATATGAATCATATATTATATGCATAGTATATAAAAATATTTGAATATATATATATATATATATATATATATCTATATATATATATATATATATGTATATATATATATATATATATATATATATATATATATATATATATATATATATATATATATATATATATATATCACGTGTATTTCTTGTTCAACATTGTAGTTTTTTATTTTGAGTAACTTTAAAATGTTGTATCATCTAAATAAGATTAAGTATATTTTTGAAGTTGAACTTTTATCTAAGTGTTAAGTTTCACAATTCATTATAATTACAAATAATACACATCTAATATACGTAGGAAAGTCGTATTAATATTTAATTTAATGTTAATTAATTTGATTCTTTTGTAGAACTTTATTACATTAACAGTGTTTGGAGTTTTACGTTTCCTTTTTGACATTGTAATTAGAATTAATTTTATATAGAAATATTGCATTGTTATAAAAATTTGTCAATTTTTATTAAGTGATCGATCAATTAATATTTTTTTTTGTGTCGAGTTATTAGTCTAATGTTATATTAATTAAATACATAAGTATAATATTTTATGTCCAAATTTTTTATTTCATAAACATTAATTATAAAATACATAACGTAAAATTGAGCGGGTAAAAATCCCCAAATACCCGTTGGGGACGGGGATGGAGATGCAAAGTAATTACCGTCGGGGACAGGGTCGGGGATGGGGACGGGTTTTCAAAGTCGGGGTCGGGGACGGGGAAAGGGGTTCCCGGTAATACCCGTCCCCGTTGTCATCTCTAGCAGTAAGGGCTTTAAACAAATCGAACATTTAGCAAACTGTTTGACTTGAAATTTATTTATTTATCAAATGAACTATATTTTTTGTTCGTTTAATTATATTCACGAACATAAACAGAGCCTCTTGTTTGTTTATTTATGTTTATAAACGTTCGATAATACATTCATTTATGTTTTACCTTTAAAAGATATTAAAAACAAATATAAAACAAATGTTTAAAGAATGTGCTTTGAAATGATATATTGACATAAACATATTAATATCTATTCAATATAAAGTTTCACATCATAATAACAGATTATGTATTATCGGTTTTATAACAATCAAATATTTTGTGTATGCTTTATAAACTAAAATGAACCAACCTGAACCCATTGGAAAACTTATTCGTGTTCGTACGCTTGTTCAGTTATACTTAAATGAACTAACGTGAACAAGAAAATCTGTTTGTTTAACGATTCGTTTATTCAGTGTCGTTTACAGATGCAATGTACAATTTCTACGGTTAATAGTAAAAGAAATCTGGAAGTTGTTTGTTTTGAAAGATCAATTCATATACTATTTGAGCTACAAACTGTGATTTCCTTCGAAAATCTCGTTAATCGCGATGCCAACAGTGCTGGCCGAGCTGGAACCAAGGCCGCTTGGGAGACGGAGTCCTGTATTAATAGATAAAGAAAGGTTGACATATCTGATTTTGACCATCTTCATGACGGAGATTGCAACGATTTCAGCACAATTCCATTTGGGGCGTTTGGTTGGCAGATTTTTTTTTCCTAAGATTTGCGTTGTCAAAGGATTTGCATTATGCAACATTTTCATTTATCAGGATTTTATTAAAGATTCTATATTGTCTTTTAAGAAAAATTTGTTAATCTGAAGAATTAACTGAGATTTAAAATCCTAGGGGGAGGTTGAGTTTCTGAATAACAAAGAATAATGAGATTTAAGAGATTCTGAGATTTTAAAATTCTTACTGAAATCTATGAATCAAACACAAGATTTTAAATGTGAATCCTAGGATATCCACGAATCAAACGCTCCCTAGGGTTTTTTTTTAGCTTTTTCTAGTTGTTATTGACATCGATGATTTCCGCGATTGAAATTCTACCAGGTTGCATTAGGATCGATTGTGAGGGTGACATAGTCCCCGATACCATTGATTGTGCAACCGAGGAAGTCAAAGCCAAGTCCGAGGTTGGCTACGGTGACAGAGGCGAATGACTTGACGGAGGTGAACGGTTTCAGGGTCAATTTTGAAGAGGTTGCATCTGAAAGATAATGAGTGAGAAAGTTTAAGGGTTTTGAATATATCAGTAGTAGAGGATGAAGATGAACAAGCAATGGTGAATAAAGGTTGATGGTGGTGAATTGTCATTTTTTGTTTAAAGAGATGGAGGGGGTTGGCCCCCAGCCGGTGATATCGAAGAGGAAGGGTTTTTGAGGATTTTGAAAAAAGGAAACTTTTTTTTTATTGTGAACCACTATTATTATATTAATAAAATAATAGTTTATGAACCTACGTATTGCGTGTATTTAGTATATTTAAAATTAACAATATGAACATTAATTCTTATAAAAACTACAAGAAAAGTACAGTTATTTGTCATAGATAATATTTGTCTATTTTTTAAAATATACGTGAACAATAGTTGTTTTATTATATTCTTTCAGCTTATATATATATATATATATATATATATATATATATATATATATATATATATATATATATATATATATATATATATATATATATATATATATATATATATAGAGAGAGAGAGAGAGAGAGAATAAGGCTCCCCAGCGTACCAAGGAAAATCTTGCGTATACAGCGTATCCCACATAGGCAATGGTATTTTCGTAATTACAACGGCCACTCACATTACTTAATTGACCATTCACATTACTTAATTGATCATTCACATTAGTTAATTAATCATTCACATTACTTAAATAATCATTCACAACACTTGTTTAACTATTTACACTTCTTGTACACTTATTTGATCATTCACAATACTTATTTGATCATCCACAACACTTATTTGACCATTCACAATTCTTTAACACTTAAGTGACCATCCACATTACTTAAATGATCATTCACTTTACTTAATTGACCATTCACATTACTTAAATGAGCATTCACATTACTTAATTGACCATTCACATTACTTAATTGACCATTCACATTACTTAAATGACCATTCACATTACTTAAATGATCATTCACATTACTTAATTGATCATTCACATCAACTAATTGATCATTCACAACACTTATTTGATCATTCACATGAATATTTGACCATTCACAGTATTTATTTCATCATTCACAATAATTATTGGACTTCTATACTTCTTCTACACTTATTTGATCATTAACAACACTTATTTGATCATTAACAATGATTATTTGACCATTCACACTTCTTCAAAACTTATTATAAATGGTCAAATAATTCATGTGATTGATCAAATAATTGTCGTGAATGATCAAATAATTGTCGTGAATGATCAAATAAATACTATAAATGGTCAAATAATTCATGTGAATGATCACAACACTTATTTGATCATTCACATTACTTAATTGACCATTCACAGTATTTATTTGATCAGTCACAACACTTAACTGACCATCACATTACTTAATTGACCATTCACATTACTTAATTGATCATTCACAATACTTATTTGATTATTCACAATAATTATTTAACTATTCACAATATTTATTTGATCATTCACATGAATTATTTGACCATTCACATTATTTATTTCATCATTCACAATAATTATTTGACTATTTATACATTTTTTACATTTATTTGATCACTCACAACACCTATTTCATTAGTTACAAGAATTATTTGACCATTCACACTTCTTCTACACTTATTTGATCATTCACAACACTTATTTGACTATTTACACTTCTTTACACTTATTTGATCATTCACAAAAATTATTTGACCATTCACAACTCTTATTTGATCAATTAAGTGTTGTGAATGATTATTTTATGAGTATTATGAATGGTCAATAATTCATGTGATTGATCAATTAAGTGTTGTGAATGATCAATAAATATTATGAATGGTCAAATACTTCTTGTGAATGATCAAAAAAATGTTGTGTGAATGATCGAATGAGTGTTGAAGAAGTGTAAATAGTCAAATAATTCTTGTGGATGATCAAATAAATGTTGTGAATGATCAAATAAATATTGTGAATGATAAAATAATTCTTGTAAATGATAAAGTAAGTGTTCTGAATGATCAAATAAATATTGTGAATGGTCAAATAATTCTTGTGAATGATCAAATAAGTTATGTGAATGATCAAATTAGTGTAGAAGAAGTGTAAATAGTCAAATATATTGTAAATGATGAAATAAATACTGTGAATGGTCAAATAATAAATGTGAATGATAAAATAAGTGTTGTGAATGATCAAATAAATACTGTGAATGGTTAAATAATTATTGTGAATAATCACATAAGTGTTGTGAATGATCAATTAAGTAATGTGAATGGTCAATTAAGTGTTGTGAATGATCAAATAAATACTTTGAATGGTCAATTAAGTAGTGTGAATGATATAAGTATAGAAGAAGTGTAAATAGTCAAATATTTATTGTGAATGATCAAACAAATATTGTGAATGATCAAATAAATAATGTGAATGATCAATTAAGTAATGTGAATGGTCAATTAAGTAATGTGATTGATCAATTAAGTGTTGTGAATGATCAAATAAGTAATGTGAATGATCAAATAAGTGTTGTGATGATCAAATAAGTATAAAATAAATGTAAAAATAGTCAAATAATTATTGTGAATGATCAAATAAAATGTTGTGAATGATTAAATAAGTAATGTGAATGATCATTTTATATGTGTTGTGAATGATCGCTGTAATTATGAAAATACCCTTCCAGCTAAATAAAGAAGGGGCGCGAATGACTTCATTTCAATTTTTTATCACAACCATTGTTTTATTTAATCTTGTGGTTTTGGATGGGTAACCTTAGTACACTCAATTCTCATGGGTACTTTTTTGAACCCAAATCTCTCTCTCTCTCTCTCTCTCTCTCTCTCTCTCTCTATATATATATATATATATATATATATATATATATATATATATATATCAATCGATATAATTTGAAAGGTTTACTTCTTTGTTTATATATAAAGCCATATAATTTATAATTTGTATTTTAATTGACATATTCAATACATAATACTTATAATATATTTTATTACGATAAAAGGAATTCTTATGATATATGATTTTTAAGTTTAGATTTGGATTAGTTAAATATTAATAAACGTCAAATAGCATTGTTGGATAATACCAAATAACAAGATTTGTGATGAGACGTGCTTTGCTACGACTATATGAAGCTTCAATATTCTATATATCCAGTTCCACATGATTTATTTTATAAGAGTCTTTATTTAAGGGTTAAAGTCGTACAAATGAAACATACTTTTCTCAATTTACCTAAATGACTAATTAACCTTTTTATTTGACCGGATGGTACTTGTACTCCAAATAACTTGTTGATATGGTACGTGTAACCAGTAACTAAGCTGTTGATATGACAGTTTTTGCTGATTCAAATGACAACGTGACACGTTTTTAATAACATGATGCTTACGTGGATTTACGTGAATTTTGATCGATATAACCCTTAAAAGTTAGTACTTAAAAAGTCAGTTTGTTAAATGGACACATGCTATAACCTAATTGGATTTGTACTTAAAAAGTTGTTTTACTTGCATTATAAGGTAGTGATAGATAACATCCATGGTGTGAGAAACTAAGAACCTGTCCCATCAAATCCTTCCAAGATCTCACCCACCTGCAAATATATAGCATACATGTATAAAGGGTTCGACACAGAAAAATTAAATTTGTAGACATTTCCTTGAACATATAATACAATCACAAATTCGACAAACCTTAATTAGTCATTTAGTTTCCAACGATGAATTCACACAAATGCAGACCCAACCTAATGAGCTCTTGTGCACGTTGAGAAGCATCACTACAAAAGAAAATGTTAGGTTCGCTCCATCACCAAATTTCTCATTCTTTGCTTTCCCATCAAAACCAAAAATTTCACTGCAAGAGTTGAACATCATTATATTCCCGATGGTGCGGTATCACTTGGCACAAATAGCTTATCTAGATGAGATGATTGATAAGCATTTCTATTCATACACAAATGAAAAGGCAAACATAGTAAAATCTGCAGGTTGATTAATTAGAGCAATAAGGCATGTAAACAAAAGTTATGCCAAGGTAGCAAAAAAGCAAGCAAGCCTAGCATGCGAGAAGCAGAAACCACATCTTCACATTAGTTAATAAAAAAGCAAGCCTAGCATGTGAAATCACTTTTGTAATCAAAGGAAGATAGGTTAGGAATAGAAAGCACAATAGTAAGATTGAATCCCAATGACATCATCCTTATAGTAACAAAAATGTGTTGTATACATTTCATCGAGCAGTTAGCGGTCATTTTAGCAAATAAAAAATATGGAAAAAAATACAATGATTGTGTGGATAGGAATCAAAATAACTTACATATGAGATGGAAGGAGTAAAATGTATAAAAAACTGATAAAAAAATTCCCTGCAAATATACAAACAGAACCCATGAAATCGAAATCGAAGGCAAATAAACAGAGGAATCCTGGCGATTTTGATTGCAACCTGGTTTTGATTGCAATCATAACTTGGATGAATGGGATTGAGAGGATGAACGTGAGCAAGAAACTTATGTGCAACCCTGGTTGAAGATTCGTTTGACGGACTCGAAGCTCCAACCCCGTTAAAAATATTCTCTGCAAATAACAAACATGACACTATAGTTGGCAATCGATTACAAATAAACAAATAATTCTAACAATTTTAATTGCAACACTAAACTGGATGGGCAAATAAATTACGGCATCATTACACCTGTTGAACTGTGCTCACCTATTTTATCGAAGAAGATGCTTTCACCAAATGAAGATGCAGTGGATAAATCAGTAAAACGTTGTTGGTGAAGAAGGTGACCGGGAGTGAGGAATTCACCCGTGAGTTGCCAATCTGGTTTGTGACCCGATGTAAAAATTTTCTGTCTCGTTTTAACTATATTGAGCTTGTTAGGCACAAAAAGGCCTCAGTCAAACCTGTTCTACATCTGAGGGGGAGATTTATAATCAAACCTGTTGATGCATTTGAAGGTTGAATTTAAGGCCTGTTATATGCCTTATTGAAACCTGAAAATGATTTGACAAAACTGTCTAATCTCGCTCTAGCACTGGTTAGCAGCTTGGGCAATTTTAAAGTGTTCTGTTCTTTGTGAACAGAACCTGTTCTTTGTGAACATGCTAAACACTTTATGGAATATGTTTCCAAGTCATCATGTATTGTTTTTGACTACAAGATCAGTTTACAAAGTCGAAGACAAAGTGGAAAACAGAACTGCTCAGCCTGCCCAAGCTGTTCTGTAACATGAAGACAAAAGGTTATTTGAAAAAGGGTGACAGACCTTTTTCTTATATCAAAATAGGCCTTTACAAGGAAGAAAGACGCAAAGTTGACATTCCTAAATTAGTTAAAGGCAATGCAACAGTAGACAAAGTAAAAAGACAAAAGTTCTGCACATGTGAAGACAAGTCTGCTTTTCAGAAAAGTGCAGAAAAGGTTATGTTGTCTTTTCAACAAGACTTCTCCTTTTTCATTCCGTCCAATGAAGATGTTTCTCTTAGATCCTCTAAGTGAGTATAAAAGGAAGCTTCTAAGGTCAGAAAGAAGTGTGAAGAAAGCTAAGTGCTGAAACCCAAGAGTGAACGTGCAAGTGTGATTTTCATGCATGCAAACCTTCTGTGTAAACCAGCATCTGTGTGTATAAGCTGTTTTACATAAGCCGTTCCTTTAAGTCTTGTAAACACAGTGAGTGCTTCTTAGTGAGTGTATTCATTGTATACTAGTTTGAGTCTGTCTTAGACTAGTAAGCATACTGTTGTATCTGTCATCTCAGCTTGAACTATTCCGCATTCAAGCTTGTTTGTAATTAACAAATTGTTGATAATACATACAAACATTGAGAAAAGAGTGTCTAGTTTTTAAATTGCTGTATTCACCCCCCTCTACAGCTTATAACTATATACTTTGGGAACCTCTTGGGACCTACACAAGGAGCAAACCACCTATAGTTTGTGTGGGTGAGGGTTCTTTAGGTCTATTAGTTGAGAAGTGTCAGATATCACGGGATACTGACAGGGTCGAGCAGAGGTGAAATGTAAGTGAGAGGGATATATTCAAAGGAGATGGTGGTGCATCAGATCATGATTTCACTGTAAAGCTGACTGAATTTATTTCTCAAAAGTGAGCCGGATGGAGCTTAGTTGAAAAATGCTGAGATCTGAGAGTTGAGAAAGGATTTGAAGAAAAGAAAATCATACCTACACTGTGTTGGCTGGGTAATCCACATAATCTATCAAGCTCTAGGCGACCTGATATTGAAAAAGACATCATGGACCCAGTGATGCATGCACTTAACCCCACCAACTACTTAGTTGTCTCTCAAAAGATTTCTGTTTCAATAATCGCGGAGATATACCATATTTCTATCGATATATCATTTTGATATTATTGATATTGAAACAACATTTACTCCGGTCTCCAACTTCTTTTGATGCACATTGTGTCTAGAGCTGATTATATACACTTTTATGACACATCGAGTCTAACAGTCTACGTGACTATAAACTGCTAGTCCAAAGTGACTAAGCCGGAACAAATAAGAGTGATTCTTTCATGATAAAGGATTTCACAATGATTATTTGGAAATCCTATCACTGTTAACATCACCCCAGCGCTGAAAGTAGGTCAAATAGATTATGTCTATTGTGCAAACAGGAATCTTATGTGGACATGGACTCATTATTTCACAAATAACTTTGTTTCATTTCCCCCAAAGTTAAAAAGCTTTGTTTCATTTTGTAAAAAGAAATAATATTAATTTGAGGGGGAGTGTGTCAAGATCAAAAATCACTTAAGATTAACTAGTTTCAATAGATCAGAGTGTAAACCAATAACCTTGTTTTGAATCAAAGTCCAATTAAGAAGTTAGCGGAATAACACTTAACTGTTTTAAGAAAACTTTAAGAACAATAAAGAACAGATAGTCAAATAAATATAACTAATATCAAAACTTTTATATTGCCAAAATCTTTGATTACAATCACCTCTAATATGTTTGATTAGACGAAGAACACTAATTGTTCTTAGGGTTTTACAACCTTAGAGGCTTGAGAAACTTATCAGAAAGCAATTACAATGAAGCACCACGATTACAGGATTTGCACATACACACTTACAATAGAAAGACCTAGTCTATCTATATATACAGCCTTCTAATTTGTTTCCTTGACGAACTCTGATTTCTTTGGTAGTAGATATGCTTGGAAGATCTTCAAATCTTGAAATATATATCACTTCCTGAATTTCAGCACTTTCTGTTCTGTTAAGCAGCTTGAACTTTTAACTCTGGCAGCTTGAACTATTGAACTTGCAACTTGAGTTTGTTGAACTGGCAGCTTGAACTTTGTAATTACACAAAAATACTACTAACAACTTGAGAAATCTAACTAACAACTTGACATACTTAGATTATTTCCCAACAATCTCCCCCTAACTTAAATTCTTTACACAAGACTTTAAGTTTCTATACAAATAAGGAAATAAAACAAAGTAAAACTGTTATATACAAACTAAGGCATCAAAAAACTTACAACTGTGAAAGTTTCTGCCTTATAGCCTTTATGAATTCTCTCTTTAACTCCACTTTATCACATTCAATCTTCATAGAGCTCATCTGGAGTAGCCATGCTTTTGGCAAATCAAGGAATTCAAAATTGTAGAATCTGCTGGATCTGTTTGCAAGCTTGAGTCTATATGTAATTGATTTGGCATATAAATCAACCTGTACAATCTTCATTTCCTTGGCAGCTTCTATATCCACTCTGGTGGATTCTGGATCAAAATGCTTTTGAGATCTTTCAAATTTGCTTGTATCCACACAATTGGTGACCTAGAGTGACTGGCAGTTCCAATATTATGCATTTGTGTCAGCTCATCTCTAGTCAATATTTGAACCAGTTGGATTAGACTCTTGTATTCTTCCTCTGGACCAGCTTCTCTTTTGATTACAAAATGATATACTAAATCAATGTCATCCATTGACTTAGCATACCATTAAGTAATTGGAGGTTTGGAGAAGTCATGCTGATCCAGGACCTTTTCAATTTTCGTAGCCTTTTGCAGTTGTTGGTCAAACAACACTCTCTCTACCTGATCAAACTTTGCTTGTTGGATGGGTTCAGATTGAGGAGCATCAGCAACTGTTTGAGCTAGTTCTTGAGGAACTTGGACTTATTGGGAGGCTGTGGAGGCCTTTTCTTTTTCCTTTTCTTTGTCATATAGAGCCTGAAGCTTTTCAGTTGACCAGGATTTAGCAATAACCTTCGATATACCAGCTGTTGCAGACAAATTGATAAAAAATCTTCTGTGTTCTGTTTGAAGGCCCTGTTGGCCTTTTCCTCTTCTTCTGGTTATCTTTGACCACAAACCCTCTTAGGTAGTCTCCTAAGGTTTCATCATCTCCAATTGGTTCTTGGGTTTGCTGGTCTAGAATCTGGTTTTATTCTTCTACCAATCTTCTGGCCGGTTCAACATCATGGGCAACTTGGGCTTCTTTTGAAACAAATTTAATCTTTGGAGGCTCAATCAAAATGCCCTTTCCCTTCTCTGTGGAGGTTGATATTGTGGCTTGGACTGCTAAGATAGGAGCTTGTGAACCTTCTTTGATGCACACTCCACTTGTCTTGATGGGAACAACTTGAGCTTCTAGACTAACAGCTTGAGAAATTGTTGGGACTGTTAGCCTAGAAACTGAAGCTGTTGTTAGAGAAGTTGAAGCTGTTTCGAATGGAATAGGGATCTCCTGATTCTCCCCCTTTTTGGATGCATTGGTTTGAGTAGAGGGACCAAAAAGCTTTGCAAGCAGGGATCAAACCATCTGCTCGAGCTGGATGATCTTGTTACCACATAAAGTGAACCGAAGGTGAAACTGGTCAAGTCTTTGTTGTTGGGCTGCTGTGAGTTGTTGCAGAGCTGTGATTGGTGATCCCTGTGCAGCAATAATGGACTTGTAATGTTCCAAAATGGCTACAACAGGTTTCAGCTGTTGATCCGTCAATGCCATAAGTTCCAGACTAGCCTCAAGATCTTCAAATGATAGTGGGATTTGAGATCTATCACTGGCATGAATTCCAGAAGTAGAAACATCTAGGCCCCTTTGTTCTTGGTACTGGGGACTTCCAGAAGGTTGTTGCACACCCTCTGTTGCCATGGGCGTGGTCTTAGAGATGTTGATACTGTCCTGTGTCCCTTGTGTAGAGACATCAGTAGTATCAGCCACAAGTCCCATATGAACATCCTCTAATGGAATGTTCACCTCCAAATTGAGGGTGGGAGTATCCTCAATGGGTTCCCTATCGATATTCTGTGCAGGAGTGTCCCCCTGCATAGGGCTATTTGGCTCTGGCGATTGGATTGAGGAGGAAGGAGCTCCTACAACCCTTTGTCATTTATATATTTTTAGTGAGGGGGCTGGGTAGGTATGTATAGTAGAAGGTGCAGAGGAAGGATTTGTATCACGAGGAGTGGGTTGGGGTCCTGGGGGTGAAGCAGTAATAGATGGCTGAGCCTACTCAGGACCCCCTCCTCTGTTTCTTGGATGGACATCCTACATTGCATGAGGCAAAGGGACATCCACACTGTGAAAATTGGCACTTGGTTTCAAAAGTCTTTTAATAGTACGTAAAGAGTGCCAATGGGAAACATGTATCCTTTTATGTACTTTAAAATTATTGCAAGATTTTGCAATTATTTCTGCCAAAAACCGTGGATACATAAAAAATTTCCCATTCTTTAAGGCATGGTGCCTTAACATCCCTTGAAAAATCATATTTGAAAAATTGAACTGTTGGCCTGTTGATAAGCACCCTAAGGCAGTGGCAATATTTGAAGAAAATTCAGACCAACCAGTCTGTTTAGGGCTTAAACACTGCTGAATAATATGTACAAGGTGTTTCCATTTAGGACCAAAATGTGCTTCATAGAAGGTAAAAGAATTAGTAGGGCCCTGTTAGGCACAAAAAGGCCTCAGTCAAACCTGTTCTGCATCTGAGGGGGAGATTCTTAATCAAACCTGTTGATGCATTTGAAGGTTGAATTTAAGGCCTGTTATATGTCTTATTGAGACCTGAAAATGATTTGCAATATCAGCCCAAAGCTGTTCTATATGGTGCATGTGTTGCAACAAAGGCAGTTTGCCCAAGCTGTTCAGTCTGCTGAATAGGCTGGACATAAATTGTCTACGCTGCTCAACACTAGTGAGCAGCTTGGGCAGTTTACAAGTGTTCTGTTCTTTGTGAACAGAACCTGTTCTTTGTGAACAGGCTAAACACTTCATGGAATATGTTTCCAAGTTCTCATGTATTGTTTTTGGCTACAAGATCAGTTTACAAAGTCGAAGACAAAGTGGAAATCAGAACTGCTCAGCCTGCCCACGCTGTTCTGTTACATGAAGACAAAAGGATATTTGAAAAAGGGTGACAGACCTTTTTCTTATATCAAAATAGGCCTTAACAAAGGAAGAAAGACGCAAAGTTGACATTCCTTATTTAGTTAAAGCTAATGCAACAGTAGACAAAGTGAAAAGACAAAAGTTCTGCTGCATAAAAGCATGTCTGCTTTTCAGAATGTGCAGAAAAGCTTATGTTGTCTTTTCAACAAGACTTTTCATTTTTTCCTTTCATCCAATGAAGAAGCTTCTCTTAGATCCTCTGAGTAAGTATAAAAGGAGACTTCCAAGGATTGAAAGAATAAGCCAAAAAGCTAAGTGCTGAACGCAAGAGTGAACGTGCATTCAAGTGTGTCTTTCATGCATGCAAGTCTGTTTGGATAAAACACTGCTTTGTGTCTAAGCTGTTCTTATCCAAGATGTTCCTCTGAGTCTTGTAAACACAGTGAGTGATTCTTAGTGAGTGTATTCATTGTAAACTAGTTTGAGTTTGTCTTAGACTAGTAACCATACTGTTGTATCTGTCATCTCAGCTTGAACGTTTCCGCATTCAAGCTCGTTTGTAATTAACATTTGTTGATAATACATACAAACATTGAGAAAATTGTGTGTAGTTCTTAATAGCTGTATTCACCCCCCCTTCTACAGCTTAAGGTTATATACTTGGGATATCCTTTGGGACCTACAACTGGTATCAGAGCAGTTTAGAGTGTGTGTCATTCTAGATCTCTCATTCTCCTAAAGTTTTCATGGACAACAGTGCTGCAAGTTCCTCATACTATGACAATGGCTTAATGGGCAAACCTCCAAAGTTAAATCATCAGAACTTTTCTGGTTGGAAGTGAAGAATGATGCTCTACTTAGAGAATCTGTATGTACAACTACCAGAGATTGTGATGGAGGGTCCCTATGTGCCAACCTCTGTAACAACTATAACTCCTGCTGTTGAAGGAGCTGCTCCTGAAATCAGAACATTTGAGAAAGCAAAAGCTCAATGGTCTGATGAAGACAAATGGTTGGTGGCTCTTGATGCAAAGGCCAGAAATAACCTGGTCATCTCTCTGCCTGAGGATGTGTTCTAACAGGTTGAGAAAATGAAGACTGCAAAGGAGATGTGGGATACTTTGTGTACCGTCTATGATGGACCCACAATCACACTGGATAACAGGATTAACAATCGTGTTAGACAGTTGAACTTTTCTTTACAAAACCAAAGGAGACTCTCAATGAAACCTACACCAGGTTTACTGCTCTTGTTAATGATCTCAAAGCTGCTGGGATCACCAAAGACAGCCTGACTCTGGTGAACAAATTCTTAGACATCCTACCTGAAGAATGGAATTATTTTTCTACAATCTTAAGAAATTCAGGTACCATCAGAAGTATGGATCTTGTTAACCTGTATGGATCCTTGCTGAATGACGAGCAGTCAAGGCAACAGAAGAGAAATGCCTTGGAAATGTCTAAGAAAGGTGCAGCCTTTGTGACCAGCGTGAGACAACCTGTAAGTCAGATGGGTGATGTGTTCACTCAACCTGATCAACAGGCTGATGATAAGGAGGAAGTATCTGATGAGGAAGACATTGCAGATCTTGCTGAACTGGATGATGAGCAAATGATAGCCATGCTTGTCAAAAGGTTCAACAAGAAAAGGTTTGGAAGAAACATGCTGCAGGGAGGCTCAAATGGTGTTAAAAAGAAGGCATTTGATAAGACCAAAGCTGAGTGCTTCAAATGTGGCAAACCTGGCCATATAGCTGCTGACTGTGTGTCAAAAGCTGTTGGTCAGTCATCCAAACCACACAAGACAAACAGGGATGATGGCTATAGGGTTAAGTACCTTATGGCTATGGCTAAGCTGAGGAAGTTGAAAAACTCAGTGGTTTCCAACCAACAAAAGGGACTCATGGCAGAGACTTGTGACTGGGAGGAGTCTGATTCATCTTCAGATGAAGAAGACAATCAATGTCTGATGGCCAACACTGATGTCCCATCAACAAGCAACTTCAAACAGGATCTGGCTGAAGCTGAAGCCTTCAGCAGCTTGGAGAACTGGAACCCTACAATGATGTATAAGGTATAAAATTTTATGAATTACAGTTCTGAAGAAAAAGTTAAAATGTTTGAATACATGCTTGTTGATTTGAAAGCTGCTGTTGAGAAGCATATTGTTTTATCATCTGAAATCTCTAAGCTTAAAGCTGATCTTGAAACAAAATCCAGTAAACTGGACAGTTTCCATAAGTTGGAAACTGAGCTTGATGAATTAAAACACATCAACTCCATTTTACTGGAAGAAAAGAGAGAAACAGATATAAAACATGCTAAGCTTCAAAAGATAGTTGACTCTTGGTGCAAATCTGCACAAAAAGTCAGCCATTGCATAAGTCAGCAGATCCCTGCACAAATCCAAGCCTATCTTGGAGGGGATCTTGACACAACAGCTTCTATTGTTGAGGTTAATAATCTGAAAGAAGACTTGTCCACTCTTGGGGAGCTTCCAAACAATTTTATTCAAAAAGTGAAGGCAAACCTGCTGTGATTTCAAAAGGTAAGCAGTCTGCCTTTAACAAAGGTAAGTCTCATGTTGAAGGCAAACCTGCTATGATTTCAAATAAGTTTTCTAATCATAGTGGTAAACTAGTTTTAAATGAGAATAAGTTTTTTCAAAACCAGAAATAATAATTATGTTGATAGGCAACATCAATCACATCTCAGGATGGGCAAAGGCAAAGCCATTGCTCAGCCTGAGAGAGTTGAGAATAAGTTTCCTAAACCTGTGGAAGTTTAAAAACCAATTAAGCTTCCCATCTTTGACATCTGCTCTCCTAAAAAGAGGAAAGAAGAGACAGGCAAAGCTGTGGCTATTGAACTTTCCACTCAAGCTGTTGATTCATCAAAAAGTAATGAGTTTACTAAACCTGCTGATAGAATCAACAGAAATAACTCAGAATGTGTTTCTGAAAGGTCTTCTTCCAAAAATGCTAAACGGAGAAAATGCTATAAATGTGGAATGAAGACACATCTGGCCAAAGATTGTCCTGAAATTGAGGACATGAGGCCTGCTGACTCTGATGGTTCCCTCACAGCTAACATAAACAGTGTTGGAAACATCTTAGTCAATGAGAGTGGTATCCAAATTGATACCATTTAAATAGGGAATATTAGTGTTGATATCACAAGTCCATCAACAAATGTTGATGAAGTAGGAGAACTCATCTCTGTGATGAGTTCCCCTAAAAATGACTAATATTCTTCTTGTCACTCTGCAGGAAAAACAACCATCCTAGGTTTGGTACTTGGATAGTGGCTGCTCAGGGCACATGACAGGTTGTAAGGACCTGCTGAGTGATCTCAGGCCTGAAAAAGGGCCAAAAGTCACATTTGGTGACAATGTACAGGGATCCACTGAGGGATATGGAACTCTTAAAGCTGGTGCTGCAGTGTTCAAAAGAGTTGCCTATGTGGTTGGGCTGAAACATAACCTTGTTAGCATAAGTCAACTGTGTGATGCTGGCTACAAAGTTAACTTTGATGAGCACCTGGGTTACATATTGGATCCCCAAGGTAAAGTTGTGTTGTGTGCTCAACGAAAGAAAGGTGTATATGTTGTGGACATGCAATCTGCTGATTCTACAACTGAAACCTGTTTTCTCACAAGAACAAATGCAGACCTAAACAGGTTACGGCACAAAAGGCTGTCACATCTGAACTTCAAGAACATCAACAAACTCAGTAAGAAAGAGTTGGTGACAGGTTTGCCTTCTATGACCTTTGTTAAGGATAAACTCTGCACAGCTTGTGAGAAAGGCAAGCTAAGGAAATCATCTTTTAAATCCAAACATAACTTTTCTATTGATACTCCTCTCTTCTTAATCCACATGGACTTGTTTGAACCTGTAAATGTCCCAAGTCTAGGTGGAAGAAGATACACTTTAGTAATGGTTGATGAGTTCTCCAGGTACACATGGGTTATCTTCTTGAAGAGCAAAGGAGAGGCTGCTAGAGAAATTATTAGATTTGTGAAAAAGATGGAAATGCTGAACTCTGCCCAAGAGAAGCAGCTTAGAAGTGATCATGGTACTGAATTCAGAAACAGTATTCTTGAAGATTTTCTGTGAAGAGAAAGGAATCACTCAAAACTTTTCAGCTGTAAGAACTCCACAACAAAATGGAGTTGCTGAAAGGAGAAACCGAACTCTCATTAAAGCTGCTGGAACCATGCTGTGTGCATCTGGTTTACCTTCATCATTCTGGACTGAAGCTGTTAATACTGCCTGCTTCACCCAAAACAGATCCTTAGTGGTGAAAAGGTTCAACAAGACTCCCTATGAGCTGCTCAAAGGGAGGAAGCCAAATGTCAGTTACTTCCATGTGTTTGGGTGTCCCTGTTTCATTCTGAATCAAAGGGATCAACTGGAAAAGTTTGAACCAAAAGCTGATGAAGGTGTGTTTGTTGGCTACTCTGCTATCTCCGAAGCCTACAGAGTATACAACAACAAAAGAAAGGTGATAGATGAATCTATCAATGTCACCTTTGAAGTGTCCAAGAATGCTTCCACCAAAGCTGTTCCTGAATCAGTTTCAGGAGAACTAAACTTTGATGATCTCATCCATTCAAACAATGAAGAGGACTCAAAAGCTTCCACTACATCCAGTGTGGAACCTGTTAACAATGATGGGCATGATGATGATTATGTCAATACACCCTGTGTGAATAAGTGTACTGACTTACATACAACTGCATGTCCTGAACCTATCAATGCTGATTTTCCTGGTTCCTCTGCTGATATGTTCAACAGTGGTCAGTCATGTTCAACAAATGAACCAGCTCAAGACAACAGTGTGTCTGAAAATCTTGAGAACTGTTCAACAGGACCTGCTGAAGCTGCTGATAACTCAGGAGAATCATCATTGAAGAATGATCCTAAGTGGATCAGATGTCACCCCAATGATCAAATAATTGGTGACATCAACAAAGGGGTACAAACAAGGTGGGACAGCTTGGGGAACTTCTGTATGTTCTCTAGTTTTGTTTCACTAATGGAGCCAAAGAAGGTGGATGAAGCACTAAAAGGTGCCAATTGGATCACTGCTATGCAAGAAGAGCTCAATCAGTTTGAGAGAAACAAGGTATGGAAGCTGGTCCCTGCTCCTAAAGGTAAAACTATAATTGGCACTAAATGGGTTTTCAGGAATAAGATGGATGAGCAAGGTCATGTCATCAGAAATAAGGCAAGACTGGTTGCTCAGGGTTATAGACAGGAGGAAGGAATTGACTATGATGAGACATTTGCTCCTGTGGCCAGGCTAGAAGCAATTCGTTTGTATCTAGCCTATGCTGCTCATAAGAGCATTAAGGTATTTCAAATGGATGTGAAGAGTGCATTTTTGAATGGGAAGCTGCAAGAAGAAGTCTATGTCAAACAGCCTCCAGGTTTTGAAAATGAACAACATCCATGTTTTGTCTATAAGTTGGACAAAGCTCTCTATGGTCTCCAACAAGCCCCTAGAGCCTGGTATGACACTCTTACTGAATTCCTTATGAGCAATGGGTATTCCAGAGGTAAAGTGGATACCACACTGTTCATAAAGAAGGTGAAGTCTGATATTATGCTTGTTCAAATTTATGTGGATGATATAATATTTGGTTCTACCAATGGGTAGTTATGCAAGAGTTTTTCATCACTCATGAAATCCAAATATGAAATGAGTATGATGGGAGAACTTACTTTCTTTTTAGGATTACAGGTTAACCAAACCTCAACTGGAATTTTTTATAAATCAAAGAAAGTATACCTTAGATCTCTTGAAAAAGTTTAAATTTGATCAAAGTTCTCCTATTAAAACCCCAATGGCAACCAATGTAAAATTGGATGCTGATGCCAGTGGCAAAGCTGTTTCAGTATCAGCTTACAGAGGTATGATTGGGAGCTTGCTATATTTAACTGCTAGTAGACCTGATATTATGTTTGCCACCTGTTTGTGTGCTAGGTTCCAAGCTGATCCAAAGGAATCACATCTAGCTGCTGTTAAAAGAATCTTCAGATACCTGAAGGGCACATCAGGTTTGGGTCTTTGGTATCCCAAAGACTCAAGTCTTGAACTAACAGGTTATTCAGATTCTGATTTTGCAGGCTGCAGGCTAGATAGGAAAAGCACAACAGGTGGATGTCAACTTCTTGGTGGTAAGTTGATAAGTTGGTGTAGCAAGAAGCAGAACTCAGTGTCTACTTCTACTGCTGAAGCTGAGTACATTGCTGCTGGATGCTGCTGTGGGCAGATTCTGTGGATGCAGCATCAGCTTGAAGACTATGGGCTTGTGTATAGGAAAAATCCTATTCTGTGTGATAAGACAAGTTCCATAGCCATTTCCAACAATCCAGTATTTCATTCAAGAACAAAGCATATTGAAGTCAGACATCACTTCATCAGGGATCACATTCAGAAAGGTAATGTGGAGGTAAGTTTTATTTCCACTAATGAACAGCTTGCAGACATTTTCACCAAACCTCTTGATGAAACCAGGTTTAATTACCTTGTCAGCAAGCTGGGCATGTTAAACAAGAGTGACTAAGTGTCCTCAAAGGTCTAAGACTTTGTATGTCTCACACTGCTCAAGTTCTTTCAGAACAGCTTAGATAGAACAGGCTATGCATGTTCCATACTTCGCTGTTTTCTGCAAAACTTGAACAGCTTGAGCGTATAACAGGTTTGACAAATAACAACTTAGATGTCAAGCCTGATCTGATGATCAAACCTCCAACCTGCTCACTCTCTCAATCTGTCATATAAGACATTCTCCTGTAACCTGATCAGCTATTGAACACAACCTGCTCTTACATAGCTGAATAGGTTGAGGAAACAGCTTGAAGAGTGAACAGCTTGTGATGACCCTGCTCATCACAGGTTTGACCAACAGCTTGGACTCACAGTTTTAACTACCTTTCTTCACAATTAAGTTACTTAATTTTTGGTTTTATTTAACTTAATTACTGCGGATAATGTGGGTTACGTGTGTTAGTGATTAAAAAAGGCTCAAGTGGTCTGACAAACGGTCTGACATGGACAACCGTTCCGTTTTCCGTTAACGACTTTTTCAAATCAACCGCCCAAATGTTTCTCTCTCATACCCACTCACATTCAAATCCTATAAATACCCCCTACTGTTTCATCTTCATCTTCCTCACTATTTCCAGAAATCCTCAAAAACCCTAAATCGACTAAGTGTCTTCTGCTTCTCAAAAAAATACCCAAACCTTCACAAATGGCTCAAAGACCCAATCCCTTTCTTCCAGTATTCGTTGGTGATGATGTTGTGAAACACTCATCAGTTACCACGATGCTGACCATAAAGCCCACAAACTACATTGCCAATCTAACCATTCTCAAAAACTATGTGGGGAAGGGTTATGAACAAATGGTGGAATTTCTGCGAGTTCATCCGTTGAACTATGCAATGACTGCTACTCCTGGAGTCCTGTACCAGGAAATGGTGTACGAGTTTTGGTACACTTGTGCCTACAACCCCAAAACCAAAGTCATCAAGGGGACTATTCTCAATGGGACTCAGACCATTGAGATCACAGCTGATCTTCTCAGGGAGGTTCTTCATCTACCAACTGCTGACCCCTATGACATGCCTCAACCTGAAGATGATCAAATGGGCAATCTGCTACGTTTCTGTGGTGTAGCAGAACCCAAAATCAGAGCAACACTGTTTAGGAAGGACTTGTCTCCTACTTACAGCTTCTTGTTTGCCTCTGTGGTAATGTGCTTCAGCAGCAAAGTTGGTTCCTTTGACAAACTCAGCCGTGATGAAGTTCCTGTAGTTCTGCAGCTTGTGGATGGAACTACAATAGACATGGCAAAATGGATTTTCCTGAACTTGAGGAACCCGGTTCAACAAGAAACCCGTCCAGCTGCTGTTCCGTATCCCAGGTTTCTGAGCCTCATCTTCAAACATCATTGTGGTGAGCAATTATATTCCTCTCAGCCTTTACTTAAGACTGCTGCATTCCCTGTAATAGGGAATAGAGTGTTTTATACTCCAGTTCTACCCAATGAGCCTCCTCTGTCAACACCAACGAGGAGGCTGTTAGGATTGGTGGAAGGACCCTCTACTGTGAGGGTGCATCCTGAAACTGCTCCCAAGGGAAAATCCACAGCCAGTGCCAAGCTTGTTAAAAGGACCCTGGCAACCACTGAAGCTGGGCCTGTCCATAAGAAGGCTAAAACAGCTCAGCTAAGTCTGCTACCTTAGCCTCTGTGGCTGAGGGGGAGCAGGCTCCTCACCCTGGTTCATTCGTTGAACCTGAAGCCTCTGTGGCTGGTGCCTCTGTGGCATCTGAGACCATGGAACAGGTCAACCCCACTATTCCTGACCCTGTCTCACCACCTGTCCAATCTGAACCTCTTTCCCCTCCAACCTCTCCTACATCATATCATATACTATATCATCGCAAATCCATCGCCAAAAAGAAACCAGCTACCACAACAACCCACACTAGCCCCTCTGTTCCCTCTCAACAGGGTTCAGTTGAAAAAGGAGCAACCCCTGCTGCCTCTCCTATTTTGGGAGAAGGTTCAGCACAATTGGAGACTGTTTCACTCCAACCTGACTCCACCCAGAGTCAGCCTAGACCCTCTGGTTCCTCCCAACAGGAGCCAGTTGTACAAACGAAGATAGCCACCTCAACTATTCCAGCCTCCCAACAGGCTGAGAATATTGAAAGACAGGAGCCCTCTCCACTCCATACTGAGTCCACACTGTCCCCACCTCAAACTTCTTTACACCCTGAGTCTGCACGAGGTGTCCACCCTGCTAGTTTAGACCAATCAGCAGATCAGCCTCAAACTTCTGTTCCCCATGATACAGCCGTTCAACACCAAACAGCTGCTGAGGGACCAACAACCCAAGCTAATGAACCTCAGGGATCATACCATCCTTTGGGTGAGGCTGCCCCTTCTATGCAAACTCCTTCAGCAGGTTTCACCACTGCTGATGTTGAAATGCATAACCCATCTCCCCATGATGAGGTACTTTTAAACCAAGGTACTGCAGAGGGAACACCCACTGGCCTTAATGAAGGTGTTGCAACACAAGCAGCATCTGAAAGGCCCCCAACATCAACCCCTTCTCCTGATGATGCAGCTACTGCCACTGCTGAGGGACCCTTTGACCCCTCCAAGCTGGGCCACATTACTTTTGCCCAGGCTATGAAGCTTCTCTCAACTGTTCCTCTTCCCTCTCCATCACATCCACAAAAACCAGCCTCATCATCTTCATCTCCATCAACTCAATCTAAATAGTCCACCCATACACCTCCATCTCCTAAAGACCTGCCTTTGAAGGATCAGCTTTCACTGCTGACCAACAAAGTTGGTTCTTTAGAAACCTCTATGTCCTCTCTACCCTCTCTTTTTTCAGACTCTGTGTCTGAACAGCTTAAGGGATTTTTTGATCTGGTCAAGGATTCCTTCCCTGCCACTCCACAACCTGATAACTCTCCACAGCTGCTTGCACTCACTACACAGCTGCAAAATGTGTCCACATCCCTCTCCTCAATTCTTTCACTACAACAGGACTCTGTGTCCTCAATGACAGCTATTTCCCAACAACTGTCATCTCTCCTAACTTCTTGCAATACTACTCTTCCTGCCACTCTGGCCAGCTTGAACACACTCATTGGCTCCCTATCCAATTCTGTGTCATCAAACCTTGCTGATGTGCAAGATTCTCTTGAACTACATCTTGCGCATCTTCAAAGTTTGCTGTTCACAGCTTCTGATAGGGAAAACATTGTCAAGCTGACCTCCCTTGCTGATACCCAATCCTCTTCTCTTCAAACCTGTCTTTCCCAGCTTGCAGAGGTGAAGGGCAACCTGGCTTTCTTAGTGAATAGCCTTGTTGGCCCCAAGCCTGCTGCCAAAACTGCTGGCAAGCCTGCTGACTTTGTGTCTTCAGGCAGACCAGGTGTTGAAGGTGCTGGTACATCTCCTTCAAAGGGGGAGAAGTCATCTGCCTCGAAGACTAAGTCTAAGGGGGAGAAAACTTCTTCTCCTAAGGAGAAATCAGTGCCTGTAATACCCACTGGTCAACCAGCAGGAGCATCTGCAACAGGTACAATGGAGGGTGCTTCCCAAGCTGATCGGCCTACTCAGGCTGAATCTCCAATCCCTGCTCAGTCTAAGGGGGAGGAATTCATTCCTGAGGGCAGGACAAGCAGCAAAAGGAGGCATCTGATTCTAGAAGTAGAAGAAGAAGAGGAGGAGGAAAGTCCTGAAGCTGCTGTCACTATAGCAGCTAAAGGAAAAGAAAAAGCAGCGGTTGATCCCCAACAGCAGAAAGCAGCAGAGATTAAATTCCACAAAGCCAAAGCCAAAAAAATGGGTCTTCCTATGCACAAATACTTTGAGTTTAGAGAAGAACAGCTTCAAGCCCTGGAAGCTCTAAGGAAAGAAGAAGAATCTGCCAAAGCTGCTAAGTCTTTTGCACTTCAAGAGGCAAGGAAAGTTAAAATGTCCTCTCTGGAAGTGCAAAAGAAATTAATGGAAGCTGCTAAGGGATCAGCAGGAGAGAAGGAAGCAGAAAAAGAAAAAGGTGCTCTGGTCTCTGTGACCAAAACTCTAGTGCCTTCTGCAAGAGCTCAGTTCCACTTTGACAACCTGGCAAGAAGAAAATTTCAGGATGTTGCTGATAGAAGGCTTGCCAAGGAAGGAATTGTCAAAGCTGTTCCCATATCAAGAAAAGGCAGTCAGTGGAAGTTGAAAATAACCAGAATGGGTGCAACAGGCCCAGAACTTGAAACGTATGACTACACTGATGTTGCACAGATGGGATACAGGGAATGGATTGAGCTGGCAGTTGCTCTGAGCGAGTCTAAGTCAGAAACTGCTAAGACTGTCAGAGCATATGTCAAGAAGCTGATGGAGAGAGTGAAGAATCTTGGCCTGATCTCCAAAGAAGTTAGTGAAGGTGTCTATGTGACACAACCAAAAATAAAGGCCAGGAGGACAATGAAGGACACTGAGATGGAACAACTCCTCACCTTGATAGAACAAGGTGACTATGCTATTGAAATGAAAGGAGTTGACCACAGCCTGCCTAGTGGAACAGAGTTTGAAGATGGCAAGATCATTGAAGAGCCTGAACTGGGGGCATTTTCTGTAGATCCCTTGACTCAGAAGAAATGCTTTCAGAGAGCATCAGATCTATACAAGGTGGATCTGAGACAGCTTGTAGCCTTCAGACTTGCAGTTTCATTTAGGCAGTCAAGCAGGTGGAGAGCAGCCGTCTGGGATCAGCTCAGATGCTTTTATGAGAGAGGTGAACTTGAAGATCCCAAGTTTATGATCATCAGAAGTGAAATTCAAGAACTTGAGGATACAAGGTAGCAGCTTGAAAAGATGTTTGAAGGTGCCCCTCCACTGTAGTAAAGTCCATTACCATCTGGGTAGGTGAAGAATGGAAGCTGTCCATCAGTTGGACAGGCTTACCATTATCTGCTCCCAACACAAACAGTCCAAAAACTGCTGTACATTAGTTGTACTTTAATTACATAAGTTGTAATTTTTCCTTTACATTAGTTGTAATATACATCAGTACATCAGTTGTACTTTTGTAAAAACATGTGTTGTTTTATGTAATCAAGAATCAGTGTATATATAAACTGATCTTTTACTTTACTTTGATGTTGTAATTTTATTTCAGCAAATGTACTGTAAAAATATATAGTGATTTTTGATAAGGCCAGCTTAGACTGGTTATTGCAAATAGGGGGAGATTGTTAGGCACAAAAAGGCCTCAGTCAAACCTGTTCTGCATTTGAGGGGGAGATTCTTAATCAAACCTGTTGATGCATTTGAAGGTTGAATTTAAGGCCTGTTATATGCCTTATTGAGACCTGAAAATGATTTGCAATATCAGCCCAAGGCTGTTCTATATGGTGCATGTGTTGCAACAAAGGCAGTTTGCCCAAGCTGTTCAGTCTGCTGAACAGGCTGGACATAAACTATCTACGCTGCTCTACACTAGTGAGCAGCTTGGGCAATTTACAAGTGTTCTGTTCTTTGTGAACAGAAGCTGTTCTTTGTGAACAGGCTAAACACTTCTTGGAATATGTTTCCAAGTCCTCATGTATTGTTTTTGGCTACAAGATCAGTTTACAAAGTCGAAGACAAAGTGGAAATCAGAACTGCTCAGCCTGCCCACGCTGTTCTGTTACATGAAGACAAAAGGATATTTGAAAAAGGGTGACAGACCTTTTTCTTACATCAAAATAGGCCTTAACAAAGGAAGAAAGATGCAAAGTTGACATTCTTTATTTAGTTAAAGCTAATGCAACAGTAGACAAAGTGAAAAGACAAAAGTTCTGCTGCATAAAAGCATGTCTGCTTTTCAGAATGTGCAGAAAAGCTTATGTTGTCTTTTCAACAAGACTTTTCATTTTTTTCCTTTCATCCAATGAAGAAGCTTCACTTAGATTCTCTGAGTAAGTATAAAAGGAGACTTCCAAGGATTGAAAGAATAAGCCAAAAAGCTAAGTGCTGAACCCAAGAGTGAACGTGCATTCAAGTGTGTCTTTCATGCATGCAAGTCTGTTTGGATAAAACACTGCTTTGTGTCTAAGTTGTTGTTATCCAAGCTGTTCCTCTGAGTCTTGTAAACACAGTGAGTGTATTCATTGTAAACTAGTTTGAGTCTGTCTTAGACTAGTAACCATACTGTTGTATCTGTCATCTCAGCTTGAACCTTTCCGCATTCAAGCTCGTTTGTAATTAACATTTGTTGATAATACATACAAACATTGAGAAAATTGTGTGTAGTTCTTAATAGCTGTATTCACCCCCCCCTCTACAGCTTAAGGCTATATACTTGGGATATCTTTTGGGACCTACAGGCCCCTATACCCGATTTCAAAAAGACCTTCGTGTAAAGCAGTAAGGGATAGATCAGATATACCTGTGGCATCTTGAAGATGTAGATGTTGGCGTATAGTCTCCTCAGTGATGGTAATGGGATTACCATCAATGATTGATGCAAAAGAAGTGACTCCATCAATGGTATTTACAGTGTCTGATTTCCAAAACTGCTCTATATGTGAGACGTATATAGTGGGATTGACAGTTAGAGCATAATGGATATGGGAATCATGTAGAAAATCCGTCATGTCATGGAATGCTTGTAGTTTAGTGTGTTTGAGAGAGTAGGGAAGGCAGTTACGTTCTTTGACAAACTCCATTAGAGATCATGACGGGGATTTAGGGTTTTGAACGATTGTGTGATAATCGCACAGAGAGAGAAGATGAAAAAATTGTGGAAGATATTTTTGCAACTGGTAGTTGCAATCAGACGAAACTGGGACTTTAAAGTTTTTGGCTTTTCAAAAATATCTAGTCCCACGCACAATCTTATGAAGAATGACTGAAGTACCCTGCACACTTGACAGACCAAGTGAAACAACTAACAGTTCGAGAAAATGAACTAGCAGCTTGAGAATAGTCTCAAGCTGTTAGTTGAAAATTGAGCAGCATCTAATGAAACAGTGTCTCCCCATTAACTAAGCACATTTAATAAGTGTTTTCCTCATGAAACAAGGGAGAATAATGAAAAAATAAATTAATCCATATTTACCATACCAACATTTGATACTAGAAAGGTGAATCTTCCTACATCAAATGGTTTTGTAAACAAATCAGCTAACTGATCATCTGTATGAATTTTGGTAACTTGGATTAATTTCTCTCATTACAATCCCTTATAAAATGGAATCTAATGTCTATGTGCTTGGTTTTGGGAAATTTCACTGGATTTTGTACAATACTGATTGCACTTGAATTGTCAACATAAATAGGAGTAGATAGAAAGTTCATACCATAGTCTCTCATTTGGTTCTGAATCCACATCACTTGGGAACAGCAGCTGGCAGCTGCAACGTATTCTGCCTCAGTGGATGAAGTGGAGACTGTGGTCTGCTTTTTGCACTGCCAAGAGACTAGTCTTGCTCCTAGATATTGACATCCACCAGTTATGGATTTATAGTCTATGTTGCGACCTCCATAGTCACTATCAGAATAAGCTGTTAGTTCAACAGGAGAGTCCTTAGGATACCATAGGCCCAATTTTGGTTGACCCTTGAGGAATCTAAAGATTCTCTTAACAGCAAACAGATGTGAATCCTTTGGAGCACATTAAAACCTGGCACAAACACAAACATCAAACATTATTTCAGGTCTAGAAGATGTGAGATACATTAGTGAACCTATCAAGGATCTGTATAAATGAATATCCACATCCACTCCTTTATCTGCATCAAGCTGTTTATGAGTGTCCATTGGTGTGCTGGCAACCTTGGTGTCATTGTATCCAAACTTTTCCAGAATGTCATTCACATACTTTGATTGACTTATAAAAAGTCCAGTGGGTTTCTGCTTGACCTGCGATCCTAGAAAGAAAGTTAGTTCCCCCATTGAACTCATTTGAAACTTCTTGTGTATCAAAGTTTCAAACTCCTTGCATAGAATGTCATTTGTTGATGCAAAGATGATATCATCAACATAGATCTGAACAAGAAGAATCTCTGATTTGCTGGATTTTGTGAATAATGTCTTGTCCAGAGTACCTCTCTTGAATCCATTCTGTAGAAGATATGAAGACAAAGTGTCATACCATGCTCTTGGGGCTTGGTGGAGTCCATAGAGTGCTTTGTCTAACTTGTAGACTCTGTCTGGATACTTATAGTCTTCAAATCCAGGGGGGTGATACACATAAACCTCTTCTTCAATTGTACCATATAAGAATGCAGATTTCACATCCATTTGGTACACTTTGAACCCTTTGAAGCTGGCATATGCTAGGAACAGTCTGATGGCTTCTATCCTTGCTACCGGGGCAAAGAAATCATCATAGTCTATCCCTTCTTCTTGAGTGTATCCTTGAGTTACCAACCTTTCTTTGTTCTTGATCACTACACCTCTCTCATCCTTCTTATTTCTGAACACCCATCTTGTACCAATTGCCCTCTTACCTTTAGGGAAGTCAACTAGAGTTCATACATTCTGAATCTTGAATTACAAAAGTTCTTCTTGCATTGACTCAATCCAAGATGGATATTTCAGTGCCTCAGATGTCTTCTTTGGCTCGAATTGTGACATGAAGCATGCATGTTCAAAGGCAGCTAGACTGAATTCAGGAATCGCTGATTCAGCATCAGTGGACTCCTTGTGAATCATTGTCCTTGTTTGCACAGGAGTGCCTGGATCTCCCATTATCTGGTTGAGAGGATGATACTTGTGAACCCTGAGTGTAGGTTCCCTTTCTGTCTGAAATGAGCTCCCCAGATTTGTATCATCACCTTCTGCACCACTTGTTGATTTGTATCATCACCTTCATGGATTTGAAGTTCATGTGACAAATCCTTCTGTGCCAAAGAGCAGACTCATTTGATGATGCTTTGGATATCAAACAGTTTAAGGTATTTGATTTAGATAAAAGATCTATGTCCAAACAGTAGACATTGTCCTTTCTTGGTGTTCTGAGTAAAACAAGATTTTCAGGTATTTTAAAATCTTTTTAGAGGACAATGCACTCATAGTCTGTGAATAAAAAAATATTTTGTTTGTCACAGATTTGAGACACACTTAGTAAATTGTACTTCAGCTGTTCAACATACAAAACATCATTGAATATCATATTGGCTGCTTTGACAGTACCCTTACCTGTTACCTTACCTCCCTTGGAATTTCCACCAAATGCAACATACCCTCCTTCAAAGCTTTTGAAATTTGACAAGCATTCAGAGTTGCCTGTCATGTTCCTAGAGCATCCACTGTCCATATGCCATCTTGTCTTATGTTGGAACCTGTGGTTGCCCTGCACAGAAAAAGCTTAGTTAGTAGTGGAGTAAGTCCTAACCAAATAGGTTTTGGGTTGTCCTTGTGCATTGACATAACTAAATACTGTTTGTGTCTTTTTAAACTTAATGAGATCCACTGGTGGATTCTGTGAGGAGTATTTAGTTATGACATGAGGTATCCAGGTGTTCTTTCCAACCTTTTCTTTAACAGTCTCAGAAGATCCACTACCAGTTCCAATTTTAGACTTAGCAGTTGGAACTGGGTTTTGAATGCTAATAGCTTCAGAATTTGCACTACCAGTTCCAACTTTTGGCTTAACAGTTTGATATGTGTTTTTGCCTTTAATACACCATACCTTTTTCATGTTTGATTTAGATTTTCCTAAAACTTGTTCTTGGTGTATAGGCTGTCTTTTGTTGACTTTTAAGTACCTGTGATCAACTGTCTTCTTTGGAACTGGTGTGACAGGTGTTTGGGCCTTTGAAACTTTTGAGTTTTGAACAATGGCATGTTTTTGAACCACAGTCTGTTTTGTAACAAATGGTTTATATAAACAGTGCCTGACCAAATGATTTTTCCTGCCACAGTGGAAACATCTTTTGATTGTTTTGATTGGAGAACCATTTTTGTGTGACCATAACTAGTTCTTGTTCCTTTGATTTTCCCTCACCTGCTGCTGTGTGGGAAACTTTTGGACACCATGCTTTTGGCATGTGCATATTGGAACAATCTTACCCTTTTTATTTGCTTTGGAAGAAGATGCAATGTTACAGTTAGAAGGTACGATAACATGTGGAGCAATATTGCATACACTCATCTTCTCTTTTCCTTTCACATTGTGGCTTTTGATGGAACTGGAAGTAGGAGGTCCTATAGGTTCACTCATTGTTTTGGAGTAACTCTCAGCTTCTTTACACTCACAGCCTTCATTTGGAATCAATTCTTCTTTAGATTCAGGCTTGTCCTCAAGGATAGGCTCTACAGTTTTCATTTTCTCATCTAATGGTTCATTCACAAGCTTATCAGCAACTTCACTCATAGGATGAATGTATTTGTTATTATATGGGGGTGGAGTAGCTTTATATCCTATAGCTTCCTTGGGATTGAGTTGAGATTTTACCCTATCTTTGAATTGGACTTCCATTAGGTGTTCTAGCTTTTGATTTGCCAGCTTAAAGCTACCCAAGTCTAACTTTATAGATTCTACTTTCTTGTTAGCTTCTAACACCTTCTGTTCAGCCTCATCTAATTTCTTATTTAGGGTCTCTATTTTCTCATTTAGGTCCTTTTTCTCCCACTCATGATATGTTCTATCATGTCCCACTTGAATCTCATTATCCTTTTAGTCATTGATCTGTTTTTCAAGATCCTCTAGTGCCTGCATATACTCATATCTCCTCTCTTCCATCTTAAATAGAGTTTTGCACATGCTCTTCATTATGATCTCTGTACTTTTTGACCATATTTTTGCATGTTTGAGAGCAAAGTTTAGCATTTACCTCAGATGGTAGATCAGTGGAAGTGACAGTTGTAGTTTCTGCCGTAAGAGCTTGATTCTGAAACTCCTCTTCTGTCTGGTAACTCCAGTCAAACACATTGTCTTCTTGAGAAAGAAGAGCTTGTGAGGATGATGTTTGACTAATTTGCTGGGGTCTTTGTGGCTGCTGATCTTGTGATCTGCACTCTCTAGAATGACCAAGTTTGTGGCATTTGAAGCACTCAACCTTTGATTTGTCAAATGCTGGCTTGCCTTCTGTTCTGGCTTGAACGTTTGGTCTGCCAGTCTTTTTCAGAAATCTTTTGGCCCTCATAGTCAACATAGCATGTTGCCACTTTAAGTCCATCTCTTCTAAATCATCTGGATGGATTTGTTCTAGATCTTCAGCATTAAGAGCAAAAAGTCCATCACTTGCAACAAATGCTTCATAATGACTTTCAGAAGAGTTACTATTAGCACCTGAAAAAGCATCACAACAGTTTGATTTATCAGTTAGTGCTGATGACAGCAGAGCAGTGTTGTGATTGTAAGAAAAGGATTTCTTCTTATTTTCAATTTCAGATTCAAACACTCTCAGACTGTTGTAAAGGTCATCCAACTCTATTTCATCTAGAGTGTCTTTGGTTCTCCATTGGGCAGCATAGACTGTCCATTCTTCACCAAGAGATCTGAGGAATTTTCTGTTCACTTCATCTTGATCCAGGCTGACCTTAGCACTCTCCAATTCACCTATCAACTTATTAAACCTATCAAACATTTTAGTAAGGTTTTCATTCTTGCATCAGAAAAGTTTTCATACTGCTGTTTTAAGAGATCCTTTTGATTCCTTTTGGTGCTAGCATTGCCAGCAAATCTTTTCTCTAAAGCAATCGCAAGAGAATGAGCAGTATAGAACTTTTTAAACTGATGTTGATAAGCATTAGGGATGGCTATTTGCAAAAGAGTAAGAGCTTTCACTTCATTCATTCTAGCCTTTCTTTCAATCTCAGTTTTTGGAGGTGTTCTTTTGGGTTTGCCCTCAACATCTAGTTCAGGATCAACTGCATGAGGATTTTCAACAGCTTCCTATCGGGCATAGTCAATAAATTGAATGTGCTGTTGAATCCTGAGTTTCCACATCTCGAACTCAGTGGATTTGAGCATAGGCACTTTAAGTCCTAGCCCAGATCCGCTACTGCTATTTTAAAACTCCATTGCAGAAAAACAAAATTTTAAACAAAGAAAGTTTCTAACTTTGAAAACAAAGAATAACAAATAAAACCTGTGTCTCTAATACCAATTGTCAAGATCAAAAATCACTTAAGATTAACTGGTTTCAATAGATCAGAGTGTAAACCAATAACCTTGTTTTGAATCAAAGTCCAATTAAGAAGTTTGCGGAATAACACTTAACTGTTTTAAGAAAACTTTCAGAACAATAAAGAACAGATAGTCAAATAATTATAACTAATATCAAAACCTTTATATTGCCAAAATCTCTGATTACAATCACCTCTAATCTGTTTGATTAGACGAAGAACACTAATTGTTCTTAGGGTTACAACCTTAGAGGCTTGAGAAACTTATCAGAAAGAAATTACAATGAAGCACCACGATTACATGATTTGCACATACACACTTACAATAGAAAGACCTAGTCTATCTATATATATAGCCTTCTGATTTGTTTCCTTGGCGAACTCTGATTTCTCTGGTAGTAGATATGCTTGGAAGATCTTCAAATCTTGAAATATATATCACTTCCTGAATTTCAGCACTTTCTGTTATCAATCTGTTAAGCAGCTTGAACTTTTAACTCTGGCAGCTTGAACTATTGAACTAGTAGCTTGAGTTTGTTGAACTTGCAGCTTGAACTTTGTAATTACACAGAAATACTACTAACAGCTTGAGAAATCTAACTAACAGCTTGACATACTTAGATTATTTCCCAACAGAGTGAAATTTTTGTTCATGAGGGGAGTGATAAATTTGTTAAAGATAGGGGGAGAGGATATCATTTTGAGGGGGAGAGTGACAATTTTGTAATATTTTTGAATTGTAATTGTTGATGTATTTCTTCTAATGTAACTTCACTGCATCTACGTCTATGAAGATTTTGCATGATGTTCATAATTCTTATAAATATCATGAGGGGGAGAAAAACTATATTTTAGAGACAACTGCTAAGTAGCTTGAAGACAATTGCATCAACAACTGATCAAGTCAATTATGGACAAGTATGACAACTACAGAAGATTTAAAGATGATATGTTGTCTATGATTGATCAAGGGAGAGAATCGAAAGCTATTCATGATTCAAGGGGGAGTTTACTCACAAAAAAGAGAAGATCAAAGAAGAAGAGATTTGAGGATCAGAGAGAGACAATGAAGAAGAAATTTTTATCTGAAGATTCAAAGATCGAAGAGAAGAAGAAGATTCAAGAAAAGATTCAAGAAAAAGTGTTGAAGTTCCCTGCATTAAAATTTAATTGAAAAATTGATTTCATCTCTAAGGGGGAGATTGTTGGGTACAAATTTATATAGAGTTGAAAAAAATTATTTTGTATAAATTCAGGGGGATTTATTGTAAATAATCAAAAGTTTCATTGAGTATAATAGGAGTATAGGGTACTGTTCACATACACTTGAACTATACAGAAAGATACAGATTGTAGAAGTTTGCTGTGCAAGTCATCTTCAAGAACAAAGTGCATTCTTCTCTCTATAAGCATTCGACATATTGTGATCTTGATTGTGTTCTTATTCTTTAATGTTGAATTTACTTGCAAAATATTGAAATATCATCCTCTTTAGTGTATAATTATATATTTACAATTAAGTGCAATTACACAAGCTTGAATTACAAGAAATAAAATTTCTAACATTATTGATTACTGAACTAATAAGTCTGTTTTTTTTTTGTATATTGAATCTGTATTATATATATAAATCTAAAAACAAACCTTGAACATAAGAACAATACATTTATATCAACTTTCTTTAACGTATAAAGATAAATAAATCTGAATAATCAAGTTTGTAATTATATATAAAATGTATTTTAACTTTCTTTAACATATAAACAAGAAAAAAATCTGAATAATCAAGAATCTTTAACGTATAAACATGTATTTCAACTTTCTTTATTTTATTATTATTTTATATATAATATATAACATTTTTGTATTTTTATAATAACTTTTGATATATTATGTTTTATAAAAATTTGAATATATAATTATGATCACATTATTTATCTACTTTTAGATATATAATTTATCATCGTCTGCACTATTTTCATGAAGCATGTATGTATGCAGCTGACCAATTATTTTATTTTATATATAATATATAACTATTTTGTTTTTCTATTATATCACTTAATATTATATTTTATTTAAATTCTAGTATATCATTATGATCACATTATTTTTATCTATATTCCGGTATAATTTTTTTTCGTTCAAATTATTTTAAAAATGACAAAGTTTTTATTGTTTAGTATAATCCCACTGCAACGCGTGAATTAAACGATCTCTTTTATACTTTGGTGAATTACTAAAACTAATAACAACTTTTTGATCTTTTAGCATTTATAGCAATCTTATTTATATTCTATCACTAATAACATCAACTTTTGTATTTTTCATATAAATTACATCAACTTTTGTATTTTTCATATAAATTATATCAACTTTTGTTTTGTATCCTTAATAGCATTAACTTTTGTAATCTTTTTATTATTTATATTAATAAATTTTTTAAGTTTTGCTATACATGATAAAAAAAATATATAAAAGTTCAGGCTATTAATGATGAAAATTTAATAATTTTTCTATAAATGCTAAAAATGCATATAGTTATTTGTAGGAAATTCAGACTAGGACTCAGTATTCACTCAAATGGTTTCCGTACACATCAGTGCAGAACCCGATCTTAACTCAAATGGTTACTAGTTAATTCAGACTAGGACCCGGTCTTCACTCAAATGGTTTTTTGTACACATCAGTGTAGAACACGATCTTTATTCAGACTAGGACACGCTCTTCACTTAAATGGTTTCTGTACACATCAGTGCAGAACCTTGTCTTAACTCAAATGGTTTCTAGTTAATTCAGACTAGGACTCCATCTTCAATCATATGAATTCTAATCAAAACAGAGCAGAACCCGTGCTAAGTAAAATGGCTTTCGGTTACTTAAGACGAAAACCCGAGCTTCCGCAACAAAGGCTTCTAATCACTTTAGATTTGAACCTGATTCTGAAAGATGAACAATTCTAAAGTTCATTCACTGAATTCTCCCATATTCTCCTATGAGCTAATTCTTTCATGAGAATCTGGCATTTAATATCATATATCAGATTTTACATTTCATTCTGATATATCTCACAACTAATCATTCCCTAAATTCATTTCGAATTTCATCTCCTAATTCATCTGAGCTGAAAATCCTAATCATTCTTTGCGTGATATCCCATGAGCTAAAATGTTGAACATTATTTATTGCTGACTCGGATTATAAACCAAATTATGTGGTAGATATATATATCGCTTCTATGGTCTAACCAGAACCAAAAGACCTACCCAAGGTGCAAACCATCTGTAGTTGGTATGGGTGAGGGTTCTTTAGGTCTATTAGTTGAGAAATGTCGGTTATCACGTGATACTGACAGGGTCGAGTAGAGATAAAATATAAATGAGAGGGCTATATTGTCAGGAGATGGTGGTGCATCAGTTCATGCTTTCGCAATAAAGTTGACTGAATATATCTGAAATGTGAGCCGGAGGGAGCTTAGTTGAAAAATGATGAGGATTTGAAGAAAAGATAATCCTACCTACACTGTATCTGCTGGGTAAACCACATAACTTATAAAGCCTAGGCGACTTGATATAGAAAAAGACGTCATGGACCTAGTGACGTATGCACTTAACCCCGCCAACTACTCAGTTATCTATTAAAAGATTTCTGTTTCAATAATCACATACATATTGCACATTTCTATCGATACATCTTTTGTATATTATTGATATTGAAACAAGAAAGACATTTACTCTGGTCTCCGACTTAATTTGTATGCACGTTGAGTCTAGAGCTGATTATATACACTTTTAGGACACATCGAGTCTGATATTCTACATGACTGTAAACTGCTAGTCCAAAGAGACTAAGCCGGAACAAATAAGAGTGATTCTTTCATGACAAAGGATTTCATGATGACTATTTGGAAATCCTAGCAGTGTTAACATCACGCCAGCGCCAAACGTAGGTCACATAGATTATGTCCATTGTGCAAATAGGAATCCTATGTGGACCTAGACTCGGTTACTTACAAATGAATGTGTTTCATTTTTCTCAAGTCAAGTTGAAAGCTTTGACTTTATTGGTTTCTGTAAGGAGGAAATATCATTTGAAGGGGAGTGATAAATTTGTTTAGAATAGGGGGAGAGATCATTTATGTAAAAGAGGATATTGTTTTGAGGGGGAGAGTGAGAGATAGAGTTTGTAATAATTCTGAGTTGTAATTGTTGTTGTACTGGAATTGTAATTTCACAGCATCTGCGTCTCTGAAGATTTTGCATGATGTTCATAACTCTTATGATCATCATGAGACGGAGAAAAGTTGAATTTCAGAGGCAACTGCTGAATAGCTTGAAGACAATTGTGACAACTGAAGAAGAGTTAAATATGAAAAATGATTTGTTGTTTTGATTGGTCACGGGGGAGAATTGTATTCTCACATCCTGCTTTAATCATGCTTTCATTATCCTAGGAATAAATAACAATTGCCATAATAATCATATTAAGTCTAAAGCTTGCATAAATCTAAATAAAGTATTACAACAAGTCATGCAATACACGTGCTACAAAGTTACAGTACTAAGTGCTATTACATAACAATAATAATAAAAGCAGCTACCCAGATCCCAAGGCATCGTAAAGGTATACGACAAGCTGAATAGTGAGCTAAAGTCCTCTGGGTTTATCAGAAAGTAGACCTAAGCAGATGGTCTAGCTTGTTCTTTACCTTTGCTTGTAAAATTGTTAGTAGCAACTGTAAGCTAATTGCTTAGTGAGATAACAGATAATCATGATGCATGTATGATATGTGGCTAAAAGATATATGCCTATAAAGGTTGCAATAGAATAATGTTTGCATTAGAGTAATTGCTTATACCAGAGTGTTTGCTTGCACAAATTGAGACAATGCACGCTGAAAAGGAAATGCTACCACTAGGGTTACCGCTTACAGATGATAAGTTTGTGATGCGGGGCTAGCTTCCCGCATAAATGCTTGGGATAGTGGTAAACATCAGAGTTTCTTGCAATAATATAAAATGCTCATGAAATATACAACGAACGCTTAAACAAAGCTTATTGAATGATATGCTGAAAGATAGGGAATTAGCAATAACCAATGCATATTAATAGAACAAATATGAGATTTAGCTAGGCTGGGCACCGACTGTACCTCAGTGTTCACCTTCACTCACATAAGCTCTACTGAAGGTCAATGGAAGCATATAGAAGCAAAGTATGTCTCAATTACATAAAATGCATGTAAACATGAATAACTGTTACTCACAGTACTGCTATGCTTGCAATTGCTTATCTATAGCTTTATAATACTGAATGCTTGCTCTGGATTTTCTAGGCTTTAATTCTAAAATTGTATAACTGACTTTGACATCAGTTTGGCTTTGCTCTATTTCTGAAGGCTTTGACACTTTAAATAAGCTCTAATACACTCTGACAATTACCTTTAACTCACAACCGAACTATACGATTTAATTTAATATCTGACGTGCACGGAGTGTATGTAATTTAATCATATCAGAGTGTATAACAAATCAATACAACCAGCTTATAATTAAAAAAGCTTTGAACATAAATAATTGCTAAGTGTTGTATAGCTTTTTAACGACAATTAAGTTTGGCCAATGGCCACTTAATTGTGTTTATGCATATATGCATATATATATATATATATATATATATATATATATATATATATATATATATATATATATATATATATATATATATATATATATATATATATATATATATATATATATATATATATATATACATATATATATATATACATATATATATATATATACATATATATATATATATACATATGTATGTATGTATATATGTATGTATGTATATGTATGTATGTATATGTAAGTATATAAGTGTACTTGATATATGTGGGAATTGCTATATACATACATATATATATATATATATATATATATATATATATATATATATATATATATATATATATATATATATATATATATATATATATATATGGTTCGAGAGAGTACCATCCAAATGCAGCGCACCAGAAGGTACCACCTTTAAAAAAACTTTTTTAAATTTTTTTTCATAAACATGTTTTAATTAACATTATGAAGATCGTATGTAAATTTCACATACATTCACATCTCCTAGCTCCTAAAAAATGATGTGAACACACACTTACATATTTTTGAAGACATGTGAACATGCATTTATGTGATGTGTGTTTTCATGCACTTAGAGTGTTCGGATTTGCGTGAAATTCACATATGATCTGTGTAATGTTAATTAGAACATGTTCATGAAAAAATTTTCAAAAAAATTACTTTTAAGGGTGGTACCTTCTGGTGCGCTGCATTAGAGGTGGTACTCACTTGAACCTAAATCTATATATATATATATATATATATATATATATATATATATATATATATATATATATATATATATATATATATATATATATATATATATATATATATATATATATATATATATATATATATATATATATATAGACACATATATATCAAGTACAACCGTGATTCGAATTTTAGGAGGAAAATGGGCTGCTGTGTTTTGTATTAAACGTTCGAGATTATATTTTGCTACATACATCCGAGATTCACTAATGAATATCGGATCTCACACAAAATATCCGAGATTATATATAGATGAAAAGAACCGATATTAGTGTATACATATATCGGAGATAGTTGTGGTGAAATATTTGAGATTGCAAAGAAATAAAAGAGAGTTGTTGTGATGTGTAAACATCCGAGATTCACTTTCTCTGTGAATCTCGGTCACCTTATCCGAGATTATGCTCGGTCCTCCCCCTTTCTCGGTTAAACAAAACACATGCACACTACTGCACTTTTGCTTTCTGTTTACTTCCATTCCAGCAGCCGAATCACGAAAAGAATAGAGTGTTTGTTTTTCTAAATGATGAATAAAACACACATACATATACACAAGCCTTGGCCAAAGGGCAAAGGCCTTCTTGGTTCGGTTCTTGGCCACCAATGCCGTAACCCACATAACACACACAGTACACACACTAAAGCTTTTTAAGTCAAGAAATTATCTCAAGAAACTTGCAAATATTTGTAGATTGTTGTTGCTTAATACTTGTAGATGAATTTGTTGACCTCAATCTTTAATTTGTTGCAAAAATTGTGATGATCTTGATGTTGAAGTTGAAATGGGAGCCGTGGACAAGGAAAGGGAAGCAAAGAATTTTGGTGATTTCTAATTATGATGGAAATAAGCAGACCACATAACTTTGGGTTTATATTTCTCTCTTTTCATTTTTCTCATTTTGAGCACCAAACTTTTGTTTATCTTATTCTTTTATCTCATTTTAATTAGTGCTTTGCAAATAATTCATAACATATATATTTAGTTGGATTATATGATTTTTCATTACCTAATTGCATTATTTAGCAATTAATTTAATTTAAATTCACAAATTACATCATAAAACACAAATTGCAACATAAACTCACAATTTAGAAAGCAAGGCGTTACAGTATGAGCCCACCACGCTTGCACTTAATCCCCGAAGTACTTAGGGCTGAAACAGATAAAGGTAGCGAACCCTCATGTCTTGTTCAGATTCCCATGTTTGGGAAGTTCCATGAGAAGTTCTTCACTGCACCAACACCATTGCCACTTCTCGGTTTCTTAGCTTTTTCATATTCGTTTCCAAAATAGACTCAGGCTCATCACATTGCAGCTTCTCGTTGATCTTGTAGCTCTAATGATCGGTCCACTTTTCACTTTCGTTTTCCTTGCACTTCCTCAAATGTGAGACATGAAACACAGGGTGAATGTTTGACAGCTCATTCGACAAGTCCAAAAGATACGATTGACTCCCAACACGTTTGATGATCTTGAAAGGACCAATGACGGTGGTGCTAACTTGCCACGTTTTCCAAATCTGAATACATCCTTCATCGGTGAGACTTTCAATACAACCCAATCATCTTTATGGAATTCTAAGGGTTTATGACGTCGGCCGTGATATGACTTCTGTCGAGATTGAGCGGTTTCCAGACGTTGACGAATAATTCGTATCTTATCGTGAGTCTGCTGGAGTAATACGGGACCAGCGATTGGTGTTTCATAGCTTCATGTCAGCATGTTGGCGTACGACACTTGCGTCCGTATAATGCTTCAAAAGGCATTGCTTCAATGGACGAGTGGTAGCTGTTGTTAATAAAACTCCGCTAGAGGCAAGTAGTCGTCCCAGTTACCACTAAACTCAAGGGCATAAGCCCGCAACATGTCTTCAAGGGTAAGAATCTTGCTCTCGCTCTGGCCATCAGGTTGTGGATGATACGTTGTGCTCATTCTAACTTTAGTGCCAAAACCTCCTTGCAATGCTGTCCAGAACCTCGAAGTGAATCTGCTGTCGCGATCGAAAATGATTGACATAAGCACACCGTGTCGAGTAACAATTTCGTCGATATATATCTTAGGCAACTTCTCCAGTGAGTAATTCTCGCGAATTGGAATAAATTGCGAGACTTTGGTAAGACGATCTATGATAACCCATATTGCATCGTGTTGTCTTCGCGTTGTAGGAAGCTTCGTCACAAAGTTCATCGTTATATGATCGAACTTTCATTCACGAATCGGCAACGGTTGAAGACTGCCGTAAGGCTGTTGATGCTCCTCTTTGACTAGTCGGCACGTAACACAATTCTCGACATACTGGCCCACATATCTTTTCAAACAAGGCCACCAATAATTGGCCCAGATCATTGTACATCTTGGTACTGCCAGGATGTACAGAGAATTTCAAGCAGTGAACTTCTGAGAGAACTTTCTGTCGAATGTGTCCAAACTTCGGAACCCAAATTCGATTCTTGAAGTGTTTTAAGCCACAAGGGCTATCAATTAAAATTGAAGTTGGAGCAATAAGAATTTCATCAATAAGAGTAGATAAGAATGAAGTATGAGTCAGAATATAAAGGCATCTTGTGGAATAAGCTTTTCGACTCAATGCATCGTCAACTACATTTGCCTTGCCAGGGTGATACAGAATTTCACAGTCATAGTCTTTATGAGTTCCATGGACGGTCGCTGGCGCATGTGGAGCTCCTTTTGACTGAAAATATACTTAAGACTCTTGTGATCTATATATAATTGGCATTTGGTGCCATAGAGATAGTGATACCACGTTTTCAATGCAAAAGTCACAACATCAAGTTCAAGGTCATGAGTCGGTTGACTCTTCTCATGATCTTTGAGTTGATGAGATGCATATGCTATAACTCTGCCTCTTTGCATCAGTACGCACCCAAGCCCTTGATATGAGGCGTCGCTGAAGACCACAAAGTCTTCATTGCCCTCAGGTAAGGCCAAAATAGGTGCTTTGGTAAGCTTCTGCTCTAAAATTTGAAATGCGGCTTCTTGAGCTTCTTCCCAAATAAAGGGAACATTCTTGTGAGTGAGAGAAGTAATAGGTACAACTATCTTCGAGAAGTCCTTAATGAATTGACGGTTATAACCTGCTAATCCCAAGAAACTTCTAATTTCAGTAGCTGACGTGGGAGCTTCCCAGCTTCGAATAGCTTTTATCTTTGAATGATCTACAAAGATTCCTTCACCAGATATCACGTGTCCAAGAAATTGTATCTAGTAAGATACAAGATTAACAAGTTAACACTGAGCATGAAATTTAAAGAAAAGACAAGTTTAATAAATTAATCAAAATTTGTGAGCACTTGTCGCAACCAGAATTCGAATTTAGAGAATTTGGCATAGAGCCGCTCTTTGCGTAGCAACTCTAGCAGTTCCCTAAGATGCACAACATGCTCGACGTCCTTTTTGGACTAGATGAGAATATCGTCAATGAAGACGATAATAGATTTGTCAAGCATAGGCCTACAAACACGGTTCATGAGATCCATGAACACCGCAGGTGCGTTTGTAAGGCGAAACGGCATAACAAGAAATTCGTAATGCCCGTATCTAGTACGTAATGCCATTTTGGAAACATCATCTTCTCATACTTTAAGCTGATGGTACCCAGACCTAAGATCGATCTTTGAGAATAGCTGGCTCCCTAAAGCTGATCGAAAAGATCGTCTATTCTGGGTAACGGGTACTTATTCTTAATTGTTACCTTGTTCAACTCCCTATAATCAATGCACATCCGAAGAGTCCCATATTTCTTCTTAACAAACAGAACAGGAGCTCCCCAGGGAGTTGAACTTGGTCGTATGAACCCCTTGTCAAGAAGCTCTTGCAACTGCTTCAACATTTCTTGCATCTCAACAGGTGAAAGGCTATAAGGGGCTCGAGCAATTGGTGCCACGCCTGGCACCAGGTCAAATCTGAACTCCACCTGACGGTCTGGTGGGAGTCCAGAGATGTCCTCGGGAAAAACATCAGTGAATTCTGAGGCTATCGGTACCTCAGCTAAAGCTTCCTTCTCAAATTTAGCATCTATTGCATATGCTAAATAAGATGCACAACCTTTGGCTATATGCTTCCTAGCCTTTAGTACAGAGATTAAGCATAAATTACCTTTCTTTCTATCACCATATATGCAGATACTGCGGCCATATGGAGTAGTGAGCGTTATTAACTTCTTCTTACAAATAATGTTGGCGTCATGGTGAACAAGCCAATCCATACCCACAATGACATCGAACTCGTGAAAGTCCATTGGGGATAAGATCAAGTTGGAAAGTGCAGTTATCGAGCAGAATAATACAGTCACGGTAGATTTTATTAGTAGACACACACACACAAACATCACTGGCCGCTTCGATATCAAATATAATAGGTAGAGTACTAGGAGAAATTCCAAGCTTAGATGCAAATGAACAAGATATGAAAGAACGATTGGCTCCTGAATCGAAAACAACTCTAGCTGGAACAGAGTTTACAATAAACATACAAGATACCACGTCTGGTATTTCCTTCGCTTGCTCAACCATTATTTGGAATGCTCGGTTCTGACTTCGTGCTGGCTCATTACGACGATTGGAACCTCCACGTGATGTGCTATGTCATGCCGGTTGATGTCTTTGTTGTTGTTGCTGAGGTCGGGGTCGTTGCTGTTGCAGTCGTGGATGATGCTCCGCATTTGGATAAACTACGCTGAATGGATGCGTGCACTGTCGCTCGGTATGCCCAGGGCGTATACAGTTGTTGCATACGACAAATTTTTTGGGACACTAGTCACTGCTATGCCCTATTTCATTACATACATAACATCTCACATCATTGGGGTTGCAACGTCCATTGTGAGACTTATGGCAGCGACGACACTACCTCGGTTCACTGCATAAGATCGAGCTCTCGGTGCCGATGATGAACTGAACTGTCGAGACTGAGACTGCGGTTAAGAATATCTAGATGAAGATCAAGAATAACTTTCAGTGCATGACTTTTTAGGCGGTGACGGATAAGTCGGATTGAAAGATGAACTAGGAACTCCTCCAGCACGAATAAAGTCTTGCTCGAGAATTCGAGCAACTTCAACAACTTCAGCATAATTGGAGTATCTTTGGTGCTTCAGAAATTTCTGGTACTCGGGATGTAGACCCATTAGAAAGCGGTCGATCTTTCGCTCCTCCGTAGCAACTGGGTAATCAGATAGAAGGCTGAGACGAGTAAATTCAATCTCATACTCAGTCACCGATTTGGTTCCTTGAGTAAGAGACATCAACTTCTCCTCAAGACGTTTCTTTTCATCAGCCAGGCAATACTGTCGAATGAAAATCACTTTGAAGTCATCCCAAGGTAGGGACTTAATCCAGTTAGCTCTATGCATATTCTCCTGAGATCTCCACCACATAACAGCGCCACCCTCGAATAGTGTAGTAGCAAATTTGACCTTTGACTCTTTAGTGCCATCACTAATAAGGAATATGAGCTGAATACCAGTGATCCATTCGAGTGCCTCGATAGAATTAGCGATTCATTTGAAAGGTTGAGCTTCGCAAGCCTTGAAAAAACGGAAGTTGCAGCCCTTAGGAGGGACTACAGGAATGTCCTCCTCGTCAGTTTTGTCATTACAACGTCCGATATCCTCATGCTGCTTCTTCCGATGCTCTTCTCTACGCCTAGTTTTGGCTTCATCGCGAGCACGAAACTGGTCTCTCATAAGCTTAGCCTGACGCTCATTGTTTTCATTGAGCATTGTTTGCATTATTTGCATGATCTGTTCAGGAGTGAGTCCCCCTCCATCTCCTTCACCAGATCCAGACATATTCTGAAATAAAATAAATAGTACTTCCATAAGAATCTGTATACTCCTATTCTACCCCATATGCCAAAATTCCTAAAGTAAGGTCTTAGCCTATCTCAGTTCAAGTTAAAGCCTAGATATCCAAAGCTAATATCTTTGCTTAAAAGTTTGAGTCCAAGTGTTATTTCTAACACTTGAATCCCTCAAACTAATGCTCTGATACCATCCTGGTTACTGTAACGCCTTGCTTTCTAAATTGCGTGTTTATGTTGCAGTTTGCGTTTTATGATGTAATTAGTGAATTTAAATGAAATTAATTGCTAAATAATGCAATTAGGTAATGAAAATCATATAATCAAATTAAATATATATGTTATGAATTATATGCAAAGCATTAATTTAAATGAGATAAAAGAATAAGATAAACAAAAGTTTGGTGCTTAAAATGAGAAAAATGTAAAGAGAGAAATATAAACCCAAAGTTAGGTGGTCTGTTTATTTCCATCAAAATTAGGTATCACCAAAATTCTTTGCTTCCCTTTCCTTGTCCATGGCTCCCATTTCAACTTCAACATCAAGATCATCACAATTTTTGCAACAAATTAAAGATTGAGGTCAAGAAATTCATCTACAAGTATCGACCTCTTTATTTATGTGTGTGTGTGTGTGTGTATATATATATATATATATATATATATATATATTTATTTATATATGCATGAACACAATTAAGTGGCCATTGGCCAAATTTCATTGTCGATAAAAAGCTACACAACACTTAGAAATGATTTATGTTCAAAGCCTTTTTAATTATATGCTGGTTGTATTGATTTGTTATACACTCTGTAATGATTAAATTACAGACACTCTCTGCACGTCAGATATTAAGTTAAAGCATATAGTTCGGTTGTGAGTCAAAGCTAAGTGTCAGAGTGTATTAGAGCTTATTTAAAGTGTCAAAGCCTTTAGAAATAGAGCAAATTCATGTTTACATGTATTTTATGTAATTAAGACATACTTTGCTTCTATATGCTTCCGCCGACCTTTAATAGAGCTTATGTGAGTGAAGGTGAACACTGGAGGTACAGGCGGTGCCTAGCCTAGCCAAATCTCATATTTGTTCTATTAATATGCATTGCTTATTGTTAATTGCCTATCTTTCAACATATAATTCAATAAGCTTTGTTTAAGTGTTCGCTGTACATTTCATGAGCATTTTATATTATTGCAAGCAACTCTGATGCTTACCACTATCCCAAGCATTTATGCGGGAAGCTAGCCCCGCATCACAGACTGATCATCTGTAAGCGGTAACCCTAGTGGTAGCATTTCCTTTTCAGCATGCATTGTCTCAATTTGTGCAAGCAATCACTCTGGTATAAGCAATTACTCTGTGCAAGCATTACTTTGTTGCAACCTTTATAGGCATATTTCTTTTAGCCACATATCATACATGCATCATGATAATCTGTTATCTCACTAACCAACTAGCTTACAGTTGCTACTTACAATTTTACAGGCAAAGATAATGAACATGCTGGACCATCTACTTAGGTCTAGTTTCTGATCAACCTAGAGGACTTTAGCTGACATCTTGTGGTATAGATTTATGATGCCTTAGGATCCGGGTAGATGCTTTTATTATTATTGTGATGTAATAACACTTAATAGTGTAACTTTGTAGCACGTGTAGTGCATGACTTGTTGTAATACTTTATTTAGATTTATGCAAGAATTAGACTTAATATGATTATTATGGCAATTGTTATTTATTCCTGGGATTATGCAAGCATGATTAAAGCAGGATGTGACATGTATCCAGTTCATGACAACTGCGATCCATTTTATCTCTTGCATGGTCAACATCAGAGTAAAAATATAAAAGATGATTCTTTAGGATACCAAAAACAAAGATTTGGGGTACCCTTAAGATATCTTAGAATCCTTTTGGCAGCAGCCAAATGAGATTCCTTAGGATTTGCCTGATACCGAGCACAAACACATGTAGCAAACATAATATCAGATCTACTAGTCGTTAAGTACATTAAAGACCCAATTATGCCTCGATAATGAGTAACATCATTAGGTTTCCCTGAAGTGTCCTCATCTAATTTATATTTAGAATCCGGAGCCATGGGAGTTTTCATTGGTGTACTGCTATTCATATTAAACTTTTTTAGTAAATCCTGAATGTATTTTAACTGACTGATGAAAATTCCATCATCCAGTTGTTTAACTTGTAACCCCAGAAAGAAATTAATTTCTCCCATCATGCTCAATTCAAATTTTTGGGACATTAAAACCGTGAACTTTTTACAAAATTCTTGATTGGTAGACCCAAATATTATATAATCTACATAGATTAGAATTACGATAATGTCAGGACCTTGATGTTTAATGAACAGGGTTGTATCAAATGTACCTTTGTTGAAGCCACATTTTATAAGATAGAATGTTAATGCATCATACCAGGCTCCTGGATCTTGTTTGAGTCCGTAAAGTGATTTATCTAAGATATATACATGATCAGGCTTCGAGGGATCCACAAATCCAAGTGGCTGATATGTATATACTTCTTCTTTGCATTCCCCATTCAGAAATGCTGTCTTAACGTCCATTTGATACACACTGTAAAGTTCTTATGAGCAGCAAAAGCTAAAAACATCCTAATAGCTTCTATCCTAGCAACATGGGCGAATATTCCATACAACTACATCATGTTCGTTCTTTTTGTACTTGAAGACCCATTTGGTGCCAATAATGGTTTTGTATTTTGGTTTCTCTACCAATCTCCATGTCACACCCCGTTACCCCAGTTGACAACGAAGCGTCGCGGAAGCGTAACCATAATCATAACGAACGACCACTATATGGACGTTTTCAAAATACATCAATATAACTTAAAAATATAGAAATGTTTTACATATCCCGAAATGGTAAAGAGTTGTTCACAAGATACAGAGATTTAAATACATAATTAAATTAACCAAAATAATGCAAATAAATCTTCGATGGTTTGAAAATGCATGCGACTCCAAAAGTACGGAAGCTTGAAAATACTTCCGATGCAGTGCACTTGCCTTAATTTCCTGAAAATACTTGCTAAAATATGTCAACAAAATTGTTGGGGATCTCATAGGTTTACGCGAAAAGACCAATTGTATGGACATTATCAGATGAGTTGAATTTATAAAGAATAAATTCCATGTATGATTACACAAACCATCATGCAACCGATGCTTAATTAAATGAGTTTTCCCTGTGCAGTATTCCCATACGTAATACCATGTGTTAAATATATATGCATCCCGTCGTTAGACGATTAAGACTAACTCGAATGGGGGACATGACTCCCGATAGATCTATCCACAATATATTCGCGCTTACAAATAAATGCAATTAACGGTTCATGATTTCAGGGCTGTTGGATCCACACATGTTATACATATAAGAAATAAACAGTTTTGATGTCCATATGAAAATAGTGCATGTATTTCCACCCCAATAGATAGTGAAAACAGGGCTATGAGGACTCACAGAGAGTGTGACGGCAAAGTATGCGCGAAAAATGCAAGTTTTAGGTTCTTTGATGGTTGATGCACCGGATGTGTTTAATCGAGTCCTAAGTGATAGTACGGACTTAAAAACTCCCATATATGGTAATATGTATATATATATATATATATATATATATATATATATATATATATATATATATATATATATATATATATATACTAGCTACATACCCGCGCAAAGCGGCGGCGGCGAAAAATATTTTTTTCGATTACTTGTTCTTTTAATACATGACGATGATGAATAATATCTTTAAAAAACGTAAAAGAAAAATACCTTAAGTTTCAATGTCAGTCAAATATCATAAAAACCATATGGTTACAGACAAAAATATGATCAAATATTTAGAGTAATAGATCCGATAACCTTGGAAAATCAACCACAATATCCATGTAAATGACAGCAAAAGACATTACAAAAGTTACACAAGACTGAAAGGATGAAAAAAGGAGAAGACAACGAGAGATTTCAAATGAAAAGCTAACATATTGTCTGCAAACGATAGGAAAAGCTCTCAAAGGCAGCTGCAGCCAGAGCACCACGAGCAGCAACAGCAAACTTGCCTGAATCCTACAATGTTTTTCAGTTTGGATTAACTTCAATACTTGGATACACCAACGAAAGTAAAAAAAACATGGCCTGATTAGAATGGTATACATACTGCAAGGTACTCCTTCACCTTTGTTTGCCAAAGGGAAAGAATATTCAGTCTCCACAGCAATGGTCAGGGCGTTCTTGAAACCCTTGATCAACATGTAAAGAGCAGCAGCTATAGTTGGGTAATGGATGGCCAATGCTATGGAAGTGACCATAGAGACACCAAAAGCAAACTTCTCAATGAGGTCTTCTTCAGTCAAGTCAAGCACACCTGGGCTGAAGACTGAATCATTCTCGTACACGATGAGGACAACAAAACTATATGAGAATGGCCTGATGCCAAGTTTTGCCAGAAGAGCAGCCTTAGAAGAACCCACTTTGTCACCTTTCTTGATGAGTTCCACAGGGGTGATAATCTCAACAGTACCCTTGTTAATCATGGTGGGAATGTTCAAGACCTATAAATATACAAAATTACAGCTTAAAAACATCTTGAAAAGGATACAAAAAATTGAGCAGATGCATAAAATGTATTAACCTGGAAGAAAGAGGGTCTGAGATGGATCTACCAAATAATTAAGACATAGCAAATAACATCAAGCCAGCAACAACACATATACAACAATCACAAAGCTAAAAATCTTAAAACAATCAGTAAATTCGAGAAACATCATGAAGCCATAAACAAGAATATATAGGGAACTTATTTTAAAAAAAATTAGACTTTGCTGATGATATATGCATATAGCATATACATGTTTTAATGGTCAAAATAGTAAGATAAGCATCATATTTATAGTAATTGTTGTAAACAAAAGGTGCCACCTTCCCAAGCAAATGTGGACTTTGCTGATTGAAATGCATAAACTGATTAATGAGAAAAAATAACCTGTTAGTACTAATAGGAATGTCAAATCCCTATACACAAATAAACTAAATAATATTTATCCATTATCTTTTTCATCCTATATGCATAACAATATTTAAAAATTCAATTCTATCAATTTTTTTCAGCAAGCCAATCGCAACCTAAGAGGGTGTGGATACAATAAAAGAAAAAAAAACAGCTTGAATCCTCAAAAGTGAGTATCTCTTGTATGATAAAATAAAGTTTTTCAATAACATCTACACATTTTAGAATCATTGCATGGACAACATGAATCTACAGCTTCTGAAGTAGATAAATCCATATTCCTTTTTTTAACAATTAAAGTTAAATTTAAAATAGGCTAAAATACAACCCCATATTTGATATTCCTTTGATAACAATCTCAAACAAATTTCAGCCCATGACTCCGAACCCAGCCACTATTCATTTTCACTCCTAAATCCTTGGCTGATCCTGATACACCAAATAATTATAATCAAAAGCCCACCAATATATTTAAGTAATTACATTACCAAGTTACCATATTATTAAAAAGTACAACTTACCATTTAGAGGTAGCATTGAATATAAGTTAATTTCCACTGTAATGATTTAGAGCAGTAGAGCTACATTGTTTCCATTAGCATCATGCATATAGAGAATGACCAATGTGTAGCAATTTATATTGTACATTAAACATGTAGTTTTATTAATGTACTGAAATTGTACGCTAAATTGAGGCAATATATTGTTAGTAAATGAAATTACACTTTGACGATCCAAACAGGACACTTTTATTAAATGAAAATTACATTGTGGCTGTTGAGGTCAAATTTGTTATTCTTTTCTATCGTATATATGATATGAACTTGTAAAATTTCATACATATCTGCAAAACTTTCTGGTTAGATGTTTATTAATGTACTTCAAGTGATACAATTGGTTGAATGTGATTTTTTTTCCCAATGAAACTCTTTTTCATGTTTCAGTTGGGTGTTCTATATCAGACCACACAATGTAGCAAACAAAGGAATCCTTATCCCACCTAGTTTCACAAACAAAACAAAACAAAACAAAACCCATCAATCCATGAACTTTATTCACCTACAATGCATGTTTCTTCTTTATTTCCATATGTATGTAACATAGAAAGAATCATTTTAGCTTTGGATCCTTGCTTAAGAAAATTTGAAAACCGCATCAGCATTCAACTGGACATTTAACTGAACTAAATCAACCAAACCTTAAAATTCTAGCCAACCAAACCTTAAAATTCTGGCCAGTTTAGGTGCCAAGTTAAAACCAAATAACACCACTCATATTGTCATTTTTTAAACATCAAAATGTTAAGAAATCATATGTATGACATACTAAAAAAAAACTCTAAACTGAGCACTAACCCAATAAACGTAAGTTTGTAAAATAAAAAAAAAGAGTATCCCATACCTTTGCTAATAATACCATTATCCATACTTCTCTTAGACATATCATCAAACAGATTATGGACACTCTCTAAATCATCATCAATGATTTATTATGGAACATTGCCAACAAATCAATATTCACATCGAACACAATTAAAATAGCAAGAACATAGTTGCCACAAGCTAATAAAACCTAAATTAGATATCAAGCCACTTTAACTATAATTCCTCGATCAAGATTGTCTAACATTAGACAAATTTAAGGAACTTTTTTATTTGGTAAAAGTTTCTATAGCTTCAACTATTCCTGGGTAGTGCATCCTACATACCAAAGAAAGTTGAAGGAAAGAACCAAATCTCTATGGAGTTTGGACTTTGAAGAGAAATTGAAAGCAGGGGAGGACTGATTTAAAATATACTCTGGACATAAACATAGGAAATTGAAATTGAAATTCAAATGCAATTAAAGAGAGATAAATGCTACCAGTTGATGTTAGATGAATCGTCTGCTACCAATTTAAATCGGGCAATGTGTATACCGCTCCAATTGATGACGCCACAACAGCAGTTTATTAAATAGAAAAAAAATTGATTGAATCAGAATAAAATGTTACGGTTCATAGAGAAAATTGATTGAATCAGAATACATAAAGTCATAAACAGATCAATAATATGCAATTACAACATAAACAAATAAGTACATACATAAAATAATTTTACAAACCTGTAACCATTTGCACAAATAAGTATATACTTCTTCTTTGCATTCCCCATTTAGAAATGCTGTCTTAACGTCCATTTGATACACTGTAAAGTTCTTATGAGCAGCAAAAGCTAAAAACATCCTAATAGCTTCTATCCTAGCAACATGGGCGAATATTCCATACAACTACATCATGTTCGTCCTTTTTGTACTTGAAGACCCACTTGGTGCCAATAATGGTTTTGTATTTTGGTTTCTCTACCAATCTCCATGTCACACCCCGTTACCCCAGTTGACAACGAAGCGTCGCGGAAGCGTAACCATAATCATAACGAACGACCACTATATGGACGTTTTCAAAATACATCGATATAACTTAAAAATATAGAAATGTTTTACATAGCCCGAAATGGTAAAGAGTTGTTCACAAGATACAGAGATTTAAATACATAATTAAATTAACCAAAATAATTCAAATAAATCTTCGATGGTTTGAAAATGCATGCGACTCCAAAAGTACGGAAGCTTGAAAATACTTCCGATGCGGTGCACTTGTCTTAATTTCCTGAAAATACATGCTAAAATACGTCAACAAAATTGTTGGGGAGCTCATACGTTTACGCGAAAAGACCAATTGTATGGACATTATCAGATGAGTTGAATTTATAAAGAATCATGCAACCGAAGCTTAATTAAATGAGTTTTCCCTGTGCAGAATTCCCATACGTAATACCATGTGTTAAATATATATGCATCCCGCCGTTAGACGATTAAGACTAACTCGAATGGGGGACATGACTCCCGATAGATCTATCCACAATATATTCGCGCTTACAAATAAATGCAATTAACGGTTCATGATTTGAGGGCTGATGGATCCACACATGTTATACATATAAGAAATAAACAGTTTTGAGGTCCATATGAAAATAGTGCATGTATTTCCACCCCAATAGATAGTGAAAACAGGGCTATGAGGACTCACCGAGAGTGTGACGGCAAAGTATGCGCGAAAAATGCAAGTTTTAGGTTCTTTGATGGTTGATGCACCGGATGTGTTTAATCGAGTCCTAAGTGATAGTACGGACTTAAAAACTCTCATATATGGTAATATGTATATATATATAATATATATATATATATATATATATATATATATATATATATATATATATATATATATATATATATATATATATATATATATATATTTATGTCTTAAATCACCCAACATTACAAGTTTATAAATAAAACCCACTTAAAACGTCAAGTTTATATATATATAATTTTCCAGCTTTTCGATGGTTTTTCGGCCTATTTTGAGGCTGTTTTTGACCTAGCTCCAAAATGATTTAGGTTTTGGTTTTCTTGGACATTAAACTACTATATACAAAGAATTTTTAAAGTCAAGAACGGCCATTTTTCGAGGTGTTTAGGTTAGGGAAAAAACTTGTTGAAAACCCTATGTTGGCCATTTTTAAGTTGTCAAACTTTCGGGTTCCCAAATAATATCTGGGGGTTCTAAACCCCATAAGAAATTATGAAAACTTCCAGATTATTAGTTAAGACATAGATCTAACTTTTGAGACAAGAATCAACTCATTTTGTTAAGTTATGAATTAATTATGATTTTACAAAGTCGATGCAACTTTTCTGCCGAAATTCCGTAGTTCATAATCTTGAAATAACTAGTGATTCTTGTTGTTTATTCAAAGACTACTTCTATAAAAGTCATAAAGCACATATATATCACTTGTTTTCATAATATTTACACTTACATAATGTGTTTATATATTTATAAACACATTTGAAGACAACAACTTAAAAACAAAACTAGTGATTTATAAACTTGAGTTTTTATGAAACTTGTTGTTGTTGGTGACTATATATATTATGCAAGACTTATATAAACATAAATATAAGATGAAATAAATTAGTTTTTACTTACTTTGATGTTTTATAAGAATGCAAATGAGAAGAAGTTGAAACTGTTGCAAAAGTTGCACCAAGAACACTTCAAAATATGAAGAACACTTGAAATACTTCAAGAACATCAAAAATTGAAGGTTTTTGGCTTTGACAGGGCCTATGGCCGGTTTTTGAAGAGAGAAAAGAGGGGTTTTGGTGTGATTAAAATGAATGGAAATGTTCTCTATTTATAAGGAAAATTGGATCTTGAAAAGATGGTGAAATGATGAAGAGTAGTGTAAATCTTGGATGAATTGAAATAAAGAGGATTTGATTTTGATATGTTAACTAAAAAAAGTTATATCAAGATCCTTTTTGTACCCTTTACGGCTGGCCCTATATGGGTGTATTTCAATGTATATTTTTATTTTTTTGTATAAAAGTATTTCAAAATGTATTCTTGTATTTCCCTTTTTTTGTAAATTCTTAAATACTTTTGGATGCATTGTTTTAATGAATTGTTTTAGTCTTGCATAATTAATGTTAAGTAAGTGTATTAGTGTATGATTAGTGTCATTAATCATAATTTAATTATGTACTTAGTTGCATTAATCCATCATATCGTAAATCGATCGGATTAATTGATTTTCCGATTCATCGCACCGATGAATTTGATTCTAATTGAGTTGAATTTCTTCATGAACCTTGTTAATCACTTTGATTAATTTCTAATGACCACTGATTAGGTTATAATTGGCTATTAAGTACTGATTAGGTCGTTGTTGCTAATCTGGTTTAATGATGGATGTTACAGTCTCCCGCTGTTAAGGGAATTTCATCCCGAATTAGCTCGTGTTCTCCACTGGCTTGAGTAATTGAGAACAGATGAGGGTATTTTTCCAGGAACTGATCTTCGCATTCCCACTTAAACTCAGGACCTTGCTTAGAGTTCCATCTGACTTTTATTATCGGGATCCGGCTGTGCTTTAGTTTCTTGACATCTCGGTCCGTTATTTCCACGGGGTTTTCAACGAAGTTCAGCTTATCTTCTAACTCCAGCTCGTCCATGGGTATGACGAGTGTTTCATTAGCTAGACATTTCTTAAGGTTGGATACGTGGAAGGTATTATGAACATTACTAAGCTCTGGGGGCAGATCGAGTCGGTAGGCTACCGGGCCAATTCTTTTGGAAATTTTGAATGGTCCGATATAACGATGATTGAGTTTTCCTCGTTTCCGTAAATGAATTACGCCTTTCCAAAGCGAGGCTTTCAGCGTTACTTGATCTCCCTCCTGAAATTCCAAATCCTTTTGTTGAACATCGGCATAGCTTTTCTGTCGATCCTGTGCGATCTTTAATCGGTTCTGAATCTGGACTATCTTTTCGGTAGTTTCGTGAATGATCTTAGCGCCAATGATTTGGCTATCTACTACTTCTTCCCAACAAATCAGTGATCGACACTCTCGCCCGTAGAGGGCCTCAAATGGAGCAGCTTTAATGCTCGTACGATAATTCCACTAAGTCAAATGAGTATTCCAACACTTCCTAAAATTCATTACACAGGCTCTTAACATAGGTTCTAGGGTTTGAATCTTTCTTTCATTCTAACCATAGGTCTGATGGTGATAGGTGGTACTCATGTCCAAGTTTGTACCCAAAGCTTGTTGTAACGATTGCCAAAAGTCTAGATGTGAATCTGCTATCTGTATCTGAAATGATTGAATTAGGCACTCCGTGTCCGGAGACGACTTAGCTTATTTATCCTGTTGTTCTCCTTGATTGGTAGGAGTGCGCGGATTTTGTTGGGCGGTCGACTATTACCCAAATGATTTCTGATGTTTTGTCTTAACTTTGGAGCATGTTAGGAATTTGCTGACATATGTGGCAATGTCGTCCTTCATTGTAGGCCACCCGTATAGTTCCTTGAGCTCATGATACATTTTATCAGATCCGGGGTTAATGACATATCCTGATTTGTGTCCTTCATCCATAGACAGCTTTCTTATTCCACCAGACAGAGTAATCAGATTCTATTAATGAAATATCAAATTTTTTTTATTAGCCCTTATCCCAAATATTTATCCATTCCGTGTAGGGCTTCATTTTTCATATTTTCCTCCTTAACAACTTCTAATTGTGCATCATGAACTAAGGGAGGAATGTTTGGTTGAATGGTTATAACTAGGGCTTGTACTCTTAACGGCTTAGCTCGTTCCTTTCGGCTCTGAGCGTCTGCAACCACATTAGTTTTCCTCAGGTGATAACGATTTTTCACAGTTGCAATCACTTATTAGCTTCATCCAATGGCACTACTTCATATCCATCTCTTTCTGGTTCAAGATGTGTTGGAGGCCCTTATGGTCTGTGAGTGTAGTACACTTGTTACCGTATAACTAATTCTCTAAGTCTTAAAGATAAAGACTACTGCTCCAAGATCTAGATCATGCGTTGTGTCATTCACCTAGTGAACCTTAAGTTTTCATAAAGTATAATCTATGACCCTATCTTTCTATATCAACCCATTGTGTGAAGCGTCACAGTAATCTATAATTTTCTTGCTTCTCTTGGATAAAATAAGCACGCTGCACAGTTTGCGCTTTAATAACTGATATGGTGTCTCCTGATCATTGCCCCAATCATACTTAATGTCTTTTCGGGTCAGTTTTGTTAGAGCTCCGGTGATCTTTGAGAACTTTTTGATAATTGCCTATAATAAGTGGCAAGTCTTAAGGATTGTTGTATCTCTATGAGGGTTCTAAGGGTTGACCAATTCATGATAGCCTCGATCTTTGCGGGGTCGACTTGGATCCATTTACTATTGATCACGTGCCCGAGAAATCTTACCTATATTAGCCAAAAGTCAAATTTAGAAAGTTTGGCATGTAGTTGTTCTTTCTCCAACAACTCTAGAATTAGTGTTAAATGTTTGCTCGTGCTCCTCCTTGCTTTGTGAGTAGATTAAGATGTCATTCATGAATATAATCAGAATATGTCTAGATAAGGTTTGCACACCCAATTTATGAGGTCCATGAATACCGTTGGGGCACTGGTTAATCCGAACGACACTAATAGGAATTTATGATGACCGTAAAGGAATCTGAAGGATGTCTTTGGACTATCTTTCTTATGAACACTAACCTAATGATAACCAGACCTTAGGTCGATCTTCGAATAGAAGCTTAATTCTTGGAGTTTGGTCAAACAAGTCATTGATCCTTGTGAGCGGATATCGACTCTCTTAGTTTATTTAGCTCTCGGTAATTAATGCACATTCTTAAGGTTCCATCCTTCTTCTTTATAAAAAAACTGGAGCTCCTCCAAAGCGAGGAACTCGGTTTGATAAACCTTTTATCTAAGAGCTCCTACGATTCGTTGGACGATTCTTACACTATTGATGGGGCTAATCGGCCTGATGCTCGAGCCACTGGTGCATCACCTGATACTAGGCCGATTTTTGAATTTGACTTGCCTCGATGTTGGGAGTTCAGGTATGTTTTTTGGAAATACTTTGGGGTAACCATAAATAATAATATTTTCGAGCCGCTTTTCCTTTGGCTCCCTCTCTGTCAACACTTCAGGGCCCTAATGCTAGGGATGATGCGTACTTTGGTATTTCTTGTTTTGCCTTGGACAGTAAGGACCTTCTTATTGGCTAAAGGTATATGAACCATCTTCTTGTTGTGCACTATTTCTGCACTATTTTCGATAGTCAATCCATGCCTATGACGACGTCAAAACTTCCCAGTTTGACGGGCATCAAGACTATTTCAAAGAGTTGGCCTACTAATTCTAAGGAGCATCCTCGACTTATATTATTCGTCTTAAGCGTCTTACTGTCATCAACTTCAATAGCATAAGTGGCACTTAATGGTGTAAGAATGAAATTTATCTGCTTACTGAACTTAGTGGACATAAAGCTCCTATCAGCATCGGTATCAAATAGTAGAAATGCATAAGTGGTATCTAATGGGGTAAGAGGATAAGTCTATGGGTTTGAAATTTCTTAGGCAGATTGTCATACTACATGTCCTCATGCTCCTAGTTATAGATAAAACTTAGTTTTTCATTAAAATGATGGATACCTAATTTTTATACATGATATGGTCAGAATTTTCCGATAATTTCTTAAGCCTTACACACCCTAAGATGTATCAGATGGTAAAGCCTAGAGAAATACTATAAAAGGGAACTAAGTATGAGATGCCTTCGGGGTTTCCTCGTACTCCAGAGCGTTAAGTCGTTGGGTTAGTTCTGCACTGCGGGCTTTAGGCGCTGTCACAATTGGTTGATTCCGTCTTGTTGAATCGCCTGGGTATTTTGGTTGGCCCATGGTTTATTGGTGGTTTGTATTTCCTCCTGCTTAATCCTTGCAAAGATCTCACCGACCTCTTGGTGGATTTTGTCAAAATTGGAGATCGTGTCTGGCGGCCCTTGCCACCAACAGAGGCACCAATTCTTACGTAGGTTTCTGGGTAAGTGTCGGCACTTGAGAGGAAGATGGTGTTTCAACTTCAAACTGGCCTTGGATCCCTTCCTCGTTTCTCCACTTTTGGAGTGTGTGAGGCATCCATCCCCACTTTCTTATGTTTGCCCGTTACTACTGTGGTGGGCTTAGCTGATGGGCAGGTACCGGGATAGACTCCCATTGTGCTAGTCACACCCTTTCCGTAGGGGTGAATTTCTTCAATGGTCCATTGGGATGGTTTCTGAATAGGGTGTAGGGTGGAATATGTGGTGTGAAGGTGGAGCAATTTGTACTGCAGGGCCACAGTTGCCCTCCTTGTGCTTTGACGGGTCCATTACATCGTCATTGATTTGGTCTGGGTGGGTTCCCGATCCAAAGTACACCTCAGTGTCACCTTGGCTTCCTTGTTCCATGGGTAAGAAATCATCCTCTGAGTCAAAGAGGATAATAACCGTATTGTTCGACATGTTATTGTCATCAGGGTCCATATATGTGTTCACAGTTCTTGAAGAAAGTTTAGTTTTTGTAACAGTTATAGTCTAGGTACTAATGCAACCTAGTTCACTATAACTATGGCTCTGATACCAATCTGTCACACCCCGTTACCCCGGTTGACAACGAAGCGTGACGTTGCGGAAGCGTAACCATAATCATAACGAACGACCACTATATGTTCAAAATACATCGATATAACTTAAAAATATAGAAATGTTTTACATAGCCTGAAATGGTAAAGTGTTGTTCGCAAGATACAGAGATTTAAATACATGATTAAATTAACCAAAATAATACAAATAAATCTCCAATGGTTTGAAAATGCATGCGACTCCTGTTGGTACACCCTGTGTGACGATAGCAGTCTAAGCGATCTAACATTTTGGTTTAAGTAATATTCAAAGTATTGAGAATTAACGAGTGTTTTGATATATATGTTTATATATGTTTGATAGTTATTGATTGTATGTTTGAACTTGATGTAACATATTACAAGAAGTTCAAACATAAAAGATCAAAGATAAAATCAATCATAAGTTAAAAACATAAGTTTCAAATACAAGGTTTATATGTGAAAGTCGAATTTGGGTTATTCGAATTCACATGTTAGTCAGATTCGAATCTATGGTGGATTCGAATCTATTCCAGTAGGCAGATTCGAGAGTGTCAGATGGGACAAACTCGAATGGGCTTTGGGCCGGATTCGAGTTTGGCCCATGGCAGACTCGAATTAGCCTCTATAATTAGGGATAGACTCGAAATATTATCAGACTTTTTGCAGAGTTCGAGTGTGATTAAGCAAAGAGCGATTTCGAGTTTATCATCAGTGTTAGTGTCGTTTCGGAGAGAATCTTCTAGTAGGTGCGTTCTTGTGTAGTTCGTGCAGCTCGTTGATAGTCTCCGTGTTTAATAGTGAGAGTTGTTACCGTCTACCCGTTAAAGAGGATTCCGCACTCTTTGACGGTTCCGCGTCTAGATAGATCTGTAGTGTGTAGACCTTACAAGTGGTATCAAAGCCAAGGGGTGTTCTTGGTGTTCTTCGTGTTCATCTAGATATATTCTAGGTTTCTTGACGCTTTTGGACGGTTTTTCTCTCAAATTCGTGTTTTTCGTGTTTTTCGAGCTTAGCAAATTGTCATCCGGGAAATACTTCGTGTTTTTCATGTTTTTGATCGAAATCAATATTTTTCGTTGGAAAAATATTGATTTAATCTGCAAAACGTAAAGAAATCGAAGTGTTAGCCGTTTTTCGAGTTTGCGGCGTTCGAATCTGTTAGGAGTAATTTGGGTTATTCTTAGTCTCGAGTCTAACCAAATCCGCTCCTTTCGAGTTTGATACAGAGTGTTTTCGAATCTAATTCGAGTTTGTGCTAAAGTCGATTAGGGTCTCGAGTCTGCTGTCATTCGAGTTTGCTTCGAGTTTAGTCTATAGTCGAATGGTGCTTCGAAACTGCTGAGTATTCGAGTTTGCTTGACCTTCGAGTTTAGGGACTTTCGAATTTGTCATACATTTCGAATTTAATTAAATTTCCAAACTTAATCGAATTTAATTCCAAAAAATTTAAACTACATTATATTCGAATCTACCTAGATTCGAACGAATTAGCTTAATTTACTTTCGAATTAAATTAATTAAGTTACGATTCAATTACTTTTGAAACAATGTCAAATCTTCAAAAGTTTCTAGAAATGGATCATGAGGTCGGGAAGGCAAACACTCCGCCTAAGCTGATGAAACTCGAAGATTACTATTGGTGGAAAGATCGGTTTGCCGATTTTGTGCGTTTCAATGACATGTGCATGTGGGTATGTATTGACGAAGGATACATTCCACCTATTTCAGAAGTCGAAGGCCGTCAGAGAGTCTTATCATACCAGATGATGAAATAAGATGATAAGAAACTTTATGAAGCCGAGAACAGAGCTTTCTCGATAATTCGAATGGCGTTGCCTCAGGATATTCTACACACATTTCAGACTCAAAAGACTTCTAAGGAACTTTGGGAGTCACTGGAGAAAAGGTGTGAGGGTAATCCGAGGGTACGAAGGAAGCGCATGGAATTATTGAAACATCAGTTTGCGATTTTCAAGGCGTTAAAGGATGAACAGCTGGATGATACCATCACTCGCTTTTATCATCTGTTGACGGAACTTGAAAGTCATGGGATTGAGTATACTGACACCGACAAGAACAATAAGCTTCTTGATGCCTTACCAGCCAAGTGGGCGATGTACGTGGCTATGATCAAGCTTAATGAAGACAAGTATTATACCCAATCATTGGAGGATATCGTGGGAATGTTGCAGGCATATCATTTCGAGCTACTGAAGGCCGAAACGGATTACGAACAAGTCCAGAATCCAGCGATGTATTTTGGAAAATCAACAAAACCTTCAGCCGCAGCTGATCTGAAGTCTGCTACAACGTTTTTCACCGGAGAAACGTCGTCACCAGCAGAGACTGATGACACACTGAACAGAGCGTTCTTAGGGTTGGGAAAATCAGAAGAACAGCAACCTCAAGCATCTCAGGGCTACTCTAAGATGCCCATGAGCGCTAAATCAGCGGAAGAACATTTGAACTTGCTTGCTTCATTTGTGGCCGCATACGGGAACTGCGTTCAGGGAAAGGTAAACGATCCTGCTCTCTGGGATGAAGACTATGATCAGGTCGACCCTGACGATCTTGAAGAAATGGATCTTAAATGGCAACTGGCCATGGTAACCCAACGGGTTAAAAGATTCATCAAACGAACTGGTAGGAATCTGACGATGAATAATAAGGGGATTGGATTTGATAAGTCCAAAGTCAAGTGCTACAATTGTCAAGGTCTGGGACACTTCGCCAGAGAATGTCAGAGGCCGAAGGTAGATACTTACCAAGGACAGAATCAGCATCACGGACAGTTTCAGAACCAGTCTCAACAGAGATACCTTCCAAGTTCATCTACTGGTCAAGCCAATCTAGCTGGTCTGTTATCAAATGTAACATCAAACAGACAACTGGATGGTACCTATGACTGGAGTTCACATCCGGAATCAAATGCTAGAGCCTTCATGGCTGAAGTCACGGAGAATGGACGTGAAGGGGAAGAGCAGACCACAAGGGACAGCAGTCCGATGTGGGTGGAGAAGACGAATGATCAGACGCTTCTGGAGTTTGCCGCTCAAATGGCCAACGTGGAATCCGACCACACAAAGGTTAGTCTGAATTACTCTCTTTTTCAAGAATTATGCTCGTTATGTGTTACTTCTAACGATAGGTTGAATCTAGTCTTAGAATCACATAAAACCAAAACTGCTCAAAATGAGTCTTTAAAAATTGATAACGCTAGCCTGAACGACATTAAGCAAGATCTTAAGGACAAACTTAATGCTGATGCCCAAGATGTCATAGTTTTAAAGGACAAGCTGAGTGAGCAGTGCGTAAGATTAGAACTGATGTATGAGCACATAGAGGCCTTAACCAAAGATCTTAAGACAAAAGAAGTAGAGCTAGCTGAAACAAAGGTGAAGGTAGCAGAGGCTAATAGTAAGTTAGAGAAGTTTAGGAATTCAAGTTTTAACCTAGGGAAAGTTTTAGATGCTCAACGTCAATCTAAAAAGCCTGTAGGTCTAGGATTTCATGAAATTCCTCCTCCATTTAATGCAAACTACGTGCCTCAACCTCAGGAGAAAACTGACAAATCAGTAGACTTAGAGGACATACCTGCACCTATATCTGAGCCTGTAAAAGAAAATACACCTAAGGTGACTGATACAACCGTCAAGGTTAAGAAAGTCAAATTTGTGGCTTCCTCCAGTGAAACACCTGCAGGAAAACATAAAATTGATTTTAATGATCAGGACGATGAACCAGTCGCAATAGATGTTCAAAAAGACCAGGACACAAGTGACACACCTAAATCTAAGGGCTCACAAAAGAAGCCAATTGACAAAATGTCATGCTTTAGATGTCACGAGAGGGGGCATGTTGCTTCTACCTGCCCACATAGGAAAGTTGATACTACGCCTAAGACAGTGAAGCCAGAACAACCTAAACCCTCAACAAGTGTGGCGAGCACTAGTAGTTCTCAGAGTACCGAGAAAACTGTGCACGCTGCACCAAAACATGTTGTGAAACAAACACCGATAAAGGTTGGATCAAAAGAAATGGTTGGGACAAATTCACCGAATCGTGTCATTAATCAATCTAGGACTGGACCTCAACAACAGTATAGGAGCACAACACCTAGCAGAGCATACACTCCAGTTAGGTCACATACTCCTGTTAGACATTACACACCGGTTAGAGCTCAGGGATCACAGTCTGAAATGCAATATAATCGAAATTATTCAAGAGCTCCACAACAAATGCCTGCTCAAAGGCAAAGAGTGAATGTACATCACTCGGCACCACAACAAGCTCCTGTTCAACGACCTAAGTCACCTGAAAGGCGAGATGGGTATTTGAAAGAGTTTAAGTATGTGGATGAGAATGGTATTACCAAGTCAGTTATGGCTTGGGTTCCCCGTGATAACTAACCTATTTTCTTTCATGTGCAGGAGATTACCACAGGTCCAAACAACAAATGGTTCGTCGACAGTGGATGCTCCAGGCACATGACAGGGGAAAGAAGTCTCCTTACAGACTTCAAGGGTGGGAATCGGGGATTTGTATCATTCGCGGGAAATAAAGGAGGAACCATCACTGGTACTGGAGAAGTCACTAATGGGACGATTACCTTGGATCAAGTTTATCACGTTGATAAACTGATTCATAATCTCATTAGTGTATCTCAAATCTGTGATAGGAAGAATTTAGTGCTTTTTACTGATACTGAAGCGTTAGTGCTAAAACCGGGATTCAAGATACCAGAAGATTGGATATTGATGCGGGAACCAAGGAAGAATGACTTGTACATGCTCGATATGAACAAGCCGGATACTTCAATGGGTCCGATCTGCTTACTATCAAAAGCTTCGGAGACTGAATCAGTGTTGTGGCATAGACGCATGGCTCACTTGCACCTAAGAAAAATAAACTACATAACGAAGAATGGGTTGGTTCAAGGTGTGCCTATGAAGAGCTTTCAGTTTGAGGACAAGTGTCTACCATGCAAGAAGGGCAAACAACATAAGAAGACACACAAGTCCAAGACTCAGAACTCCATGACCTCTACATTCGATTTGTTGCATATGGATCTCTTCGGACCAATCAACAAAAGGAGTATAAGAGGTAGTTGGTATTGTTTGGTTATCACTGACGATTACTCACGATTTTCTTGGGTTTTCTTTCTAGGTACAAAGGACGAGACGGCTTCCAAGCTCATCGGGTTCTTAGACCAAGTGGAGAATTCCTACGGAACACGGGTTAAAAGGATACGTAGTGATAATGGAACTGAGTTCAAAAACACTGTAATTGGTGTATATTGCCTATCAAAGGGCATAGTGCATCAATTTAGTGCACCATATGAGCCTCAACAAAATGGGGTGGCCGAACGTAAAAACAGGACACTGATTGAGGCAGCTAGGACTGTGTTGTCGGATTCAAAGCTTCCTACCATGTTTTGGGGGGAGGCAGTGAATACCGCATGTCATATTTTAAACAGGGTCCTAACTGTCAAATCTTTGAACAAAACCTGTTATGAAATTTTGAATAAACGGCCACCTAATTTAACTAGCTTCGAACCGTTTGGGGTACCATGTACTTTACTGCGTACAAAACATCAACCCAAGTTTGGTGAAAAGGCTGACGAAGGATACTTCCTAGGTTATGTGCCGAACTCACCAAACAAACGGGTTTTTAACAAAACAAATGGTACAGTAGAGATTGTGTATAACATTGAAGTCACAAGTTATACACATGAACCCTAAACAGGTCCGGAATGGATATTTGACTATGATAAATTATTTAGATGAAAATGCAGGTACAATCGAAAAGGACATGGCGACGTTGCATCTGAATGACGAAGGTCATACCTTTCCGAGGACTACATTTCAATCCACATCCGAGCCTACTGCGACTGAAGATGGATCTCCAGAAGTTACTAATCCAGAGGCACCTTCAACTGAGAATCAGGCTCAGGAAACAAATTCCAACTCTGAGGAAAATGTCCACGAGGAGGAAAATATAGAATCTGAGACTGTTCCCCCATTAGGTGAAATAGGATCTAACTTAGGAGATAATCTGAGAGTTGACGAGATAGAGACCTCTAGGATCAACAAGAACCATCCTATAGAAAGCATCATAGGAAATCCTAACGAGGGTGTGAGGACTAGGGGTAGTTTAAATAACAACACTGTGTTGTTGTCAATGATAAACGACTCCGAGGCATATCATACCTGTCTCTATTCTTGTTTCATTTCGCAAGTAGAGCCTAAGAATGTGCCAATGGCACTAAAGGATAACTCCTTGGTTGAAGCGATGCAGGAAGAACTCTCTCAGTTTAGGAAACTACAAGTGTGGGAGTTAGTTCCATTACCTCGAGGGGAAGTTGTCATAGAAACCAAATGGGTTTTTAAGTGCAAAAGAGACGATCGGGGTATAGTCACTCGCAACAAGGCTAGGTTAGTTGTAAAGGGTTTCAACCAAGAGGAGGGAATCGATTACAATGAGGTGTTTGCACCAGTAGCAAGGCTGGAAGCCATTAGGTTGTTTCTAGCTTTTGCTTCCTTCAAGGGCTTTAAGGTATATCAACTAGATGTTAAGAGTGCTTTCCTCTACGGGAAAGTGAAGGAGCTGGTGTATGTAGAACAGCCGCCCAGATTTACAGATCCAAAATATCCTGATAGAGTATATCGCTTAGATAAGGCTCTATATGGATTGCATCAAGCACCAAGGGCGTGGTACGAGACTCTATCCAATCATTTATTAGAGAACGGGTTTGAACGGGGTAGGATAGATAGTACGCTGTTTGTTAAGAGAAAAGGAGAACACTTCATCTTGGTACAAGTGTACGTAGATGATATCATTTTTGGATCATCAGATGAACAAATGTGCAAAGATTTCGAGAAGGTGATGAAGTCGAAATTCGAGATGAGTGCAATGGGAGAGTTAAATTTCTTTTTGGGGTTACAAGTTGACCAGAAGAAGGAAGGTATGTTTATCCATCAGACGAAGTATGTCTATGACAAATTGGAACGCTTCCGGATGGAAGGAACAAAATTGACTGCCCATTTCAGCACACCGATTCAAGTGAATCACAATCTCGGACCGGGTACTGAAAGTGATACCGATGTGGATCCGACGTTATATCGGGCCATGATTGGATCGCTTATGTATTTAACTGCTTCAAGACCTGACATCATGTTTGCTGTGTGTATTTGTGCTAGGTTTCAAGCCAATCCGAAGGAGATGCACATGAAAGCTGTGAAGCGGATTCTACGATACCTCAAGTCGACACCGAAGCTGGGACTTTGGTATCACGCGGAGGGAGATCTAGAGTTGGAGGCGTTCACGGATTCTGACTACGGAGGATGCAGCTTGATGCGCAAATCAAAAACTGGAGGTTGTCAATTCCTAGGAGGGAGACTGGTATCCTGGCAATGCAAGAAACAGACGTCGGTAGCTGTGTCAACGTGCGAGGCCGAGTATGTTGCTGCTGGTAGTTGCTGCTCACAGGTTCTGTGGATACAACAACAATTGCGGGATTACGGTTTGGCTTACACTCAAACTCCTATTAGGATAGATAACCAATCTACAATTGCTATAACAAATAATCCAGTTAAACACAATAAAACAAAGCACATAGACATAAGGCATCATTTTATTCGTGACTGTGCTGAAAAGAACTTAATCAAGTTGGTAAAAGTGGCAATGGATGATAATAATGCTGATTTATTTACCAAAGCCTTTGATAAGTCACGGTTTTAGTATTTAATTCAACTAAATGGAATGCTCAACCCAGAGTAATTTGACCTTAGTAGTAGTTTATTTCCTTTTTCAGTTGTAGTATTTCTTTCTTTCTATAGTAAGTATGCTAAAATAGGATAGTTTCTATTTTTAGTAAGTTAGTAGGTTATCTGCTTTTATTACTTTTTCTTATGAAAAACAAAAGAAAAAAGAAAGAAAACCATAAAAACTCAAAAAAAGAGAATATCAGAAAAGGAGTTAACTCTTAGATGCATAGGTTCAAAGTGACGAAAATTAGCACAGTCGTTACAAACTCTAAGTGTTTAGGCTTTCACACATAATGCACCTAATATTCTAAGTGTTATACTTTATTTTAGTTTGATGTGTTGGTAGGCATAATACATATAGGGAGTTCCAAGGCAAATAAAATATTCAAGAAAAAGTCAAACGTGTCACTAACTTAGACGTATGACCAATCAGTCTTAATTTTTATGTACAAGACATACAAATTTTGAGTCTAAATGAGGTATGCAAACTTTCTGGGGATGTATAGCACCATCAAATACATGTAAAAATGGAAAGCATAGAAAAATCATAAGGAATTGAGAGTCAAAAACATGTAACTCTGTTGTACGTAAGTACAGACCTGTTGCCTCTGTTTTGATTCGGGTTAGCAAGATAAGTCGCTTTGTTGTACGTCGGTACAGACCTGTCACCGCTGTCTTGCTAGCTTTAAAAATAAACCTTAAGTCAAACTAAGACACTTTTTTGTATGAAAATACAGACCTGTGTCCGATGTTTGTCTTTTAAAGAAAGTTTGCACATACCAACAAGTTAAAATTTTTATCTGTATGCCTTGATCATAAAAGTATGTCTATGTCTGAGTCACGTAAGATAATTTCATGATAAATAAAAATGCCAAGGGATATTCCGAAATGTAGCATGTTTAAAGGGGTAAATACCAACAATCGGCTAAATGGGTATTTCACGACAAACAATCAAAGGAATCAAAAATTCCTAAGTGTGAAAGTTTAAATACTGAAAGTGTGTATCTGACACCGCTATCTGATTGAACCTTTCTTTGACTATACTCATCAACTATATTTTGTTTAGCGTTTAGCATAGATTGTAAGTTGTGATAAATGTAGTTTAAGTCTAAGTTAAATTTTTGGTCAAAATTTTTTATTTTTACTTATTTTTATTTTATTTTACCTTAGTTTATTTTATCTTATTTTATATTATTTTTATTTTTATTCTTCTTAGGAAAAAGGTCAAAAATAACTGAGGGTGCATTCACAGTTGAATAAAATAAACACTGCGTGAAAATCTTGTGCTTAGGGTAAAGGATTTGGCATAGTTTATTCCGTTACACAAGAAAGTTGAAAAGGTTGAAAAAGTTGAATTTATTTCAAAATTTTCGAAATTTTCTAAGTGTTTGGGGTAATTCGAGTTTAGATCAAACTCGAAATCGGCTGATCTCGAATCTGTCAGTAGATTCGAATCTGTCATTAGACTCGAAGGTAGGTGTTATAAATAGGTTAATAGTAATCGTCATTACTCTTACTTGTTTTCGAATCTATTCCTTCGAATCTATCCAGCGATCTCGAATCTATTTGCTCGAGTCTACCGTTTTCACTAAAAACCACTATTTGTCGAGTTTCTTGCTTGAGTGTTCGATTCTACTGATACATCTAGGTATAAAGAACTGGTTTGTACAAGATTCAAGTAGTTTTATACACCATTTAAGTCAAAATCACCAATTTTTGAAGGTTTGATGGTCGAAATCGTGTTTTTCAAAATTACAAAGTTTGGACCGGTAAAAAGTCAAATTAAAGGCAAATATCTGTGATTAAAACCTAGTTGGACTAATGTATGTGATTTTATAAGTTCAAAATGGTTAAAATCATAGTGTTTGGTGATGAAGCTAGCCGACGAGATCGAATCTGTTCCTGACCAGTCTCGAGTTTGTCAGTAAACTCGAGAAGGTCATTAGATTCGAGTGTGACAATCAAACTCGAAAAGGGATTTCTTCGAATCTGTTTATTTGAATCTGTCATTTTGTTTGAATTATTCAATTTAAATTTAATTAAACTTGTAGAAATTCATTTGTGTTGGATTTTGTACTTAAACAAGTTCAAAATAAAACAAATTTGAATTTAAGCAAGTTTATTGATTTTTAATAATTCTAATAGTTTATGTATTGTGCAGATATGGCTGATAGAGTATTCGTGCCTAAGAATAATATGGTCATTCCCTACGACCATAATATTCCTGAAGCGCAGGGTTTTCGACAAATGATGGACTTCCTAGTGGAGTCTAGGATTGCGTTTGCTTTGTCCCATAACATTCATATTGTTATTCCCTATGTTCGCCAGTTCTATGATCATCTACAGGTGGATTGCACTGTCACCCCGACAGTGCTGAGAACAAGGATAGCAGGACAGCCATTGGTGTTTTCTGCTGATATGCTGCGTCAGGTTTTGCAGCAAGGATCTCAGGAAGAAGAGTCTGGGCCTATTGACTTTCCCTTAAGTATTAGGCAAGCAGCTTTTTTAAGGATGGGTTACAGCTTGGATGTTACTAAAACATCGTATATGAAGAGTGGGCTAATAGGTCAATGGAGATTTTTGGCGCATGTATTTATGGTCTGTTTTGCTGCCAAGAAAGCTGGATTCGATTATATTGTCTCGAAGATCCAATCCGGGATGATCGCTTTAGTTTATAATCGGCCCTTCAGCTTCTCTGAAATGTTTTTCTCAGAATTTGTTCATCAAATCACTGCGCCTGAACGCGAAAGATTGTTGCTGTATCCAAGATTCGTGATGATGCTCATTAGGCACTTCTTGCCGAATTTGCCTCAGCAAAATGAGATTCAGAGTGTAGCGGTGATTGACAAAAGGATTTTTGCTGACTGTTCTGCGCATAGAGGAAGGTTGGCAGTTCCGGTCGAGCGACCGTTGTTTGGAGCAGTTCTAGATAGGAACTTTGAAGCACCAGATAATGCCAACTGGGCAGGTGAGATGGACGTTCAGCCTAGACAGCCACAACAACAACCACAACAACCGCGTGCACAGCAACAAAGGAGACGACAAAGAGCTACCGCGAGTCAAACTCAGGCAACTAGGCCTTCTACAAGTCAACAGCAAGAGGTACAAGAGGCAGGGCCTTCAAGTACACCAGCAGAACCTATTCCGACATCCGATCAGTTGTGTCAAACGCTGCATGAGATATGGGAAGCGGGTCCTAATGCAAATGAAGAAATAACTGCCGAGCTTATTGATCAATTGTTACAGCCTCCGGAAGGAGAAGATGATGTGCTTCGGGAAGTAGATGAATATCAACCTCCTCAAACCGGTAATGACATGTCATCGTCAGCTACCGAGTCTGAAGATATGGAGGAGATAGAGGTTGAACTTCCAGAGTCCGACACAGCAGAACCAACAGTTCAGATAGGAACTTATGGATCGAGAGTAGTGGTAATCAATGAAGAAGCTACAAGGAGGAGAGCATCACGAGAGTCTGATGACTCTGATTTCGAAGAAGAAGACGTTGCTCCATTAGTGACGAGGCAAAGGGCTAAGCGTCATCGATTTATGCAAGGATCTACTTTCGCTTCAGTAGCACAACCTGAAACAGTCCAAACTCCACCTACTCAATCCACCATACCACCATCACCACCACATGCTGAACCGTACATCCGATCACCCATCATTCCAACTCTAATTCAATCCATCCCATCCACCTCATCCACATACACAGAAAATCAAAGGTTTTTGCAGCTAAAAGCTCGAGTTGACTTCCAACAAATCCAGATCTTAGGCCTAACGACGGCAATCGGTGAGATTCAGAAGCATAACGCAAATCTTGATAACGAGAATGCCGATTTGAAAAAGATAGTGGACAAAGTACAGGAAGAGAATTTGGAGCTAAAAACTTTTGTCGCTGATCAAGCAGCTGAACTAAGATCGATGCGCTCCCTGGTTGAGCAATTAATGAAAAATATACAGGCTCAGGGGGAGACATCCTGCCGTGATCAAGTGGAGCGGCCGAGGGATGATAATGATGAAGATGACCAGGGCAATGATCCCAGCACTCAAAGACAGAATGAGCCAGTAGATTTTTCTGCTGCTCAGGATGCTCAGTCTCAGGGGGAGCCGAGTCAATCAGGAGCTGGAGTAGGGGAGGCTAGTTCATCAAAGGTCTCAGAAAGTCAAGTGCGTGAGATAATTGACGCGTTGATGGATATTGATGAAGAGCCATTAGATTTGGAATTTGATTTTGAAGATGATGAAGAGGATTTGGAAGAGGGAGAGTTTGTGCCAGAAGATATAGCTGATTGGAGATCTGATGAAGAGGTTGTGCTAGATGAGGATGATAATGTAAACGAAGTAATCATTCAATCCAAGCCTGTCACGGAATTATATGAACATACTGAACAACATGTAATAGACATTGATGACATCAAAGTGGCCTCGGTAGATGATTCAAAAATGGAAGAGGCTGAAAGAGAACCGAGCAGAGCTGAATTGCTAAATCTTTGGTTTCGCAAGGAAGAAAAGAAGACTGAGCCGAAGATAAAGAAGGCGATGAGGATTCCTGGTGCAGAAAACTTCTCTGGAGGTATTATTAGCTGGTTCTTCGACAGGGAACTGCAGCTTTTTATTCAAAAGAGAAGAGATAGTCTCCAATACCTAAGGCGCAAGCTTAAAGTGTTTAATACATTGCCGAAGGTAGAGGTGAAGGAGCTGGCACGGAAAGAGTTAATCAATATCGGAAATGATCCCTATGCTGAAGTGATCGCTAAGATAGTCAGACGAGAAGGGAGATCCGGTAGGTTTGAGAGACTCAAACCAAGCTCTGGAAAAAGAGTTGAGGATACTTCAAGGATAGATCCGCATACAGGACGACCATGGGCGAAAATGGTTTACAAGCCTGTCAAATGCTTAAGAAGGGTGCCAATGAAGAAGATGCCTCAAGATATTTTGAGCAACATGAAGTGGTGGTATCTTGATGATGAAACTGCTGAAGCCATCATGGAGGATCAAGACGACAAAGTTCTTTTGAGAGTGTATGATCCTCTGTATCTGATAAATCTGTCAAAGGAAGATCTGAAGAAGCTTCATGACCAACATATCTTCTTTCATGAAGAATGGAGATCTGAAGCCAGAAAGTTCCAAAAAGTTGTCAGAGTTTGTATAGATGCTGGTATATACGCAGGTAGTAGTATATATAGATCTAGTACTTAAACTTGATGTAAATAGTCAGAAGCTATCGTCAAGGGGGAGTCTGTTGGTACACCCTGTGTGACGATAGCAGTCTAAGCGATCTAACATTTTGGTTTAAGTAATATTCAAAGTATTGAGAATTAACGAGTGTTTTGATATATATGTTTATATATGTTTGATAGTTACTGATTGTATGTTTGAACTTGATGTAACATATTACAAGAAGTTCAAACATAAAAGATCAAAGATAAAATCAATCATAAGTTAAAAACATAAGTTTCAAATACAAGGTTTATATGTGAAAGTCGAATTTGGGTTAAATTCGAATTCACATGTTAGTCAGATTCGAATCTATGGTGGATTCGAATCTATTCCAGTAGGCAGATTCGAGAGTGTCAGATGGGACAAACTCGAATGGGCTTTGGGCCGGATTCGAGTTTGGCCCATGGCAGACTCGAATTAGCCTCTATAATTAGGGATAGACTCGAAATATTATCAGACTTTTTGCAGAGTTCGAGTGTGATTAAGCAAAGAGCGATTTCGAGTTTATCATCAGTGTTAGTGTCGTTTCGGAGAGAATCTTCTAGTAGGTGCGTTCTTGTGTAGTTCGTGCAGCTCGTTGATAGTCTCCGTGTTTCATAGTGAGAGTTGTTACCGGCTACCCGTTAAAGAGGATTCCGCACTCTTTGACGGTTCCGCGTCAAGATAGATCTGTAGTGTGTAGACCTTACAACTCCAAAAGTACGGAAGCTTGAAAATACTTCCGATGCGGTGCACTTGCCTTAATTTCATGAAAATACATGCTAAAATATGTCAACAAAATTGTTGGTGAGCTCATAGGTTTACGCGAAAAGACCAATTGTATGGACATTATCAGATCAGTAGAATTTATAAAGCATAAATTCCATGTATGTATTACACAAACCATCATGCAACCAAAGCTTAATTATATGAGATTTCCCTGTGCAGTATTCCCATACGTAATATTGTGTGTTGAATATATATATGCATCCCGCCGTTAGCCGATTAAGACTAACCCGAATGGGGGACATGACTCGCGATAGATCTATCCACAATATATTCGCGCTTACAAATAAATGCAATTAACGGTTTATGATTTGAGGGCTGATGGATCCACACATGTAATACATATAAGAAATAAACAGTTTTGATGTCCATATGAAAATAGTGCATGTATTTCCGCCCCAATAGATAGTGAAAATAGGGCTATGAGGACTCACCAAGAGTGTGACGGCAAAGTATGCGCGAAAAATGCAAGTTTTACGTTCTTTGATGGTTGATGCACCGGATGTGTTTAATCAAGTCCTAAGTGATAATACAGACTTAATAACTCTCATATATGATAATATGCATATATATAGGTTTTTATGTCTTAAATCACCCAACATTACAAGTTTATAAATAAAACCCACTTAAAACGTCAAGTTTATATATATATATATATATATATATATATATATATATATATATATATATATATTAATTTTCCAGCTTTTCGAAGGTTTTTCAGCCTACTTTGAGGCTGTTTTTGACCCAGCTCCATAACGATTTAGGCTTTGGTTTTCTTGCACATTAAACTAATATATGCAAATAATTTTTAAAGTCAAGAACGGCCATTTTTCGAGGTGTTTAGGTTAGGGAAAAAGCTTGTTGAAAACCCTATGTTGGCCATTTTTGAGCTGTCGAACTTTCGGGTTCCCAAATAATATCTGGGGGTTCTAAACCCCATAATAAATTATGAAAACTTCCAGATTTTTAGTTAAGACATAGATCTAACTTTTGAGACAAGAATCAACTCATTTTGTTAAGTTATGAATTAGTTATGATTTTTCAAAGTCGATGCAACTTTTCTGCCGAAATTCCGTAGTTCAAAAACTTGAAATAACTAGTGATTCTTGTTGTTTATTGAAAGACTACTTGTATAAAAGTTATAAAACACATATATATCACATGTTTTCATAATGTTTACACTTACATAATGTGTTTATATATTTATAAACACATTTGAAGAAAACAACTTAAAAACAAAACTAGTGATTTATAAACTTGAGTTTTTATGAAACTTGTTGTTGTTGGTGACTATATATATTATGCAAGACTTAAATAAACATAAATATAAGATCAAATAAATTAGTTTTTACTTACTTTGATGTTTTATAAGAATGCAAATGAGAAGATGTTGAAACTCTTGCAAAAGTTGCACCAAGAACACTTGAAATACTTCAAGAACATCAAAAATTGAAGGTTTTTGGCTTTGACAGGGCCTATGGCCGGTTTTTGAAGAGAGAAAAGAGGGGCTTTGGTATGATTAAAATGAATGGAAATGTTCTCTATTTATAGGGAAAATTGGATCTTGAAAAGATGGTGAAATGATGAAGAATAGTGTAAATCTTGGATGAATTGAAATAAAGAGGATTTGATTTTGATATGTTGAGTAAAAAAATTATATCAAGGTCCGTTTTGTACCCTCTATGGCTGGCCCTATATGTGTGTATTTCAATGTATTTTTTTTTGTTTAAAAGTATTTTAAAATGTATTCTTGTATTTCCCTCTTTTTGTAAATTTATAAATACTTTTGGATGCATTGAAAGTCAACACCTATGTTGTACCACCACTAAGGGCCAGCCACTATATGTCTTTCTATGTATTATTATTATTATTATTATTTTTGTATAAATGTATTTTAAAATGTATTCTTGTATTTCCCTTTTTACGTAAATTCATAAATACTTATGAATGCATTAGTTTAGTGAATTGTTTTAGTCTTGCATAATTAATGTTAAGTAAGTGTATTAATGCATGATCAGTGTTACTAATCTTAATTTAATTATGTACTCTGTTGAATTAATCCATCGTATCGCAAATCGATCGGATTAATTAAATTGCCAATTTGTCGCACCGATGAAATTGTTTCTAATTGAATTGAATTTCCTTACTAACATTGTTAATCACTTTGATTAATTGCTAATGACCACAAATTAGGTTATAATTGGCTAGTAAATACTGATTAGATCATAGTTGCTAACCTGGGTTAGTGTCGGATGTTACAGTCTCCCCATGTTAAGGGAATTTCTTCCCGAAATTAGCTCGTGTTCTCGACTGCTTGAGTATTTGAGAACAGATGAGGGTATTTTTCCCGAAACTGATATTCGCGTTCCCATGTAAACTCAGGACCTCGCTTAGAGTTCCATCTGACTTTTATTATCGGTATTCGGTTGTGCTTTAATTTCTTGACTTCTTGGTCCATTATTTCCACGGGTTGTTCAATGAAGTTCAACTTATTATATAGTTCTAGTTCGTCCATGGGTATGATGAGTGTTTCATCAGACAGACACTTCTTGAGGTTGGACACGTGGAAGGTATTATGTACATTACTTAGCTCTGGGGCAGATCGAGTCGGTAGGCTACCGGGCCAATTCTTTTGGAGATCTTGAATGGTCCGATATAACGAGGATTGAGTTTTCCTCGTTTCCCAAAACGGATTACACCTTTCCAAGGCGAGACTTTCAGCATTACTTGATCTCCCTCTTGGAATTCCAAATTCTTCCGTCTAACATCTGCATAGCTTTTCTGTCGATCCCGTGCGATCTTTAATCGGTTCCGAATCTGGACTATCTTTTCTGTAGTATCCTGGAGGATCTCGGGTTCAGTGATCTGACTATCTCCTACCTCAGCCCAACAAAGCGGTGACCGACACTTTCGCCCATAAAGTGCCTCGAATGGAGCAGTCTTAATACTCGAATGGTAGCTATTGTTATAGGAAAACTCAACTAATGGCAGATGCCTGTCCCAACTTTTGCCAAAGTCGATAACACATGCCCTTAACATGTCCTCCAATGTCTGAATCGTTCTTTCAATCTGACCATCCGTCTGTGGGTGATATGCCGTGCTCATGTCCAAGCGTGTACCCAACACCTCTTGTAACTATTGCCAAAATCTTGATGTGAACCGGCTGTCCCTATCTGATATAATCGATACGGGTACTCCATGCCTTGAGACAACTTCTTTAAGATAGGTTCGGGTTAACTTATCCATCTTATCAGTCTCCTTGATTGGCAAGAAGTGTGCAGTTTTTTTGAGTCGGTCCACAATCACCCAAATGGTGTCATAACCACCAGAAGCCTTTGGCAGCTTTGTGATGAAGTGCATGGTTATTTTCTCCCACTTTCACTGGGGTATTTCCGGTTGAACCAACAATCCTGACAGCTTCTGGTGCTCAGCCTTAGCTTTCAAACATGTTAAACACTTGCTGACATACGTAGCAATGTTAGCCTTCATGTTTGGCCACCAGTGCATTTCCTTCAGGTCGTGATACATCTTATCTGACCCTGGGTGAATAGCATATCTTGTTTTATGCCCTTCATCCATGGCCAGCTTCCTCAATCCTCCGAATTTTGGTAGCCAAATTCTGTTCATGAAGTACCGACATCCATCGATCTTGATTTCAAACTGTTTATCCATTCCTCTCAAGGCTTCATCTAGCAGATTTCCCTCCTTGACTGCTTCCTCTTATGCCTCACGGATTTGAGAGTTCTGGTTTGACTGTATAGTCATGTCTAGGGGTGTAAATGAGCCGAGCTACTCGTGAGCTACTCGAGCTTGACTCGTTAAAAGCTCGAAAAAAGCTCGAATTAAACGAGCCCGAGCCGAGCTCGAGCCTAAATTCGAGCTCGTTTAATAAACGAGCTCGAGCCCGAGCTTCACATATCGAGCTCGCGAGCCTAAACGAGCTTAAACGAGCCTATATATAAATATATTTTAAATTAATAAATATATAATATATAAATTAATTAAATATAATTATATTAAAATAACAAATTATACATATTATTTAAAAAGATTATTTAAAAATTAATTAAAAAATTAAAATATATAATAAACGAGCTCGAGCTCGAGCTTGAAAAATTATTCACGAGCCGAGCTCGAGCTTTACATACAAAGCTCGAAACGAGCCGAGCTCGAGCTCGAGCCTGGTAATTTTAAACGAGCCGAGCTCGAGCTTAAACGGGCTCGGGCTCGGCTCGGCTCGTTTACACGCCTAGTCATGTCCAAAGCTTGGACCCTCAGGGGTTTAACCCGTTCCTTCCGGCTCAAGGCATCAACTACAACATTTTCCTTACCCGGATGATAACGGATCTCGTAGTCATAATAGCTAAGCAGCTCAACCTAGTGTCGTTGCATCATCTTAACTCCTTCTGGTTCAGAATATGCTGAAGGCTCTTGTGGTCTGTAAACACCATGCACTTAGTACCGTAAAGGTAGTGCCTTAATATCTTGAGAGCAAATACCATAGCTCCAAGATCCAGCTCGTGAGTCGTGTAGTTCACCTCATGAACTTTAATTTGCCGCGATGGATAAGCGATAACCTTGTCTCTTTGCATTAACACACAACCCAATCCATTGTGTGAGGCATCGCAGTAAACCACAAGATCTTCTGTCCCTTTCGGTAAGGACAAAATAGGTGCACTACACAACCTTTGCTTTAACTGTCGGAATGTCGTTTCCTGATCTTCACCCCAGTTGTACTTCATGTCTTTTTGAGTCAATTCCGTTAAGGAACCAACTATCTTCGAGAAGTTTTCAATGAATCGCCTATAATAACCGGCAAGACCTAAGAATTGACGGATTTCGATGGGAGTCCTAGGAGTTGCCCAGTTCTTAATGGCCTCTATTTTTCATGGGTCTACTTGAATTCCTTGGCTATTGATCACATGCCCTAGGAATTTGACTTCTCGTAGCCAAAATTCACACTTAGAGAATTTGGCGTACAACTGTTCTTTCTCTAGAAGCTCAAAATCAAATTTAGATGCTGCTCATGCTCCTCCTTACTTCAGGAATGGATAAGGATAGCGTCTATGAACATTATTACAAATTTATCCAAATACGGTTTACACACTCGATTCATAAGGTCCATGAATACGGCTGGTGCGTTGGTCAAACCGAATGGCATCACCTGAAATTCGTAATGTCCATAATGAGTTCTGAATGCAGTTTTGGGTATATGTTCTTCCCAAACCTTAACTTGGTGATACCCGGATCGTAGATCAATCTTTTAGTAGTAACTGGATCCTTGCAGCTGATCGAACAGGTCGTCGATTCTGGGGAGAGGGTATCGGTTTTTGTTTGTTAACTTGTTCAACTCTCGATAATCAATGCACATCCTAAAGGATCCGTCCTTCTTCTTGAAAAATAAGACCGAAGCTCCCCAAGGTGAGGAACTTGGTCGGATGAATCCTTTATCCAACAGTTCTTGCAGCTGATTGGATAATTCTTGCATCTTTGACGGTGCCAATCGGTAGGGTGCTCGTGCAACAGGTGCAGCTCCAGGCACCAAGTCAATATGAAATTCTACTTGCCTTGTTGGTAGTCACGAACTATCATGATTTCTTTGAGTCGCTTCTCCTTCGAATCTTTTTCCACTAGTTGAACTATTACTGCTTGACAACCTCTTCGAAGGCATTTCAATGTTCTTAAACCAGAGATGACGTTCAACTGTCGATTCTTTCTTTCTCTTGGACTGTTAGGACTTTCTTTTTATTCAGTGGTATTCTAACGACCTTCTTACCACATAAGATTTTGGCATGGTTGTCTGACAACCAATCCATACCAATAACTACGTCGAAGCTACGGAGTTCAATAGGCATCAAGTTTATCTTAAAGGGATGATCTGCCAATTTCAGTGTGCACTCCTTAATTATAGTATTTGCTTCAATCAGCTTTCCGTCTGCTAATTCTACGGCATAAGCATTCTCTAATGGGGAAAGAGTGACATTCAGTTGTTCACTAAACTTAGCAGATATAAAACTCCTATCAGCCCCAGTATCAAACAACACATAACCATACATATCATTAAGAAGGAATGTACCCGTTACTACATTGGGGTCTTGACGAGCATCGCCTGCTCCTAACACAAAGGCTCTCCCTTGAGCTCCACCACCATTCCTTAACTTTGGACAATCCTTCTTGAAGTGCCCAGCTATCCCACATTGGAAGTAGCTCCTTTGCGTGCTGCCGTTGGCTCCGTTGGTGTTATACTTACAATCTTGGGTCAGATGATCGAGCTTCTTACATTTCCCGCAAGGGGTTGGACGGGGACCTACGTGATGATAGGTGCATCGGTTACACAATGGTTTATTGCTGGTATAGCCCTTCCTTGGCTCAACTTCGGCAACAAAAGCTTTGATGGTTTTGGGCTTTTTGGACTGTGAGCCCGAACCTTTCCCTGACTCGTCCTCCCATTTTCTCTTGTTCTCTCCTGCTTTGGCCTCATTCCTTCGGGCCACTTGATCCATTAAATTATTTGCCATCCGAATGGCGCTCTAAATAGTAGTTGGGTTGGATGCAGTGACATTCCCTTGAATTTGAGGGGCGAGTCCCCAAATGTAGTGCTCAATATGCTTGTACTCGGGGGTCACCATCTGTGGGCATAGTAGGCTTAGTTCATGGAAACGGTCAGTGTACCCAGCGACATCCATTCCCTTCATAGCAAGATTCCAGAACTCAGACTCCATCTTTTGCAGTTCGTTTCTAGGGCAATACTCATCTGTCATCATTTGCTTCAACTCAGTCCAAGTGAGTTGGTAAGCCGTGTCAATTCCCACAGACTGAACATATGAATTCCACCAAGTCAAAGCGCCGTCTTGAAGAGTGTGGGTAGTGAACTTGACCTTCTCATCCTCAATGCAGCCACTAACGCTGAACACAGACTCAAGTTTCTCGAACCACTGAACCAGTCCGACAGCGCCTTCCGTCTCATTAAAGTATCGAGGCTTACAGCTTAAAAATCCCTTAATACCACACCCTTTCGGGGTTGAGTCAGACCCTCCCATAGTGCGGCTAGCTCCTCCATCGCCATTTGCGGTGCTATTGCGTTCGGTTTCATAAGTGGCTATAGCTGCTGCCACTCGTTGGGTGACCAGTTGCTCGATCTCGGTGGTGTTCATGGCTCTTTTTGGTGGCATTATCTTCAAGTTTAAAGAAAAGAGTATAGTGTGAGAAGTTGAGTTTTAAAGATTTAAATTTTTCTTAAGGCACAGTTCTATAATCACCAAACATAGATTCATAAATAACTTAAAATTTTCATTAATAATTCATAATTTCTTACATTGGGGCGGGTTATTACCCGAAAATTTTAAGTCCTACGCTATTACATAATAATTCCTAACACTACAGAGATAAGGGGGGAGGGGGGTGGTACTAGGTGTGGGAGTGATCAGGGGTCTCTCCCTTCTCTAATTCATTGAGGCGCTATGTTAGCTCCTATTGCAGGCCTCGTATTCAGCTAGTCGTTGCCGAAGCTCCTCCAGCCCATCCTGTTGAACAGTGAGGGTGTGCTGGTTGGCCCAATAGGGGTTGGAGTTTTTTAATTCCTCCCGCTCGATACGAGCAGTCATCTCTCCAATATCCTGGTTAAGTAACTGAATTTGGAGGTCGTGCCATGAAGACCTTGGTACCAAAAGAGGTATGGTCTGATTGGCCGGCTCCTGAGTGAGCTGTGGGGTCGGTGCAGAGGATGGTCCTCCGATCTCAAATTGGGAGGGGATTCCCTTCTCCGGTCCCCATTCTAGGAGGGTATTTGGAGTCCACTCCCAGCGGCGGGCGTTTGCCCGTCGCCTCGGTGGTAAACTTGGCTGGAGAGCCGGGATTGGAATAGTCTCCCGTCTCGGTATTATCACCCTCTTTGGAGGTGTAAATAGCATCTGTGGACCGTTGGGGTGGGGACGATATGGTTTAAATGATGGAACCTCGGGATGGTATGGGGTGTAGGAGGGGACCACCGAGGGTGGTGGGTCCTCTCCGGATTTGTCTTCTTCCATGAGTTCCTCCTCCATGGGTTCTTCCTCTGATTTCACCATTGGGTCTTGTTCTTCTTCATAGGGGTCTTCCTCTTCTGATGGGTCCTCTTCTACGAATACCTCCGTGACCTCCGGGCTAAAAGGGGCGTACTCGTCTTCGGAGTCAGACAGGATGAAGATTGTGGTGTTTGACATGATTCTGCTATCAAGGTCCATTTATAGTCTTCTAGTTAGTTACGAAATATTTTCAAAAATCAGTAAAACTTAAGTGTAGTTATAGTCTAGGGTACTAATGCAACCTAATCACTATAACTATGGCTTTGATACCAATCTCTCACATCCCGTTACCTCGGTTGGCAACGAGGCGTGACGTCGTGGAAGCATAGTCATAATCAAGTGAACGACCACTCTATGGACGTTTTCAAAAATACATTGATTTAACTTCAAATATAAATATTGTTTTACATAACCAAAATAAAGCGTAATTAGTTCGCAAATTACAGAGATTCAAATACATAACCATAATGACATTAATAATGCAATTAAATCTCCGAAGGTTTGAAAATTTATGCGACTCCAAAAGTACGGAAGCCTTGAAATACTTCTGATGTAGTGCACGTGCCTTAATTTCCTGAAAATACATGCCAAAATACGTCAACAAAATTGTTGGTGAGTTCATAGGTTTACCGTAAATATGACTTGTATGGACATCTTGAGTTTGAATTTATAAAATCATAAATTCCCTGTTATGTATTACATAAAAACTATCATGCAACCGAAACTTAATTATGAGTTTGCCCTGTGCAGTATTCCCCAATGTAATACCGTAATGTTAAATATATGCACCCCTTAGCAGTTGGAGCGACCAACCTAGGTGGGGGACATTAATCCTGATAGATCAATCCTTGATATATTCGCGTTTACTTAAAAATGTAACTAATGGTTCATGATCCGAGGGCTGATGGAACCACATGTATAATACATAATAGAATTGAAGTAGTTTCTGTGTTCATATGAAAATGTAGCATGTATTTCACCCGAAAACTTAACAGTGTGAAGACAGGGGCTATGAAGACTCACCGTGAGTGCGATGGCAAATACGAGTGAAAAATGCAAATTTGCGTTGTAGATGGGTGATGACACCTGATGTGTTTAACCGAGTCCTAAATATATAAGGGACTTAATAAGTCCCATATATGATAATATGTATGTATAATGGTTTCTATGTTTTAAATCACCTAACATTTCAAGTTTATAAATAAAACTCACCTAAAACGTCAAGTTTATATATATATATATATATATATATATATATATATATATATATATATATATATATATATATATATATATATATATATATATATATATATATTTCCAGCTTTTTAAAAGGTTATTCGGCATACTTTGAGGCTCTTTTTGACCAAGCTCCAAAATGATTTAGGCTTTGGTTTTCTTAGACATAAAACTACTATATACAAAGATTTTTAATGTCAAGAACATTCATTTTTCGAGATGTTTAGGTTGGGGAAAAAGCTCGTTAAAAACCCTATGTTGGCCATTTTTGAGCTGTCAAACTTTTGGGTTCCAAAATAATATCTGGGGATTCTAAAATCCATATTAAATTATAAAAACCTCCAGATTTTTAGTTAAGACATAGATCTAACTTCTAAGACAAGAATCAACACATTTCGTTAAGTTATGAATTAAGTTATGATTTTTCAAAGTTTATGTAATATTTCTGCTGAAAATCCGGATTTCATAAACTTGAAACAACTTGTGATTCTTGTTGTTTATTCAAAAACTACATGTATAAAAGGTTATAAAACACATTTATATAACTCGTTTTCATAATATTTATTCTTACATAATGTGTTTATATATTTATAAACACATTTGAAGAAACAACTTAAAAACTAAATTAGTGATTTATAAACTTGAGTTTTTTTTATGAAACTTGTTATTGTTGGTGATTATATATATTATGCAAGAATTATATAAACATAAATACAAGATGTAATAAGTTAGTATTTACTTACTTTGAGGTACTAGAAGATTGCAAATGAGAAGAAGGTTGGATCTTGAAAGATTTCACCAAAACACTTTGCAAAAATGAAGAACTCTTGAAAGAGAATTGTGTGCACTATTTGTGTGTGTGTGTGTGGCCGGCTTCAAGAAGAGATAAAGAGAGAGTTTTTGTGTTTCTGAAGGTGTGGAAATGAAGTGGGAATTGCTCTCTATTTATAGAGGAAATTGGTCATCAAATGGAGGTGGAGTGTGTTCTTCGTTGAAATGAAAGAGGATGGTGAATGAGGATTTGATTTTGATGTGTTATGGAGTGTTTTGATAAAAAATTGAAAGTCAACATATATGTTGTACCACCCCTAAGGGCCGGCCACTATATGTATTTCTATGTATTATTATTATTATTATTATTTGTATAAATGTATTTCAAAATGTATTATTGTATTTCCCTTTTTATGTAAATTCATAAATACTTATGAATGCATTAGTTTAGTGAATTGTTTTAGTCTTGCATTATTAATGTTAAGTAAGTGTATTAATGCATGATTAGTGTTAGTAATCTTAATTTAGTTATGTACTCTATTGAATTAATCCATCGTATCGCAAATCGATCGGATTAATTAATTTCGATTCATCGCACCAATGAAATTGTTTTTTATTGAATTGAATTTCCTTACGAACATTGTTAATCACTTTGATTAATTCCTAATGACCACAGGTTAGGTTATAATTGGCTAGTAAATACTGATTAGGTCATAGTTGCTAACCTGGTTTAGTGCCGGATGTTACAGTCTTGCTGGGTATTATAGGCGATTCATCAAAAACTTCTCAAAGATCGTCGGATCTCTAACAGAATTGACCCGAAAGGATGTTAAGTATGATTGGGGTGAAGAATAGGAGACAACATTATAGTTATTTAAGCACAAATTGTGCAGAGTGCCTATTCTGTCATTACTCGAAGGGAGCGACAATTTTGTAGTGTATTGTGATGTTTCACACAAAGGGTTGGGATGTGTGTTAATGCAGAAGGATAAGGTCATAGCCTACGCCTCACGACAACTTATTTCACGAGGTGAACTACACAACGCATGACTTAGAGCTGGGAGCAGTAGTTTTTGCCCTGAAAATTTGGAGACATTATCTGTACGGTACGAAGTGTACTGTATTCACGGACCATAAGAGCCTCCAACACATTTTGAACCAGAAAGAGTTGAATGTGAGGCAGCGCCGCTGGATGATGTAGGTCCTAAAAGTTTCCCTAGTATGTTGCTGTAAGCTAGTAGAGATGGGGGGGGGGGGGGTGAATACAACTATTTAAAATTCAAACTATTTTTGAAATGTTTGTATATATATTATCAACAGGTGTTAATTACAAACAGGCTTGAACTAAGGATTGGTTCAAGCTGAGATGACGGAAACAACAGATAGACTACTAATCTAAGACACACTCAGACCGGTTATAATGAATACACTCACAAAGATGACTCACTGATTTTACAAGACATATACAGACAGCTTGAACAAGAACAATTTTGACACACTTAACTGTTTTATTTTAAGGAAACTTTGCATGCATGAAAATACACTTCTTTGCACGTTCTGAATATCTCACTCTTGGTTGTCTCACATTCCTTAGAAGCTTCCTTTTATACTCTCTCAGATAAATATTGATGAAACTTTCTCATTGGATGCAGAGATAGTGGAGTGTCTTTCCAAAAAGACAAAACTGCTTTTCTGCACGTTCTGACAAAACAACATTTGTCCCTATATTGCAGAATCTTTATATTTTTCATTTTGTCTCTGTTGCAGACTGTTTTACCTTAAAGAGGAATTTTAACTTTAATCCTTTCCTCTTCTTGTAGAGCCATTCTGATATAAGAAATGGTCTGTCACCCATTTCAAATATCTGCTTTGTCTTCATGTATCAGAACAACTTAGGCAGTGTAAGCAGCTTCTGATTTTCCACTTTATCTTCGACTTGCAAACTTATCTTTTCGACCAAGTCAATACATGATGACATGGAAACATATTCCATAAAGTGTATAACTTGTTCACAAAGAACAGGTTCTGTTCGCAAAGTACAGAACACTTAGATTTGGTCCAAGCCGCTCAACAGACATGAGCAGCGTGGACAATTTATGTCCAGCTTGTTCAATAGAATAGAACAGCTTGGACAATCTGCCTTAGTTGCCACACATGCAACAGGGTAAACAACTTTGGCTTATATTGCAAATCACATTTCAGGTTTCAATAAGGCGTTAAGAGGCCTTAAATTATACATTCAAGTGCATCAAACATGTTTGATTAATAATTTCCCCCTAAGATGTATAACAGGTTTGACTGAGGCCTTTTTGTGCCTAACAATCTCCCCGTATTTGCAATAATCAGTCTAAGCTGATTATATCAATGATCACTATATATTTTTACATTACATTTGCTGAAATGAAAATACAACATTGAATTAAAGTAAAAAGACCAGTTTATATATACTGATATTGATGAAAACGACACATGTTTTTACAAAAGTACAACTGATGTACTAAGGTATATTACAACTGATGTAATAAAATAGATTACAACTAATGTAATAAAGTACAACATATGTACATGGAAAATTTCAACAAAATTGGGCTGTTGATGGTGGGAGCAGGTATTGGCAAGCCTGTCCAACTTATGGACAGCTTCCATTCTTCATTTACTCAGCAGTAGATGGACCTTCAAGCTATGGTCTTGACTCAAACAGGTGTTTGAAGTGCTCCATGGTCTCATCAATCTCTTCTATTTCATGCCTGAGAAACATGAAGTCAGGATGTTGAAGTTCTCCCCTTTCATAGAAACCCTTGAGCTGTTTCCAAACGACTGCTCTCCTTCTTGAATGTTGTGCAAACGTATTAAAGAGTTTAAAGGCTATGATATGCTTGAGACCAACCTTATGAAGATCAGATGCTCTATGGAAACACATTTTCGTTGATAAGAGGTCCACAAAGAATACCCCTAGCTCTGGTTCTTCTATGAATTTGCCTTCCTCAGGCTCAACTCCTATTGGCAGACTGTGATCTACCCCTTTGATTTCAACAGCATGCATCCATGTTTAATCATCATGAGGATCTCTTCAAGCTCTATATCCTTTCTCTTTCTCTTGGGCCAAATCTTGGGTTTCACTAGTGAGGTACCCTTGATTTGTTCTTCAGGGATCAGGCCCAGGTTTTTAACATTCTTCATCAGCATTTTGTCATATGCCCTGATAGTTTGAGCAGTTTCAGATTTGTATCTGCTCAGGGCAACAACCAATTCAACCCATTCCCTGTACCCCATGCAGGCAACATCAGCAGACTCAAAGCTTCTAGTTCATGACCATCAGCACCTAGCCTGGTTATCTAAAGCTTCCACTGTTTACCTTTCCTTGAGCTTGGGACAGCATTGATAATAGTCTCCTTGGGAAGTCTTCTGTTGGCAACATCAAAGAACTTCTTTCATGCCACATAATCAAAGTGTACTTGGGCTTTTGCTGAGGAGGATACATGCTTTGACTTGGTCACTAAGACGTGTGAACTCTTTTCCTTCTCTCCCTCTTTATCAGTCACTGACTCTTTTGCAGCCTCTGACAGTTTCCTTTGAACATCCAAGGAGGGCATTTTAATTTTTCTTGCCTCCTTGTATGCAAAGGCTTTGGCTGCTTTGGCGGAGGCTTCTTCCTTCTTCTGTCTTTCCAGAATCTCAAGCTGCTCTTCTTTGAATGTATAATAAGTCTCTAGTGGAATGCCCATTTCTTTGGCTTGAGACTTGTCAAATTTGAGCTGAGCAACCTTGAGATAGTCAGTGTCCACAGAGGCTTTTCCTTCCCTTTGCTACTTTGGTCTGAGTAGCAACCATTTCCTCCTCTTCTTCTTCCTCAGTCTCTTCCACAATTAAGTGCCTCCTTCTTCTTGGCCTATCCTCAGGAATGGATTCCTCCCCCTTAGATGGTGCAGGGATTTGAGATCCAGCCTAAGTAGGTTGAGCAATTTCAGAGACTTTGGACAAACCTTCAACTGGGCTAGTTTGGGAAAGACCAGCTGCTTGCCCCATTAAAGTTGGTTTCTCCTTAGAGGGAGATGAAGATTTCTCCCCCTTAGACTTGATCTTCGAGGCAGACATCTTCTCCCCCTTTAAAGGAGATGGCACAGAGCCTTCAACAATGATTCTGTCTGAAGGAACATATCCAACAGGCTGGACAACAACAGTTTTGGGGACATGTTTGGAACCAACAAGGCTATGCACTAAGAAAGCCAAGTTGTCCTTAACCTCTGCTAACTGGGTAACACAAGTGTGAAGAGAAGAGGAATGAGAGGTGGCAAGGGAGGACAGCTGGGAGATAGCAGCCTTGTCAGATTCTGTGAACACCAAACTTTGAAGCTGTGCAAGAGTGAGTTCAAGGGACTCATGCATATCATCAAAGTTTGATGACACAGAATTGGACAGAGACGCCACTAAGGTATTTAGACTGGCCAAAGTGGATGGTAGAGTGGTTGAGCAGGTTTCAGCAAGAGCTGATAGCTGTTGGGAAACAACTGACAGTGTGGACACGGAGTCCTGTTTGTGAGAAAGAATTGATGAGAGGGAGTAGGATAGTTGTTGCAACTGTGCAGTGAGTGCAAGGAGCTGAGAGGAGTGATTAACTTGGGGAGCAGGGGTTGGGAAAGAAGTCCTGAACGAATCAAGGAACCCCTGAACCTGGAAGTCATGGAGGATTCCAAAGAGCCAACTTTGTTAGTCAGCACAAAAAGCTGATCCTTTAAAGACGGATCTTTGGGGATGGAGGTGTATGGGTTGACTGTTTGGATTTGGTTGATGGTGAGGAGTGAGATGGTGATGGTGAGGATTGTGGTGTATGAGGGTCAGAAGGTGATGGTAGGTATACTTTAGAGAGCAATTCCATAGCCTGGGCATAAGTTAAGTGGCCCAGCTTGGAATGTAAGGTCTAGACTCTACCGATCTATCCTGACGCGACACACACCAACGAGTGCGGAATCGTCGTTAGCGGCTTGACGGATATAACACTCACACGGAACACGGAGACTACCACAGCGTTGTACGATCACTAACAAACGAACCTACGCGATGATTCTCTACGAAAACACTCGATATCAGCTGATAAACTCGAAATCGTCCTTTTGCTTAATCTCACACGAATTCTGCAAAAGTCTCCTAATGATTCGAGTTAATCCCTAATTATAGAGGTCCATTCCAGGCCCAAGGCCCATTCGAGTTTGTCTACATGACACATTCGAATTTACCTCCATGTTAAATTCGAATTTGACCTAAATTCGAATTTCATCCAATACCAAATTCGAATTTATTCTAAATTCGAATTTCACATATTAAACTTATATTTGAACTTATGTTTTAACTTATGTTTGAATTTATCTTTGAACTTTATGTTTGAACTTCTTGTAATACATTACATCAAGTTCAAACATACAATCAATAAATATCAAACACATATAAACACACATATATCAAACACTAGTTAATATTCAATACATACTAACATGACTTAGACAAAATGCTAATACGACTTAGCCTGCTATCGTCACACAGGGTGTACCAACAGACTCCCCCTTGACGATAGCTTCTAACTATTTACATTTTGATTAAGTACCAGAACTATATATACTACTACCTGCATATAACCCTGCATCTATACAAACTTTTACTACCTTCTGGTACTTCCTGGCTTCAGATCTCCATTCTTCAAGAAAGAAGACAGGTTGATCATGCAGCTTCTTCAGGTCGTCCTTCGATAGATTTATTAAGTGCAGTGGATCATACACTCTCAAAATTACATTGTCCTGTGTATCTTCCATTACTGCTTCAGCTGTATTATAATCGACATACCACCATTTTAAGTTGCTCAAAATATTCTGTGGCATCGATTTCATCGGCACCCTTTTCAAACATTTTACGGGTTTATACACCATTCTGGCCCAAGGCCTTCCCGTATGAGGATCTATCCTTGATTCATCCTCTACTCGTTTTCCTGATCTCGACTTAAAGTTTTCAAACTTTCCAAAACGTTCCTCTTTTCTTATGATCTTGGCTATAACCTCAGCATACGGGTCCTCGCTGATATTGACCAGTTCTTTCCATGCCAGCTCCTTCACTTCAATCTTGGGCAGTGTATTGAATACTTTCAGTGTTCGCCTCAAGTATTGAAGACCATCTCTCCTTTTCAAAATAAATAGCTGCAGTTCTCGGTCAAAGAACCAGCTTATAATTCGTCCTGAGAAGTTTCCAGCACCCGGAATTCTCATCTTCTTCTTCATCTTTGGTTTTTCTTTCTTCTCTTCCTTCTTGAACCATAATTTCAGTAAATCAGCCCTGGAAGGCTCTTTTTCTGCCTTTACAAGTTCGGAGTCTATAATCGAGGCTATCTTGATCGCATCTATATTAATCACATTGTGATTATCTCGCACATACAACTCCGTGATAGGCTGTGAATTTACAATCACTTCGTTGACATTATCGTCCTCGTCTTCTATCACATCATCGTCAGATCTCCAATCAACAATATCCACAGGTACGAATTCCCCTTCTTCCAATTCCTCTACATCATCTTCGAAATCAAAATCCATTAATTCTTCTTCAATATCTCTCAAGGCTTCTATCATATCGCTTTCAAGAGTCTTTGAAGAATCAGCCTCACCTCCATCTCCTCCTTCAACACCAGCCTGACTAGGCTCCCCCTGAACTTCAGCGTATAGAGCAGCAGGAAAATCTACTGGCTCATTCTCTTTTGGTGCACTTGGATCATCGCCTTCGTCATCTCCCCCTTGACACTCCTCCGGATCCCGACAACTCGTCTCCCCCTGAGCCTTTAGATTTTTCAATAATTGCTCAATAAGGGATCGCATTGATCGAATCTCGGCAGATTGATCGGCAACAAACATTTTAAGCACCAAATTATCTTCCTCTATCTTACCCACAACTTTCTTTAACTCAGCGTTCTCTATGTCGACTTTGGCATTATGCTGCTGTACTTCACTGAGAGCCTTTGTTAACTGAAAGACTTGGACTTGTTGGAATTCAACCTTGCTTCGAAGCTCAGAAAACCTTTGATTGTCTGTGAAGGTTGATGATGTGGATGGAATTGACTGGATGGGAGCTGGAATGATCGGTGAGGGGATGGATGGTTGAACAGGTGATGGTTGTGGAATGGGTTCTGATGGTTGGGCAGAAGGTATTTATGGCTCAGGAGCAGAGGCTGATGAAGCTCCCTGCATGAAGCGATGTCTTTTCGCTCTCTGCCTCGGTATCAGAGGGGCTACTTCTTCTTCCTCAAAATCCGAGTCATCTGACTCCCTTGCAGCTCTTCTTCTTCTAGCTCCTTCCTCAATCACAACTAATCTTGATCCATATGTCCGTATGTGGATGGACGGATCTTCTGTTTCTTTTTCAACCTCTATTTCTTCCATTTCCTCTGATTCAGACTCGGAAGTTGACTCGGCGTCACCTGCTGGCTCAGGTTGATACTCATCGATTTGCCTAAAAACGTCAATTTCTCCTTCCGGTGGTTCCAGAATGTCTCCGATGAGCTCAGCTGTAATCTGCTCATTTGCATTTGGCCCACTAGCCCATATCTCTTCCAAGTTTCCGCCCGTTGATCATTTCCGGGGGCGACATGTGAAGTACTAGCTTCAGCACCTGATGTACTGTTAGGAAATAGTCTAAGTAAGTTCAAGTTGTTAGTTAGACATCTCAAACTGTCAGTAGAGTTTATGTGTAAATACAAAGTTCATGCTGTTAGTTGAAAAACTCGAGCTGCCAGTGTAAAAGTTCAAGCTGCCAGAGTAAATCAACTCCAGCTGCTATGTTCAAGCTGCCAAGTGATTCAAGCTGCTCAACAGTTTCATAAACAGAAAGTGCTGATTTTCAAGAAAAGATATCTACACGAAGATTCCAGCGTATCTACTATCAGAGAAGTCATAGTCCTTCAAGGAAACAAATCAAGAAGCAATATAAATACATAGAATATGTCTTTCTATGACATAGGAGTTTTCTGCATATTCAAGATTGTAATTGCTTTTTGTTTAAGTTTTCATAAGCCTCTAAGGTTGTAAAACCCTAAGAACAGTTTGTGTTCTTCGTCTAATCAAACAAATTAGAGGTGATTGTAATCATTGAAGTCAGCAATACATTATTACTTCTGTTTATTTGATATTGATTCTGAAAGCTTTTGTTAAAATAATTAAGTGTTATTCCGCAAACCTCTTAATTAAAATTTGATTCAAAGCAAGATTATTGATTTATACTCTGATAAATTCAAATCAGTTAGTCTTGGTTAAATAGTTTTAGATCCTGACAAGTGGTATCAGAGCCAAGTTGTATCAAAGCCAGGTCGTTAGTAGAGTTCAGATTCTGACAAGTGGTATCAGAGCCACAGGTCGTTCTTTGTTTTTCAAAGTCGAAAGTTTTCTTTTAAATTTTTAATCTTTTGCAATGGAATTTGATAACAGCAGCAATGGATCTGGGCAAGGACTAAAAGTGCCTATGCTCAAGCCCACTGAGTTTGAGATGTGGATACTCAGGATTCAACAGCATATTCAATTCATTGATTATGCCATATGGGAAGCTGTTGAATTTCCTCCTGTAGTTGATCCAGAACTTGATGATGAGGGAAAACCCATCAAAACTCCTCCAAAAACTGAACTTGAAAGAAAGGCTAGAATGAATGAAGTGAAAGCTCTTACACTTTTACAAATAGCCATTCCTAATGCTTATCAACATCAGTTCAAAAAGTTCTATACTGCTCATTCTATTTGGAATGCTTTAGAGAAAAGATTTGCTGGGAAGGCCAGTACCAAGAGAAATCAAAAGGATCTTTTAAAACAGCAGTATGAAAACTTTTCTGGTGGCAAGAATGAAAACCTTACTCAAATCTTTGACAGGTTCAACAAACTGATAAGTGAACTGGAAAGTGCAAAAGTCAGTCTGGATCAAGATGAGGTCAACAGAAAATTTCTCAGATCTCTTGGAGAAGAATGGACATTTATGCTGCTCAATGGAGAACAAAAGACACACTTGATGAAATAGAACTGGATGATCTGTACAATAGTCTGAAAGTGTTTGAGACTGAGATTGATACTAAAAAGAAATCTCTCTCTTATAATCACAATACTGCACTTATGTCATCAGAAAAATCTAATTGCAGTGATTCCTTTTCAGGTGGAGATGGCAATACTACTGAAACTCACTATGAGGCCTTTGTTGCCAATGATGGACTGTTTGCTTTAAATGCTGAAGATCTAGAACAGATTCATCCAGATGATCTTGAAGAGATGGATTTGAAGTGGCAACATGCAATGCTGACCATGAGAGCCAAAAGGTTTCTTAAAAGAACTGGCAGAACCAACTTTCAAGCCAAAACAGAGGGCAAACCAACCTTTGATAAGTCAAAAGTTGAGTGTTACAAGTGTCATGAACTTGGTCACTTTGCCAGAGAATGCAGATCTCAAAGTCAACAATCATCAAGGCCTCAACAGGCTAATCAGGCTTCATCATCACAAGCACTTGTCTCTCAAGAAGACAATGTGTTTGACTGGAGTGATCAGACCGAGGAAGAATTTCAAAATCAAGCTCTGATGGCTGAAACATCAAATGTCTCCTCCACTGAACTACCAGTTGAGGTAAATTCTAAACTATGCCCTCAAGCATGCAAAAATATGGTTAAAAAATACAGAGATCATAATGAGAGCATGTGCAAAACTCTAGCTAAGATGGAAGAAAGGAGATATGAGTACATGCAAGCCATAGAAGATCTTGAAAAACAGATCAATGACTATAAGGATAATGAGATCCAAATGGGACATGATAGAACATATCATGAGTGGGAGAAAAAGGAGCTAAATAAGAAAATAGAATCCCTAAATAAAAAGGTAGAAGAGACTGAACAAAAGGTGTTTGAGGCTAATAAGAAACTAGAATCTGTCAATATAGATCTAGGTAATTTCAAATTCGCAAATCAAAAGCTGGAACACCTAATGGAAGTTCAATTTAAAGATAGGGTAAAATCTCAGGTTCATGCCAAAGAAGGCATAGGATACAGAGCTACTCCACCTCCATACAACAACAAATACATCCATCCAATGAGTGAAGTGGCTGACAGGCTTGTCAATGAACCATTAGATGAGTCTATGACTACTGTAGATCCTATCCTTGATAACAGTCCTGAATCTAAAGAAGACCAGATTCAAAATGAAGACTGTGAGTGCACAGCAGTTGAGAAAGAACACAAAACAATGAGTGCAACTATAGAGATCCAAGCCCCCAGTAAGAAAGGAAAAGAGAAGATGAGTGTATGCAATGCTGCTCCACAAGTTTCTGTACCTTATAACTGTAACACTACATCTTCTTCAAATACTAATAAAAGGGGTAAAAATGTTCCAGTCTGCACATGCCAAAAGCATGGTGTTCAAAAGTTTCCCAAACAACAGCAGTTAAGGGGAAATCAGAGGAACAAGAACCAGAAATTGTCAAATAAATCTGGTTCTCCAATTCAAACAGTCAAAAGGTGTTTTCACTGTGGCAGGAAGAATCACATGGCCAAGGATTGTTTTTATAAACCAGCTGTTGCAAAACAGACTGTGAATCATAAGAAATCAAGTCCTACTCATGTAAAAGATTCAAAGGTCAAACCTTCTGCTACAACAGTTCCAAACAAAACAGTTGATCACAGGCTTTCAAAAGTTAACAAAAAACAGTCTACACACCAAAAACAAGTTTTGGCAAAGCCTAAATTAAGTTTTAAACAGATATGGTGTGTCAAAGACAAATCTTCAAATCAAACTGCTAATACAAAAACTCAGACTGCTAAGCCAAATTCTGAAGCTGTTAGTGCAAACTCTGAAGCTGTTAGCACTACAAACACAGATCAGACTGCTAAGCATCAATCTGGAACTGTTAATGAATCATCTGAGACTGTTAGAAGAAAAGATGCTCAAAATACCTAGATACCTCATATAATCACTAAATACTCTCCAAAGACCCCATCAGTGGATCTTACTAAATATACAAAGTCAAAAACAGTATTTAGTTATGTCAATGCACAAGGCCAACCCAAAACCAATTTGGTTTGGGTTTACTCCACTACTAACTAAGCTTTTATTTGTGCAGGGCAACCACAGGTCACCACATAAAACAAGATGGAATTTGGACAGTGGATGCTCTAGGCACATGACAGGCGATTCTGAGTGCTTGTCAAATTTCAAAGGCTTTGATGGAGGATTTGTTGCATTTGGAGGCAACTCAAAAGGAGGTAAGGTTACAGGTAAAGGTACTGTCAATGCAGGCAACATGATTTTCAATGATGTTCTGTATGTTGAACAGCTTAAGTATAATTTATTAAGTGTCTCCCAAATATGTGACAAACAAAACATTGTTTTGTTTACAGATTCTGAGTGCATTATCCTTTCAAAAAATTTCAAAATTCTTGAAAATCTTGTTTTACTAAGAACACCAAGAAAGGACAATGTCTACTGTTTGGACACAGATACTTTATCCAAATCAAATACTTTAAGCTGTTTGATAACCAAAGCATCATCCAATGAGTCTGCTCTTTGGCATAGAAGGATGTGTCACATGAACTTTCAAGTCCATAAATGTTTTAGTCAAAAAGAATCTGGTAAGAGGCTTACCACAAAAGGAGTTCATATGTGATGATCATTGTGTAGCATGTCTTAAAGGCAAGCAACACAAACTTCTCATAGGTCCAAAGAAGTAAATTCAATCTCATCTGCTCTTCAGCTGCTTCATATGGATCTATTTGGTCCAACATCTGTTTTGAGTTTGAATAAAAGGGCTTACTGTTTAGTTATTGTTGATGATTTCACCAGATTTACTTGGGTTTACTTTCTTAGGTCTAAAGATGAAACAACTGAGCTAGTTAAGTCATTTATTCTTAAGATAGAAAACCAATCCAACTCAAAAGTTAAGGTGATAAGATCAGACAATGGAACTGAATTTAAAAATCACATTCTAAACAGTTTTTGTGAGTCCAAAGGTATTGCTAGACAATATAGTGCACCAAGAACACCAAAGCAAAATGGTGTAGCTGAAAGAAAGAACAGAACATTAATTGAGGCTGCTAGAACAATGTTAGCTGATTCAAAACTGCCAATGACTTTTTGGGCAGAAGCTGTTAATACAGCCTGTTATGTTCTGAATAGGGTTCAGGTTGTTCAATCACAAGGTAAAACTCCTTATGAGTTATTCCATAATAGAATACCCTTAATAGCCTTTTTCAAGTCATTTGGTTGTCCATGCACCATTCTTCACACTAAGACTCACTTAGGGAAGTTTGAGAGTAAGGCTGAAGAAGGATTCTTTGTAGGATATTCAAATCAAAGCAAAGCCTATAGAGTATATAATAGTGTGTCTAAAACCATTGGAGAAAGTGCCAATGTTGAATTTAATGAAAATACTGCAAATGTCAAAGGCACTGGTCCTGATTGGTTGTTTGATTTAGATTCACTAACAAATTCTCTGAGCTTTGTTGAGAATACTGCAGAAACTGATGCAAACAGGTTTGAAGCTGTCAACACAAATTCTCATGCTGTCAATACAAATTCTCAAGCTGTTGGCACAAAGTTTCAAACTGCTGCAAATTCAACCAATTGGGATGAATACACCACTATACCAATTCTGTTAAGTGATCCTCCAGGGGTTCTAAATGCTCAACATGATGCAAATCCAGACACTGAGGTGCCACTCCCAAGTCCTGAGAGAACAGCTCCAACACAAAGGGAAACAGTCCCAGTTTCAAGTCAAGTTGTTTCAGAAACTGAACCATACACTGGTCCTGATGGAGATGATACAAATCTTGGATCTTCTTTTCAGACAGAAAGAGAGCCTACACTCAGAGTTCACAAGTATCATCCTCTCAATCAAATACTGGGTGATCCAAGTACTCCTGTACAAACAAGGAAAATGGTTCACAATGAAACTGCTGCTACTGAACAAGCAGTTGCTGAATTCAGTCTAGCTGCTTTTGAACATGCTTGTTTCATGTCTCAACTAGAACCTAAGAAGGCATCAGAGGCATTGAAATATTCATCCTGGATTGAGGCAATGCAGGAAGAGCTGCTCCAATTCAAGATTCAGAATGTATGGACACTGGTTGATCTTCCTAAAGGAAAGAGAGCCATTGGTACAAGATGGGTGTTCCGAAACAAGAAAGATGAGAGAGGGATAGTCATCAAGAATAAAGCAAGGCTAGTAGCACAAGGGTACACTCAAGAAGAAGGCATAGATTATGATGATGTATTTGCTCCAGTGGCAAGAATTGAAGCCATCAGACTATTTTTGGCCTATGCAAGCTTCAAAGGTTTTAAAGTGTATCAAATGGATGTGAAGTCTGCTTTTCTATATGGGACAATTGAAGAGGAGGTTTATGTATGTCAGCCTCCTGGTTTTGAGGACTACAAGTATCCAGACAGGGTCTACAAGTTAGACAAGGCTCTCTATGGTCTTCATCAAGCTCCCAGAGCATGGTATGACACTCTGTCATCATACCTTCTACAGAATGGGTTCAAGAGAGGCACTCTGGACAAAACACTTTTCACTAAGTCCATCAAAGCTGAGATTCTGCTTGTCCAAATCTATGTTGATGACATCATCTTTGGCTCAACAAATGATTGTTTGTGCAAAGAGTTTGAGGCTTTGATGCACAAAAAGTTTCAAATGAGTTCAATGGGAGAACTCACTTTCTTTCTAGGATTGCAGGTCAAGCAGAAGCCCACTGGTCTCTTCATAAGTCAATCAAAGTATGTGAAAGACATACTGGAAAAGTTTGGGTATCAAGACACAAAAGTTGCAAGCACCCCAATGGATCCTCACAAGCAGCTTCATACAGACAAAGATGGCTTAGATGTGGACATTCATTTATACAGATCTCTCATAGGATCTCTTATGTATCTAACATCTTCTAGACCTGATATTATGTTTGCTGTCTTTGTGTGTGCTAGGTTTTGAATGATCTCCAAAGGATTCTCATTTGGTTGCTGTTAAGAGAATCTTCAGATATCTCAAAGGCCTACTCTGACAGTGACTATGGAGGATGCAACATTGACAGAAAATCCACAACTGGTGGATGTCAATACTTAGGAGCAAGACTGGTCTCTTGGCAATGCAAAAACCAGACAACTGTTTCCACCTCATCCACTGAAGCAGAATATGTAGCTGCTGCAAGCTGCTGCTCCCAGGTAATGTGGATTCAAAATCAATTGAGAGACTATGGTATGAACTTCTTATCCACTCCTATTTACATTGACAATTCAAGTGCAATCAGCATTGTGCAAAACCCAGTGAAATTCCCAAAAACCAAGCATATAGACATCAGATTTCATTTTATCAGGGACTGTAATGAGAAGAAATTAATCCAAGTTACTAAAATACATACTGATGATCAGTTAGCTGATCTATTTACAAAACCTTTTGATGTAGGAAGGTTCACTTTCCTAGTATCAAATATTGGTATGGTAAATATGGATTAATTTGTTTTCATTATTATCTAATTCATATGCTTATTTAAGGGGGAGTCACTGTTTCATTAAAAGATGCCTAAGTTTCAACTAACAGCTTGTGTATTTTCTCAAGCTGCTAGTTCATTTTCTCGGACTGTTAGTTATTCACTTGATCTGTCAAAGTGTGCAGGGTATTTAGGTAATTCCTCAAGTGTGTGCGCGGGACCCAACCTTTTCAAAACCTTTAAAGGTCCCAGTTTCGTTCAGTTGTAACTACTAGTTACAAACTTTCATTCCACAGCCTTCTTTTCTCTCTGAACGATTCACACACTCTTCTTTGCAAACCCTAAAACCTTCGTTTAATCTTCAATGGAGTTTGTTAAAGAACACAACTGCCTACCCTACTCTCTAAAGCACTCTGAACTTCAACCGTTCCATGACATGATGGACTTTCTTCGACACTCCCATATCCATCATGCACTCAATATCAATCCCACCATATACATATCTCATATTGAGCAGTTCTGGAACCGTGCCTCTGTCCAGACTATCAATTGCCCTCCTTCTGTAATATCCAAAATTGATGGCACTCCCATCACCATTACTGAGGATTCCATTAGTCATCATCTGCATCTTCAAGATGCCACAGGTATAACAGACCTAACCCTTAATGCTTTACATACTGGTCTTCATGATATTGGATATAGGGGTCCTGCTGATTCATTTACTTTCTTGAAAGCACATTTTTCACCTAAATGGTAATATCTTGTGCATATTATACAGCAGTGTATGAGCCCCAAAAGAACTGGTTGGTCAGAGTTTTCTTCAAATATTGCCACTGCCTTAGTGTGCTTTTCAACAGGCCAACAGTTCAATTTTTCAAATATGATTTTTTAGGGGATGTTAAGGCATCATTCCCTAAAGAATGGGAAGTTTTTGATGTATCCTAGATTTTTGGCAGAAATAATTGCACACACCTGCACCACTTCTAATATACATAAGAGGATACATGTTTCCCATCGGCACTCACTATCTTCCATTAAAAGGATTTTAAAACAAAGTGCCAATTTTTTTAGTGTAGATGTTCCATTGCCTTCTGCAATGATGAACATCATTCCAAAAACAGAGGAGAGGGTCCTGAGCAGGCTCAGCCTATCATTACTGCTTCACCCGCAGGACCCCAACCCCCTCCTCATGATACACAAATTCCTTCTGCTCCTTTTCATCAGCCAAGATCCCCACTTAAATATCTATATAAAAGGAAAAGAGGTCCATGAGCTCCTTCCTCCTCAGCCCTCGGACAAGAGCCATATAACCCTGTGCAGGAGGACACTTCTGCACAGAATATCCCCAGGGTACACATTGAGGATACTCCCATCCTCACTCAGGAGGTGGACATCTCATCAGAGATGGTCCATATGGTTTCTGTGGCTGGCACTACTGCTGTTTCTGCACAGGAGGCACAGGACAGTGCCAACATAAGTAAGACCACACCCATGGCAACAGCAAGTGTGCAAACACCAGCTGGAAGTCCCCAGAACCAAGAACAGAGGGGCCCAGATGTTTCTACTTCTGGTGTTCATGCCAGTGATAGATCACAAGCACCACAGGTGTTTACTGATCTTGAGGCTAGTCTGCAACTTATGCTTTTGACGGATCCTAAGATGAAACCTGTTGTAGCTATGTTGGAATACCAAAGGTCCATCATTGCTGCACAGGGAGCACAGATTATTGCACTAAAGCAGGCAGAGGCGGCTCAAAATCAGAGAATGGATTATCTCCATAAAGGGTTTACCCTCTGTGGAAATAAGATCATACAATTAGAGCGTTTGATTCAAACCCAAGGGGCAAAGGTTGTAGGTCCTCCTGACCAAACCAATGCTTCCAAAAAGGGGGAGAATCAGGAGTTTCCTAAAGCAGTCCAAGCAGGCCCAACAGTTCAACCATCTAGGCTAACAGTCCCAACAGCTTCTCAAGCTGTTAGCCTAGAAACTCAAGCTGCTTCTTCAAAAGCAACTGGAGTTGTTATAAAAGAAGGTTTTCAAGCTCCAATCAGTACAGTCCAAGCTACAAAAGATAAGGGCAAGGGCATTCTCATTGAGTCTCCAAAGCACAAATTTTCTTTCAGAGAAGCCCAAATTGCCTTTGATGCTGAAATTGCAAGAAAATTAGCAGAAGAACAGGATCAAGAGTTAGACCAGCAAACCCAGCCTCCAATGGACGATGATGAAACCTTAGGTGATTACCTAAAAGGGTTTGTGGTCAAGCAAGGAGAAAAGAAGAGGAAGCTGCCAACAGGGCACTCTAAGGCTGAGCATAGAAGATTTCTGATAAATTTTGCCTTTGCAGCTGGTATCCCAAAGAAGATGGCTCAGTCCATGATCACAGAAAGGCTGCAAGATATTCACGACAAAGAAATGGACAAAAGAAAGAAAGCAAAAGTCGTCTCCCAAGAAGTCCAAACATCCCAAGAACCAGTTCAAACTGGTACAAGTCATGTTCAAGCTGCTGGCAGTGCCCCTCCTCCTTATGAACAAGCTGTTGCTTCCATTCCTGCATCAGAGTCATTATCACAAGCTAAGCTGGATCAAGTTAAAAAGGTGTTGTTTGAGCAACAACTACAAAAGGTTATGGAGTTGGAGAAATTAATAGATCAGCATGACATTACAAAACCTCCTATCAACTACTGGTATGCTAAACCACTGGACAATATTGACTTAAGATTCCAGTTTGTAGTAAGATGGGAATCTGGTCCAGAAGAAGAATATGACACCTTCTGGCATATGGTTCAAAAGTTGACTAGAGATGAGCTCACAAGGATGCACAACATTGGGTCTGTGACACAAGTAAGATCAGCTCTACCACAAGTGAAGCAAGTCATCAACGATCTGAAGTCCATTTTTGATCCTGAGTCCATAAGGAAAGATATAGAAGATGCCAACAAGAAGGGAATGAAGATCAAGCAAGTTGATCTGTTTGTCAAATCAAGGACTTACAGAATCAAATTTTCAGATGGATCTGGTATGTTCTTCAATTTCGAATTCTATGATCTACCAAAAGCTATGCTACTCCTGATGAAATCTGTTTAGATATCCTGTGATAGAGAAGAGATGAAGCAAGAGTTTTTGAATGCTGTAAATCAGAAACTTGCACAGTTGTAAGTTTTTGAAAGCCTTGGTTTGTAAATAACAGTTTACTTATTTATTTTCTTATTTGTATAGAACTTAAAGTCTTGTGTAAAGAATTTAAGTTAGGGGAGATTGTTGGGAAATAGTCTAAGTAAGTTCAAGCTGTTAGTTAGACTTCTCAAACTGTCAGTAGAGTTTATGTGTAAATACAAAGTTCATGCTGTTAGTTGAAGAAACTCGAGCTGCCAGTGTAAATTTCAAGCTGCCAGAGTAAATCAACTCCAGCTGCTATGTTCAAGCTGCCAAGTGATTCAAGCTGCTCAACAGTTTCATAAACAGAAAGTGCTGATTTTCAGGAAAAGATATCTACACGAAGATTCCAGCGTATCTACTATCAGAGAAGTCATAGTCCTTCAAGGAAACAATCAAGAAGCAATATAAATACATAGAACAGATCTTTCTATGACATAGGAGTTTTCTGCATATTCAAGATTGTAATCACTTTTTGTTTAAGTTTTCATAAGCCTCTAAGGTTGTAAAACCCTAAGAACAGTTTGTGTTCTTCGTCTAATCAAACAGATTAGAGGTGATTGTAATCATTGAAGTCAGCAATACAAGCAATTTCTGATTATTACTTCTGTTTATTTGATATTGATTCTGAAAGATTTTGTTAAAATAATTAAGTGTTATTCCGCAAACTTCTTAATTAAACTTTGATTCAAAGCAAGATTATTGATTTATACTCTGATAAATTCAAATCAGTTAGTCTTGGTTAAATAGTTTTAGATCCTGACATGTACGAGCTTCTACTGGCTCCCGTGCTACCACCGGCTCCCGTACTTGGCTTGTGGAAGGCCTGTCAGCCTGGATTTGTCTCGCAGATGGTCTTTGCCTCCTTCTCTGTTGCTGAGGCCTTGGTTGTGGCGGTTGCAGTTGTTGTGGTTGATGTGGAGCCTGTAATTCCCCTGCCCAGTTGGCATCTTCCCCTTCTTGGAAATTCGGATTAAATACAGCCCCAAAAAGGGGTGCCTCTACTGGCCTCGTCAGTCTTCCTCTATGAGCTGAGCAGTCTGCCAAAATTCGTTTATCGATGACAGCAACGCTTTGAATTTCGTTCAGCTGTGGCAGGAAATGTCTGATCAGCATCATCACGAATCGCGGATATAGTAGAAATCTTTCTCTTTCTGGAGCTGTTATTTGTTGAACCAACTCAGAAAAGAACATCTCTGAGAAGCTGAATCGTTGATTGTAAACCAAAGCTATCATCCCAGATTGAATCTTCGATACAATGTAATCGAAGCCTGCTTTCTTTGCAGCAAAACATACCATAAAATCGTGAGCTAGGTATCGCCATTGCCCTATCAGCCCACTCTTCATGTAAGAAGACTTAGTCACATCTAAACTGTATCCCATTCTGCTAAATGCTGCTTGCCTGATTGGTAATGGAAAGTCAATCGGGGCATTTTCCTATTCTTGAGAACCTAGCTGTAACACTTGACGTAGCATGTCAGCTGAAAATACTAAAGGATGGCCAGCAATCCTTGTCCTCAAAACTGTTGGGGTAACAGTACAGCCAACTTGAAGGTGATCCCAGAACTGACGAACGTACGGGATGACGATCTGAATATTGTGTGACAGTGCATACGCAATCCTTGATCCAATCAGAAAATCCACCATCTGGCGGAAAGCTTGAGCCTCTGGAATAGCATGGTCAGGAGAGATGACCATGTTATGCTTAGGAACAAAAATTCTGTCAGTCATGTCTGCACAATATAGCAAATAAAATAGTAGAATTATTAAAAAGCAATAAACTTGTGTAAATTCAAATTTGTTTTATTTTCAACTTGTATAAGGACAAAATCCAACACTTATGAATTTCTACAAGTTTAATTAAAATTTTAATCAAATAATTCGAACATAATGTCAAATTCGAACAACAAGTTCGAATGTACCCTCATTTCGAATTTAATGATAAATTCGAATGTCAAATTCGAAACAATCATCATTTTGAATTTAATGTCTTCCTCGAGTTTAGTGACAAACTCGAGACCACGATCAACCTCGAGACTATGAACAAACTCGGGAACGTCGGTTACTTTAATCACCAAACTCCAAGATTTTAACCATTTTAGACTTAGAAAACTACATCCATTAGTCATAAAAGGTTCTAATCTAAGGTATTTGTGATCAATTTAATGTTTTACCGGTTCAAAGTTTGTAATTTTGAGATCCAAATCTCACACCATAAAAACTTCAAAATCAGTTGATTTTGCCTCAGATTAAGTCTAAAACTACTTAAATCTTGTATAATACACTTGGTTATACCTAGATTTGCTAGCAGAATCGAACACGACTGGACAAAAGTCGACAAATAGGAAGAAACTCGAAAATCGGCAAATTCGAATGAACAAACTCGAGATCGCTGTTGATAACCTCGAAGGATCAAAGTCGAAGGTAGGTGATTTATGACCATCACTGTTGACCTATTTATACCAACCTCCTTCGAGTTTGACACTTTTCTCGAGTTTACTGCCAAATTCGAAGCACTACCAAATTCGAATTTATATTCGAATCTTGCTTTGATTCGAATTTATTCAGAAAATTTTGAAAATCTTTGAAATAAATTCAACTTTTTTCAACTTCTACAACCTTTTCGCGTAACGGAATAAACTATGCCAAATCTTTTACCCTAAGCACAAGATTTTCACGCAATATATATTTTATTCAACTAGAATGCAACCTCAGTAAGTTTTGACCTTTTTCCTAAGTAAAATTTAAACTTAAAATAAAATAAAATAAAATAAAATAAAATAGAAATGTAAATAAAAATAAAATAAGTTAAAGTTAAAATTGTGAACAAAAATTAAACTTAGACCAAACTACATTATTTAAAATTTACAACCTATACTAAAAACTTAACAGAATATTTTTGACGAGTATAGTCAAAGAAAGGTTCAATCAGATAGCGACGTCAAATACGCACTTTCAGTACTTAAACTTCCACACTTAGGAATTTTTGATCCCTTTGATTGTTCGGCGTGACATACATTTCACGCCGATTGTTGGTATTATTTCCCCTTTAAACATGTTACATATCGGAATATCCCTTGGCCTTTTTATTTATCATGAAATTATCTTACGTGACTCAGACATAGACATACTTTTATGATCAAGGCATACACACAATGATTTTAACTTTTTGGTATTTGCAAACTTTCTTTAAATGGCAAACATCGGACACAGGTCTGTATTTACATACAACAAAGTGTCTTAGTTTGTCTTACGGTTTATTTTTAAAGCTAGCAAGACAGCGGTGACAGGTCTGTACTGACGTAGAACAAAGCGACTTATCTTGCTAACCTGTGACACCCTTGCCACAACAACCACCAATTACAATACACCCAGGATTAATCATCAACATGCAATACATAATGATCTGATAATCCTAAATTAAGTGCGGAAGCATTAAATACATAAATAAAGTAGTGCAATAGTGTCAAACACCCTATGGTGCTATAAGGTACCAAGTCTAAGTCTACACACCCATTACAATTATTACAATCATCCAGAATATATTACAACATCGTTTCATAACATAAATTTACCAATGAAATAGTACCAAGTCTCCCGGTAATCTACCCAAATGACCTAACTAGAAGGTCCGGCAGCTGATTTACCCTTTCCTGTAAAAAAAAAATTACAACAACTAAAACGTAAGCGAATGCTTAGTGAATACACAGATTTACACATTTTATAAATCCTTATGATGCCCACAAGAGTAGCACCGACGACACACGTCGTGCACTCTCCACGTACACAAAGTACGACCACACCTGAGCCGTCGCTCATACGAGCCCAAAGCTCGGCCTTTAAAACATACTACTGAGACAGACATAACTTCGAGGATGACATACTGCCTACCGGACCTGGAGGGATCAGCTCCAGCATCATATAGAGCAGTAACATCAGAGTAACAGATGCGACCCACCGGTCCATCGTAGATGCACAACAAACGAACGGACATGCATCAAATAAGAATGTGCATCTAAATCTACGCAAGTTAGTAGAATTCCAAACGAAAAATGAAGCAACATGTCTCAGTAAGCAAAAGCAATCATAAAGCAGATATAAACATGTGAAATCATATGTACTCACAGTGGGTGCGTAATTAAACTTTTAACCAATTTTATTTCTCCTCGGGCTTTCAACCGGATCCACCAAGTACCCCACTGTGGGTTAAACAACACCACAAGGGACCTGTTTCATTTCCATATGATAAACATACTATCATTACACGGTCTTTAACAACTTAGCATTAATTTATGCAAATAAAAGTAATACGACATTCAGAACCTTTATTCGAAACTCACGATATAAACCATTAATTGGTGTGTTATTATTTCCAATTAACCTTTCATTATATGCCTTAATATACTACCTAAAATATCCCAAAAGTGTAATTATTAGTCCATAGATTCGATTCCTTTAAAACCCATTCGAATCTGCCCAAATTCTGCTAGTACTCGCCGAGTTCAGTATAGGAACTCGCCGAGTTCCTGTTAAATTCGAACCATATCGACTATAGGGGCTAAACTCGAACCCCATTCGAATTTAGGGGCTAAATTCGAACCTATAATGATAGATTCGAACCCTTGCTCGAATTTGATGGTTAAACTCGAGTATATACTCGAATCTAGCACCAATTTCGAGTTTGTTCATGCATTTCGACTCTGTTCTTGACATATTCGAGTTTGTTCATCATTTCAGCTTAAATCTTTCATTTCTAAGTCAAAAATCATGCATATATCAAGTATCAGGCCTAGATTCGATTCTATTATGCATATACTATCATATTCTTGCAATATTTCAAGCAAAACAAGCTCTAATTCACACAAAACAACAGATTCGATATTCTATTTTCTTCGAAACCGAAACTATAAACTTAAAAGAGTCGATTCTTACCTCAATTCGTACGAAATCAGAAATCCGTTTGCAGATTGTTGTTGTACTCCTCGAGATCTTTCCGTTGACGTATAATTCTCGAAAATCGGACGGTCGGTTTGTGAGATATCTTAGAGAGAAGTTGAGAGGAAATTTCTAGAGAGAGAGAGTAGTGAGAGAGTGAAATGGTGAAAATGAAGCCTTTTGCCCTTTTTATTCAACTTTCATCATGTTTGCACATTTCACCCCTCAACTTAACCGGTTGCATAAAATACTGATTTAATCTTAAAATTATCATTAATAACTTTTAATTTCTTAATACTCCATAACAATGATTTCGAGTTCAAATTTTCATAAAATAGCAACAAACTTTCTAAATATCCAAAGTACATAATAGTTGCTCATAATTTAACTTAATTATATATTTTCACTTAATTAGCCCAATTTCAATCAATAAATAAATCCGAGGATGTTACAACATGGGCTCCACCACGCTCAAACTTCGTCCTCGAAGTTTATTTGGATTCGAATACATACTTATACTTTTTCAACGTATCGACTTTTGTCTCCCAAATATGGTTTACTCCTTTGTGACGCTTCCAACGTATCAATACTATTTTAATCTCTTTGTTCCTTAACTTCCTTACTTTCATATCCATAATATGTTCTGGATTTTCAACATATATTAATCTTTATTGATTTCGAATTCGGTATAATCAGCCTAATCTTCATTACTAGTTGTGAAGATTATATAAAACTTTTCCAATAAAGCACTAAGTGCTATTTCGACATTTCCTTAAATAATTCCAAATGAGATAACAGATTCCTAACTTTTCTGTTATTCTCAATGAACCAACTCACCTCAGTGCAAATTTTATCCCTTTTTCAAAACAAGTAGTACACCTCATCGGTGATACTAACAAATATACTACATTGTTTCCCTCAAAACTGATTGGTTTAGGTGTCTCATGATTATAACTCTTCTTTCATATCACAGACTCAGCAATCAGAGTCCTTTCAATTTCATTCCAACACGTAAGCGTTCTACATTTCCTCACGTACAAAACTGTAAACAGTGTTTTCTTGAATTTTTTTTTAACATGATAACTAGTATTATACGAAAATTCTATCAAAACAATTGATCTTTTATGTTGGTACTTAAATCCAGAATGTATGATCTCATTATATATTCCAATGTGAAAATAGCCCATTCATTTTGACCATCTGTCAGGGTTAGTAAGCTATACTCATAGCTATATGTGTTCCTAATCTCACTTGTAAAGCAAACCAATAGTTGAAAATGAAACGACTCTTCTAATCAAACATAATCGATTCTAGAGTACCATAAAAATAATAACCTTACTCACGCAAATCTGTGCAAGTTTTTCCAGTAATAACTTTCTCAAGTTAGTATATACATACCAATTTAAATCAGCATGTCTACAATTTATTAATCGTAGAACATTTCTTAAATCTGTAATACCGCGAAACAGCTTCCAAATTCTCAATCCCTCCACTTTTAGCGGAATCCTCCGAGATCTCAACTCCAGAATCACATACTACAAAATATAACCTATTGTAATCAAAACTCACGATTTGACATATTCAGCTTTAGACTTACACCAAAATATCATCGATAATTACAATTACCGATTCCTCCAACATTGATATACAAATCCATATTCATAATGTCCATAACTAATTACTCGTAATGCTCATAATTATCCCTGAAAGCCATTTTCAGTACATTCCTTTTTCGGACCTCAACTAATCATATCCCATTCGTAGATCAATCTTAGAAAAATAATTAGCTCTCATGCAGCTAATCGAAATAATCATCAATTCCCGGCAGCGGATACTTATAGTCAATTTGTTCAAATCATGTGAATCTATGCACATTCTCATTGTGACATATTTTGATTCATAAACATTATCGGGCTCCACATGGTAGAGAACTCAATCTACAAAGCCCCTATCTGACAACTTCTGAAGTTGCTTCATCATATCTTACCTTTCAGTAGATGCATACCGATACGAACAACAAGCTATTGGAGAAGCTCCAGGGATCAAGTCAACACAAAATTTCACTTGTCTTTCAAGTGGCACATCAGACAAGTCTTTCAGAAACATATATGGAAACATTTGGGACAACAGGCACATCGGCCACAGTTTTCTCTTCAGTCTTGGTATCAATAGCATATACCAAACAAAACTCACAGCCCTAAGCAATCAGCTTTCGAGGCCTAACAATCATCATTAGACATTGATCCCCACTTCTCCAATACTCATATATACAAATCTCTCGCCTCCTTTCAGCGTAGTTTTCTTTATTATTCCTTTATTGCAAACTACATGCGTCTTGTCACATATATTTAATAAGTTCAATCAAATCACCGATCCTTATTGAAATCAAGTCAGGATTGAGTACTACCTCCTCAATCATTAAAGTACAATCATGATATATATGATCTACGCTAACTAACGTATTACTTAGAAAATTTCAACATCAATCACAATAGACAACTTAGATCAAGGTATTTACACTTGTTGAGCAAAAGCAGTAGATACAAATAATTAATCGATACCCAAAATCAAACAGAACTCATGATCACCTCCGAATCTTCCTTAGATTCCGAATCGTAATACTAGCCTTTTCTTTGCTGTATAAGCAATTTCCCTAGTGTCCAAAGTCTCTTTAAGCTTTTTATGTTTAATCAAATCTCCATTTCATTAAGTATTATATCCCTCTTCCGATCAAATATACTTCACATACATTTCTTTACATTACACGTCGCATTACATATTTCAATTTCTCTTTTAAAATTAACATGTATTTTCCATGTATTATCATACCCTCGTATGATTTCTCTTATAATTTCTAGATTTGTTTTCCTCATATATATACCAACATTGAATCAGTCTCTTTGATTTCAACTACATCAAATTCTCTCGAACAGTTCGTGTCATACGTTCTCAACCACAACCCTTGTAAGCTTAAAATATTCAATACAATGTACCTTACTGTTTCATTTTAATACAAGTTGATGCTATTTGTTTTATGATAAACACTACAAGTTGTTATCATTCCCTCAAACATATCACATATGATACTAATACTATTAGTTCCAATTCTTTTAACCCATCATGGTCAAACTTAAACATCATTACAACTTCTAAACTCATTCATAAATTTCCAAGAAGTCTATGACATCTTTTCCAATTCAAAGCTTCCAAGTCCATCTTGGCTATTCATCTACTGCCTATTTATGTACTCGAATATTCCAATTCACAAACAGGATTATACTTATATTAGTAATAAAACTTATATAACTCGATTTCATGTTAACTTCAGCATCATAAAACTTCGATAAAATATTACATATGGAATTCTTAAGGTACACTTCTAACTCTATGGATTAACGTCCAAAAATTATAACCACGATGTTAGAGATATCATCTCTTTGTTGAACTTTTCATTCATAGTTTCATCATGTAATATCATTACATGCTAATTCTTTGGTCGAAATTTGCAATTTCTGCTAAAATGGCCCACTTTTCCACAATTATAAGAAGCATCGGCCTTCATTGGACATTTGTTAGTCTTATGTCCAAATTGATTACAATGGCAACATCTCTTACTTCTATCACGTTTATTTGTTCTCGACCTCAAATATAGTCCATTTAGTTCATCTTCTCCAGACTTTACAATCTTTCCAATAGCTCTTTCTACATGATTAACATGTGGTACGGTATCAGGCTCACCATATTGCCTACTAAACAACAACTTGAATTGTTCCCAACTAAAGGAAGCAATCAACTTGGATCCCAATTCTTTTTCCCAACGGTCCCACCATTCCTTAGCTTGTCCAATCAATTGATCATTAGCTAAAAATACCTTATCCTCATCCTTACAATTCATCTCCCTAAAGATTTGTTCCATAATTGTAATCCACATTTCTGCTTCCTCAATTCTCAGAGATCCTGAGAATGTGGGTGGTTGCCAGTCCTTGAATGATCTAATTACATAATTCATGTAATTCTCATCAATCCCAGTCTCATAATCAATCTTTTCCTTGCCATTGTCTTTGCGTTTCGCTTCATTCCTAAGGTTTATGTCTACCACAACATAATCCCTTTCATATTCCCTCTTTTCTTTTCTCTTGTCTTCTTTTCTATTGGCTTTGGCCTCATCTCGCGTCCGAAACTGATCTTGAATCATTTGATTCTGTTCAGCCATCATGGCTAGCATCATCTCTCTTGTTTCTTCAGGTGTCATTCCTCCTCCAGACATGTTCTGTAATAATAACACATAACTTGTTTAGTAACATGTCATCAGTTTAAAGACACCACTCATTTGTCCCGTATGATAGTCAATCACTTATAATTACTAGATCGTAACCTATCTTATTTCAGATCATTACTTAAACCACTACATATCATTGCCTAATGTTTGAGATCAAGACCTCACGGACACTTGAATCTCAAACTACTGCTCTGATACCATCTCGTGTGACACCCTTGCCACAACAACCACCAATTACAATACACCCAGGATTAATCATCAACATGCAATACATAATGATCTGATAATCCTAAATTAAGTGCGGAAGCATTAAATACATAAATAAAGTAGTGCAATAGTGTCAAACACCCTATGGTCCTATAAGGTACCAAGTCTAAGTCTACACACCCATTACAATTATTACAATCATCCAGAATATATTACAACATCATTTCATAACATAAATTTACCGATGAAATAGTACCAAGTCTCCTGGTAATCTACCCAAATGACCTAACTAGAAGGTCCGGCAGCTGATTTACCCTTTCCTGTAAAAAAAAATTAGAACAACTAAAACGTAAGCGAATGCTTAGTGAATACACAGATTTACACATTTTATAAATCCTTATGATGCCCACAAGAGTAGCACCGACGACACACGTCGTGCACTCTCCACGTACACAAAGTACGACCACACCTGAGCCGTCGCTCATACGAGCCCAAAGCTCGGCCTTTAAAACATACTACTGAGACAGACATAACATCGGGGATGACATACTGCCTACCGGACCTGGAGGGATCAGCTCCAGCATCATATAGAGCAGTAACATCAGAGTAACAGATGCGACCCAACGGTCCATCGTAGATGCACAACAAACGAACGGACATGCATCAAATAAGAATGTGCATCTAAATCTACGCAAATTAGTAGAATTCCAAACGAAAAATGAAGCAACATGTCTCAGTAAGCAAAAGCAATCATAAAGCAGATATAAACATGTGAAATCATATGTACTCACAGTGGGTGCGTAATTAAACTTTTAACCAATTTTATTTCTCCTCGGGCTTTCAACCGGATCCACCAAGTACCCCACTGTGGGTTAAACAACACCACAAGGGACCTGTTTCATTTCCATATGATAAACGTACTATCATTACATGGTCCTTAACAACTTAGCATTAATTTATGCAAATAAAAGTAATACGACATTCAGAACCTTCATTCGAAACTCACGATATAAACCATTAATTGGTGTGTTATTATTTCCAATTAACCTTTCATTATATGCCTTAATATACTACCAAAAATATCCCAAAAGTGTAATTATTAGTCCATAGATTCGATTCCTTTAAAACCCATTCGAATCTGCCCAAATTCTGCTAGTACTCGCCGAGTTCAGTATAGGAACTCGCCGAGTTCCTGTTAAATTCGAACCATTTCGACTTTAGGGGCTAAACTCGAACCCCATTCGAATTTAGGGGCTAAATTCGAACCTATAATGATAGATTCGAACCCTTGCTCGAATCTGATGGTTAAACTCGAGTATATACTCGAATCTAGCACCAATTTCGAGTTTGTTCATGCATTTCGGCTCTGTTCTTGACATATTCGAGTTTGTTCATCATTTTAGCTTAAATCTTTCATTTCTAAGTTAAAAATCATGCATATATCAAGTATCAGGCCTAGATTCGATTCTATTATGCATATACTATCATATTCTTGCAATATTTCAAGCAAAACAAGCTCTAATTCACACAAAACAACAGATTCGAAATTCTATTTTCTTCAAAACCGAAACTATAAACTTAAAAGAGTCGATTCTTACCTCAATTCGTACGAAATCAGAAATCCGTTTGCAGATTGTTGTTGTACTCCTCGTGATCTTTCCGTTGATGTATAATTCTCGAAAATCGGACGGTCGGTTTGTGAGATATCTTAGAGAGAAGTTGAGAGGAAATTTCTAGAGAGAGAGAGTAGTGAGAGAGTGAAATGGTGAAAATGAAGCCTTTTGCCCTTTATATTCAACTTTCATCATTTTTGCACATTTCACCCCTCAACTTAACCGGTTCCATAAAATACTAATTTAATCTTAAAATTATCATTAATAACTTTTAATTTCTTAATACTCCATAACAATGATTTCGAGTTCAAATTTTCATAAAATAGCAACAAACTTTCTAAATATCCAAAGTACATAATAGTTGCTCATAATTTAACTTAAGTATATATTTTCACTTAATTAGCCCAATTTCAATCAATAAATAAATCCGAGGATGTTACATAACCCGAATCAAAACAGAGGCAACAGGTCTGTACTTACGTACAACAGAGTTACTTGTTTTGACTCTCAACTCAGTATGATTTTTCTATTCTTTACATTTTTAAGATGTATCTGATGTAGCTATACATCCCCAGAAAGTTTGCATACCTCATTTAGAATCACTGTCTGTATGTCTTTCACATAAAGATTTAGACCAGTTGGTCATACATCTAAGTTAGTGACATGTTTGACTTTTTCTTGAATATGTCATTAGCCGTGAGACTTCCTATATGTATTGTGCCTACCAACATATCAAACCAGATAATGCATTACACTTAGAATATTAGGTGCATTATGTGTGAAAGCTAAACACTTAGAGCTTGTATTAACTATGCTAATTTTCGTCACTTTGAACCTATGTATCTAAGACTTAACTCCTTTTCTGATATTCTCTCTTTTTTTTTTTTGAATTTTTATTTATGGTTCTCTCTCTTTTTTTTCTTTTTTTTTCATAAGTAATAGCAAGAAAATAATATAACCTACTAACTTACTAAGATTAGAAACTATCCTAATTTACTAAACTTACTATAAGAAGAAAGAAAAACTACTGCTATAAAAAAATTCTACTAAGGTCAATTTACTTTGGGTTACGCATTCCATTTAGTTGAATCAAATACTCAAACCGTGACTTATCAAAGGCTTTGGTAAATAAATCAGCATTATTATCATCCGTTGCCACTTTTACCAGCTTTATTAAATTCTTTTCAACACAATCACGTATAAAATGATGTCTTATGTCTAAGTGCTTTGTTTTACTGTGTTTAACTGGATTATTAGTTATAGCAATTGTAGATTGGTTATCTATCCTAATAAGAGTATGAGTATATGTCAAACCGTAATCCCGCAATTGTTGTTGTATCCATAGAACCTGTGAACAGCAACTACCAGCAGCAACGTATTCGGCCTCGCACGTTGACACGGCTACCGAAGTCTGTTTCTTGCATTGCCAGGAAACGAGTCTCCCTCCTAGGAACTGACAACCTCCAGTTGTTGACTTGCGCGTCAAGCTGCATCCTCCGTAGTCTGGATCCGTGAACGCCTCCAGTTCCAGATCTCCCTCCGCCTGATACCAAAGTCCCAGCTTCGGTTTCGACTTGAGGTATCGTAGAATCCGCTTCACAGCTTTCATGTGCATCTCCTTCGGAATAGCTTGAAACCTTGCACAAATACAAACAGCAAACATAATGTCAGGTCTTGAAGCAGTTAAATACATAAGTGACCTAATCATGGCCCGATATAACGTCGGATCCACATCGGTATCACTTTCAGTACCCGGTCCGAGATTGTCATTCACTTGAATTGGCGTGCTGAAATGAGCTGTCAGTTTTGTCCCTTCCATCCCGAAGCGCTCTAATATGTCGTAGACATATTTCGTCTGATGGATAAACATTCCTTCCTTCTTTTGGTCAACGGTTGGGAAATATTCTAAATATAGTTCAAACTGTTAGTTAGACTTCTCAAACTGTTAGTAGATTTTCTGTGTAAGTACAATGTTCATGCTGTTAGTTGAAGAAGTTCGAGCTGCTAGTATAAAAGTTCAAGCTGCCAGAGGAAACTCACTCAAGCTGCTCTGCTCAAGCTGCTAAGAGATTCAAGCTGCTCAACAGTTTTATAAACAGAAAGTGCTGATATTCAGGAAAAGATATTTACAAGAAGATTCCAGCATATCTACTTTCAGAGAAGTCAGAGTCCTTCAAGGAAACAAATCTGAAAGCATTATAAATACATAGAATAGGTTTTTCTATTGTAATTAAGATTCTGCGTATTCAAGTGTGTAATTGCTTTTTGTTTAAGTTTTCATAAGCCTCTAAGGTTGAAAAACCCTAAGAACAATTTGTGTTCTTCGTGCAATCAAACAGATTAGAGGTGATTGTAATCATTCTGTTCAGCAATACAAGCAATTTTGTTTATTCACTTGTGTTAATCTGTTATTGATTCAGAAAGCTTTTATTAAAATAATTAAGTGTTATTCCGCAAACTTCTTAATTAGACTTTGATTTATTACAAGATTATTGGTTTACACTCCGATCAATTCAAATCAGTTAATCTTAGGTAGTTAAGTTTAGATCCTGATCAGGAGATCCCTCAATCAGTCCAAGTAGCTCCAACAGTCCAAGAAGCTCCAACAGTCCAAGATTCTAGGCTAGCAGTCCCAACAGCTTCTCAAGCTGTTAGCCTAGAAACTCAAGCTGCTTCTTCAAAAGCAACTGGAGTTGTTATAAGAGAAGGAATTCAGGCTCCAATCAGTTCAGTCCAAGCTACATCTTCTGCTACCAAAGATAAGGGCAAGGGTATTCTTATTGAGTCTCCAAAGAATAAATTTTCTACTAGAGAAGCCCAGATTGCCTATGATGCTGAAATTGCAAGAAAGATAGCAGAAGAACAAGATCAGGCTCTAGACCAGCAAACCCATGCCCCAATGCAAGATGATGAAACCTTAGGTGATTACCTAAGAGGGTTTGTGGTCAAGCAAGGTGAAAGGAAGAGGAAGATGCCAACAGGGCATTCAAAGGCTGAGCATAGAAGATTTTGGATTAATTTTGCCTTTTCAGCTGGCATCCCAAAGAAGATGGCTCAATCCATGAGCACAAAAAGGCTGCAAAATATTCATGACAAGGAAATGGAAAAACGTAAGGTAGCCAAAGTCTCCCAAGAAGTCCAAAGATCACAAGATTCAGCTCAAGCTGGTATAAGTAATGTTCAAGGTGCTGCCAGTGATCCTGATACTACTGTTCAAGCTGCTGCTCCTATTCCTCAATCAGATTCAATTTCACAAGCAAAGCTTGATCAGGTTAAAAGGGTGCTGTTTGAGCATCAGCTGCAAAAAGTGATGGAGATCGAGATGTCCCTTGACCAGCATGATTTCTCAAAACCTCTTATTACTTACTGATATGCTAAGCCAATTGATAACATTGACTTAAGATATCACTTTGTAGTAAGAAGAGAAACTGGTCCTGAGGAAGAGTATAAAAGTTTGATGCATATGGCCCAAGGGATGACCAGAGATGAACTCACAAGGATGTATCATGTTGGGACTGCAACTCAAGTTAGATCTTCTATCCCACAAGTAAAGCAAGCCATTAAGGATCTGCAGAGCATTTTTTATCCTGAGTTAATAAGGAAGGACATAGAAGATGCCAAGGAGATGAAGGTTGCACAAGTTGATCTGTTTGTCAAATCAAAGACTTACAGAATCAGGTTTGCAAATGGATCCGGTATGTTCTTCAATTTTGAATTCCATGATCTTCCAAAGGTTATGTTACTTCAAATGAGGTCAGTAAGAACATATTGTGATAGAGAAGATTTGAAGAGAGAATTTTTGAAGGCAGTCAATCAGAAACTTGCACAGTTGTAAGTTTTTGAAAGCCTTGGTTTGTAAATAACAGTTTACTTAGTTTTATTTCCTTATGTGTATAGAACTTAAAGTCTTCTGTAAAGAATTTAAGTTAGGGGGAGATTATTGGGAAATATTCTAACTATACTTCAAACTGTTAGTTAGACTTCTCAAACTGTTAGTAGATTTTCTGTGTAAGTACAAAGTTCATGCTGTTAGTTGAAGAAGTTTGAGCTGCTAGTATAAAAGTTCAAGCTGCCAGAGTAAACTCACTCAAGCTGCTCTGCTCAAGCTGCTAAGAGATTCAAGCTGCTCAACAGTTTTATAAACAGAAAATGCTGATATTCAGGAAAAGATATTTACAAGAAGATTCCAGCATATCTACTATCAGAGAAGTCAGAGTCCTTCAAGGAAACAAATCAGAAAGCATTATAAATACATAGAATAGGTTTTTCTATTGTAATTAAGTTTTTGCGTATTCAAGTGTGTAATTGCTTTTTGTTTAAGTTTTCATAAGCCTCTAAGGTTAAAAAACCTTAAGAACAATTTGTGTTCTTCGTCTAATTAAACAGATTAGAGGTGATTGTAATCATTCTGTTCAGCAATACAAGGAATTTTGTTTATTCACTTGTGTTTATCTGTTATTGATTCAGAAAGCTTTTATTAAAATAATTAAGTGTTATTCTGCAAACTTCTTAAATATACTTTGATTTATTACAAGATTATTGGTTTACACTCTGATCAATTCAAATCAGTTAATCTTAGGTAGTCAGGTTTAGATCCTGACATCAACTTGCACCCATTGCAATCATCTCGAATTTTGACTTCATCACCTTTTCAAAATCCTTGCACATTTGCTCGTCTGATGATCCAAAGATGATATCATTGATGTACACTTGTACCAAGATGAAGTGTTCTCCCTTTCGTTTTACGAATAGCGTACTGTCTATCCTTCCTCTTTCAAACCCATTTTCTAACAGATGGTTGGATAACGTCTCGTACCACGCCGTCGGTGCTTGATGCAATCCATATAGAGCCTTATCTAATCGATATACTCTGTCTGGATATTTTGGATCTGTAAACCCAGGCGGCTGTTCCACATACACCAGTTCCTTCACTTTCCCATAAAGGAAAGCACTCTTAACGTCTAGCTGATAAACCTTAAAGCCCTTGAAGGAGGCAAAAGCCAGAAACAAACAAATTGCTTCCAACCTTGCTACTGGCGCGAACACCTCATTGTAATCGATTCCCTCCACTTGGTTGAAACCCTTTACAACTAGCCTTGCCTTGTTGCGAGTGACTATACCCCGATCATATCTTTTGCACTTAAAAACCCATTTGGTTCCTATTGCTATTTCTCCTCGAGGTAATGGAACTAACTCCCACACTTCTAGTTTCCTAAATTGTGAAAGCTCTTCCTGCATCGCTTCAACCCAAGAGTTATCTTTCAGTGCCATTTGCACATTTTTCTGCTCTACTTGCGAGATGAAACATGAATAGAGGCAGGTATGAAAGGCCTCGGAGTCATTTATCATCGACAACAACACATTGTTGTTATTCAAACTACTCCTAGTCCTCACACCAGTACTAGGACTTCCTATGATACTCTCTATAGGATGATTCTTGTTGATCCTAGATATCTCTATCTCGTCAACTCTCAGATTATCTCCTAAATTTGATCCTATTTCACCTAACGGGGGAACAGCCTCAGATTCCACATGTTCTTCCTCGTGGACAGTTTCCTCAGAGTTGGAAGTTGTTGTCTGAGTCTGATTCTCATTTGTAGGTGCTTCTGAATCATTGACTTCTGGAGATCCATCTATAGTTGAAGTAGGCTCGGATGTTGATTGAAATGTGGTCCTCGGAAAGCTATGACCCTCGTCATTCAGATTCAACGTCGCCATGTCCTTTTTGATGTTACATGCATTTTCATCCAGAGGAATGTTAAATGACTCAAACAGTTTGCCATAGTCAAATATCCATTCCGGACCTGTTTGGGGTTCATGTGTATAACTTGTGACTTCAATGTTATACACAATCTCTACTGTACCATTAGTTTTGTTAAAAACCCGTTTGTTTGGTGAGTTCGGCACATAACCTAGGAAGTATCCTTCGTCAGCCTTTTCACCAAACTTAGGTTGATGTTTTGTTCGCAGTAAAGTACATGGTACCCCAAAAGGTTCGAAGCTAGTTAAATTAGGTGGCCGTTTATTCAAAATTTCATAACAGGTTTTGTTCAAAGATTTGATAGTAAGGACCCGGTTTAAAATATGACATGCGGTATTCACTGCCTCCCCCCAAAACATGGTAGGAAGCTTTGAATCCGAAAGCATGGTCCTTGCTGCCTCAATCAATGTCCTGTTCTTTCGTTCGGCCACCCCATTTTGTTGTGGCTCATAGGGTGCACTAAATTGATGCACTATGCCCTTTGATAGGCAATATACACAAATTACAGTGTTTTTAAACTCAGTTCCGTTATCACTACGAAGTCGTTTAACCCTTGTTCCATAGGAATTCTCCACTTGGTCTAAGAACCCGATGAGCTTGGAAGCCGTCTCGTCCTTTGTACCTAGAAAGAAAACCCAAGAAAAACGTGAGTAATCGTCAGTAATAACTAAACAATACCAACTACCACCTATACTCCTTTTGTTGATTGGTCCGAAGAGGTCCATATGCAACAAATCGAAAGTGGCATTGATGGAGTTCTGAGTCTTGGACTTGTGTGCCTTCTTGTGTTGCTTGCCCTTCTTGCATGGTAGACACTTATCCTCGAACTGAAAACTCTTCATAGGCACACCTTGCACCAATCCATTTTTAGTTATATAGTTCATTTTTCTTAGGGGCAAGTGTGCCATGCGTCTGTGCCATAAAACCGACTCAGTCTCTGAAGCTTTAGATAACAGACAAATTGGACCCATAGAAGATTCTGGCTTGTTCATGTCGAGCATATACAAGTCATTCTTCCTTGGAGCTCTCATTAGAATCCACTCTTCAGGTATCTTGAAACCCGGTTTTAGCACCAACCCTTCAGTGTCAGTGAACAACACTGAATTCTTCTTATCAAAGATTTGAGATACACTAATGAGATTATGAACCAGTTTATCAACGTGATAAACCTGATCCAATGTGATCGTCCCATTAGTGACCACTCCAGTACCCGTGATGTTTCCTCCCTTATTGCCCGCGAATGATACAAATCCCCGATTCCCTCCCTTGAAGTCTGTAAGTAGACTTCTTTCCCCTGTCATGTGCCTGGAGCACCCACTGTCGACGAACCATTTGTTGTTTAGACCTGTGGTTATCTCCTGCACATGAAAGAAAATAGGTTAGTTATCACGGGGAATCCAAGCCATAACTGACTTGGTAATACCATTCTCGTCCACATACTTAAACTCTTTCAAATACCCATCTCTCCTTTCAGGTGACTTTGGTCGTTGAATTGGAGTTTGTTGTGGTGCCGAGTGATTTAAAATCACTCTTTGCTTTTGTGTAGGCATTTGCTGTGGAGCTCTTGAATAATTACGATTATAATTCATTTCAGACTGATATCCCTGAGCTCTACCCGGTGTGTGATGTCTAACAGGAGTGTGTGACCTAACCGGAGTGTAAGCTCTGCTAGGTGTTGTGCTCCTATATTGTTGTTGTGGTCCAGACCTAGATTGATTAATGACTCGATTTGGTGAGTTAGTTCTAATCACTTGTTTTGGTCCACCTTTCACCGGTAGTTGTTTCACAGCCGTTTTTGGTGTAGCTTGCACAGTTTTCTCGTTACTCTGAGAACCACTAGTGCTTGCAACACTTGGAGAAGGCTTAGCTTGTTCTGGCTTCCCTGTCTTAGGTGTATTATCTACCTTCCTATGCGGACAGTTAGAAGCAACGTGCCCTCTTTCGTGACATCTAAAGCAAGACATTTTATCAAATGACTTTTTGTGTGTGCCCTTTGATTTCGGTGTCTCACTAGTGTCTGGCTCTTTTTGTTCAATTATACCGACTGGTTCATCATCTTGATCATTAAAGTCAATTTTTGTGTTGTCCTACTGTTTTATCAATAGAGGATGACACAAATTTAACTTTCTTGATCTTGACATGAGAATCAGTTACCTTAGTTTCAGTTTCATTAACAGTTTCAGACACTGGTTCAGTTAATTCCTCTGAGTCAACTGATTTCTCAGTTTTCTCCTGAGGTTGAGGTACATAGTTATCGTTGAAGGGTGGAGGACTCCCATGATATCCTAGACCTACAGGCTTTTTAGATTGACGCTGTGCATCTAAAATTTTCCCTAGGTTAAGAGATGAGTTCCTAAACTTTTCAAGTTTACTATTGACCTCAGTTACCTTTACTTTAGACTCAGCTAGCTCTATGTCTTTGGTTTTCAGCTCCATGGTTAATTCCTCAACATGTTCGTACATGAGTTCTAACCTAACACACTGTTCGCTCAGTTTGTCCTTTAGAACTATAACATCCTGTGCATCAGCCTTAAGCTTATCCCTAAGATCTTGCTTTATAACTTCTAAGCTAGCATTATCATATTTTAACGATGCATTTTGAGCAGATAATGTTTGATGTGATTCTAGTACTAAATTCAACCTATCGTTAGATGTAGCACATAAAACACATAAATCACGGAAAAGAGAGAAGTTTAGACTTACCTTGGTATGATCGGATTCCACCTTGGCCATCTGAGTGGCAAACTCCAGAATTGTCTGATCATCTGTCTTCTCTACCCACATCGGACTTCTGTCATTCTGACTGCTGTCCCCAGTGATTTCCTCTGCCCCTGTACACCCATTCTCAGTTACCTCAGCCATAAAGGCTCTAGCATTCGATTCTGGATGTGTACTCCAGTCATAAGTGTCGTCTAGCTGTCTTTCTGATGTGACATTAGATAACAGACCAGCTATATTCGCTTGACCGGTTGAAGAACTTGGAAGATATCGTCCTTGTGATTGGTTCTGATACTGTCCTTGCTGATTCTGATACTGCCCCTGGTAATTCTCTACCCTCGGTCTCTGACACTCTCTAGCGAAGTGTCCCAAACCTTGACAGTTGTAACATTTAACCTTGGACTTATTGAAGCCAATCCTATTGTTACTCATATTTAGATTTCTTCCCGTCCTTTTGATGAACCTCTTACCTCTCTGAGTTACCATGGCCAGTTGCCATTGTAGATCCATCTCTTCAAGATCATCAGGGTCTACCTGATCGTAATCCTCATCCCAGAGAGTAGGATCGTTGATTTTTCCTTTAACACAATTGCCGTAAGCAGCCACGAATGAAGCCAACAGATTCAGGTGGTCTTCAGCAGATTTTGCGCTCATTGGCATCTTAAAATATCCCTGAGATGTAGATGCCGGAGTAGCCTGATGCTGTTGCTTTTCTTCTGGTCTAGCGAACCCTAAGAAAGCCCTACTCTGTGATTCTTCAGTCTCTGCCGGTGACGACATTTCTCCCGTGAAAAAGGCTGTAGCTGTCTTCATTTCAGCTGCCACTGAATGTTTTGATTTACCGAAGTACATTGCAGGATCTTGAACTTGTTCAAAATCCGACTCCTTCTTTAGCAACTCGAAATGATATGCCCTCAGCGTTCCCACCACATTTTCTAGAGACAGAGTATAGTATTTATCTTCATCATGCTTGATTAAGGCCACATACATCTCCCACTTGGCCGGTAAAGCATCCAGAAGCTTGTTGTTCTTCTCAGTTTCACTATACTCAATGTCATGACTATCTAACTCTGTAAGCAGATGATAAAAACGGGTGATTGTCTCCTCCAGCTTTTCATCTTTCAATGCTTTGAAGATTGCAAAATGCTGTTTGAGCATTTCCATGCGTTTCCTTCTAACCCTCGGGTTACCCTCACACCTCTTCTCCAACGCGTCCCACAGCTCCTTTGCTGTCTTCTGATTACGAAAGGTGTGCAGTATGTCCTGAGGTAATGCCATCCGAATGATAGAGTATGCACGGTTCTCTGCTTCATATATCTTCTTGTCGTCATCCTTCATCATAGAATAAGGAACAACCTTTTGTCGTCCTTCTACCTCAGCTGTAGGTGGAATGTATCCCTCGTCGATACAGATCCACATGCGCATATCGTTGAATCGCGTGAAGTCGGCAAACCGATCCTTCCACCAATAATAGTCTTCAAGTTTCATCAATTTTGGCGGAGTATTTTCTTTTCCGACCTCGTTATCCATTTCCAGAAACCGTTGTAGATTTGTCATTGTTTCAAAGATAATTGTATTTAAACTTAAATAATTTAATTCGAAATTAATTTAAATTGATTCTCTCGAATTTAGGTAAATTCGAAACTAATTAAATTTAAACCTATTTGGAATTAAATTCGAGTTAAGTGTTTAAATCCAATTAAAGTCGAAACCCAGATAAATTCGAATCCCCCTATTCGACTTTAGGGCAAAGTCGAAGCCTAAAGTAAAATTCGAAATGTCCAAACTCGAAAACACTTTTTAGGAAACTCGAAAGGAGCGTATATTGGTCAAACTCGAAAAATGAGCAAAACCATAATCCTCCTTAACAAATTCGAGCTGCACAAAATCGAGAAACGGCCAACACCTCGAATTTTTAACGTTTTTCAGATTAAATCAATATTTTTACGAGTAAAAATATTGATTTCGATCAAAAACGTTAAAAACAACAAAGTGTTTCCCGGAATCCAATTTGATGATCTCGAAAAACTCAAAATCACGTGAGATTAACCGTCCAAAAGCGTCAAGAAACCTAGGATGTATCTTTATGAACACGAAGAACACCTCTTAGGATTTGATACCACATGTAAGGTCTAGACTCTACCGATCTATCCTGACGCGACAAACACCAACGAGTGCGGAATCCTCGTTAGCGGCTTGACGAATATAACACTCACACGCAACACGGAGACAACCACATCGCTGTACGATCACTAACAAACGAACCTACGTGATGATTCTCTCCGAAAACACTCGATATCAGCTGATAAACTCGAAATCGTCCTTTTGCTTAATCTCACACGAATTCTGCAAAAGTCTCCTAATGATTCGAGTTAATCCCTAATTATAGAGGTCCATTCGAGTTTGTCATTGGACAAACTCGAATACAGGCCCAAGGCCCATTCGAGTTTGTCTATATGACACATTCGAATTTACCTCCATGTTAAATTCGAATTTGACCTAAATTCGAATTTCATCCAATACCAAATTCGAATTTATTCTAAATTCGAATTTCACATATTAAACTTATATTTGAACTTATGTTTTAACTAATGTTTGAATTTATCTTTGAACTTTATGTTTGAACTTCTTGTAATACATTACATCAAGTTCAAACATACAATCAATAAATATCAAACACATATAAACACACATATATCAAACACTAGTTAATATTCAATACTTAGTAACATGACTTAGACAAAATGCTAATACGACTTAGACTGCTATCGTCACACAGGGTGTACCAACATGGAAGGCTCAAGGGGACCTTCTGCAATGGCTGTAGCTGCATCATGAGGTGAGGCAGCAGGATTTTGTGGCGTTTCATATGTTACTAGGATAGTAGCACCTTCATTAAGAGCTTGGGTTATTCCCTCTGTAGTACCTTGGTTTTTAGGCACCTCTTCATGAGGAGATGGGATGTGCATTTCAACATCATCAGTGGTGAAAACTGATGATGGAAAAATGCACTTGGGGAGCAGCTTCACCAGAGGGATGTTCCATTCCCTGAGGTTCATCAGCTTTGGTTGATGGTCCTTCAACAGTTGTTGAGTGTGGAACAGCTGCATCACCAGGATCAGAAGTGAAAGGCTGATATGCTGATTGTTTTATATTAGCAACTTTTGCACCTTGGGCATTCTCAGATTGTGTATGAGAAGTATGAGGGGGTGACTGTGTGGACTCAGTGTGGAATGGAGAGGGCTCCTGTCTTTCAATGTCTTCAGCCTGTTGAGAGGCTTGGATAGTTGATGTGGTGGTCTCCGTTTGTTCAACTGGTTCCTGTTGGGAGGAACCAGAGGGCTCAGGCTGATTCTGGGTGGTTCCTTTATTGAGTGAATCCTACTCCATGGTGGCTGCACTTTCACCCAAAATAGGATAAGCAAAAGCAGCAGGGGTTGCTTCTTTTTCAACTGACTCCTATTGGGAGGGGTTAGAGGGGCCTTGAAACAGGATGTTGTTCCTGTTCCATAGTCTCAGGTGCCATAGAGGCACCAGCCACAAAGGCTTCAGGTTCAATAGATGAACCAGGGTGACCAGCTTGCTCCCCCTCAGCCACTGAGGCTAAGGGTGCAGACTTTGCTGTTTTAGCCTTCTTGATGACAGGCTCAACTTCACTTGTTTTCAAGGCCCGTTTAATAAGTTTAGGCTCTGATTTGGATTTTGCCTTAGGAGCAGTGACAGGATCCAACTTTTGAGTAGAAGGTCCTTCCGCTAAACCAAGTAACCTCTTCATTGGTGTTGACAGAGGAGGTTCATTTCCAAGAACTGGGGCATAGAACACCTGATTTCCAATAACAGGTAATGCAGCAGTAGACAAGTAAGGTTGAGAGTTGTAATGTTGCTAAACACATACAAGTTTGAAAATGAGACTCAGGAACCTTCGATATCTTACAGGAGCTGGATGCTGTTGTTGTTCCACTAGGTTCCTCATATTTAGGAAAATCCACCTTGCCATGTTTAGATTGTCCCATCCACAAACTGTAGAACAATAAAAATTTCATCCCTGCTGAGTTGGTCAAATGAGCCAACTTTACAGCTCAGGCTCATCACCACTGTGGCAAAGAGAAAACTGTAGGTTGGATGTAGATCCTTTCTGAACAAGGTAGCACCCACTTTCGGTTCTGCTACACCACAGAAGCGTAGCAGATTGCCCATCTGTTCGTCCTCAGGCTGAGCTTTTGTCATACTTATCAGCTACTAGAAGATGAAGTACTTCCCTAAGAAGAGCAGTTTTGATCTCAATGGGTTGAGTGCCATTGGGAATATTCCCCTGATAGTTTTGGTGGATGGATCATACAAGCAGGTGTACCAAAACTCATAGACCATCTCCTAGTACATTACACTAGAAGAGGCTGTCATTGCATAGTGCAGGGGATGGGCTTGCAGAAAATCCACCATGGGTTCGTAACCTTTTCCCACATAATTTTTGGGAATGGTCAAGTTAGCAATGTAGTTGGTGGGCTTGATGGTGAGCATGGTGTTGACAGAGGGATGCTTCTCAACATCACCACCAACGAACACGGGGAGAAGGGGTTGTTTTGTTGAGCCATTTGAGAGAGTAGCAGGGATGCACGATAGTTGGACAGTTAGTTTGTTAGGGTTTATCAGGAAGTTATGGAAGCAGTAGGAAGAAGAAGAAGATGAAACAGTGGTTTGGGTATTTATAGGATTTGAATGTGAGTGAGTAGGAGAGAGAAAGGTTTGGGCGGTTGATTTGAAATGTTTCTAACGGAAAACAGAACGGTTGACCTTGTTAGAATGGTTGTCAGACCAACTTGACTATTTTAACTACTAACACACGTAACAAACATTATCCGCAGGTAATTAAGCTAAATAAATACTTAATCTAAGTAACTTGAATGTGAAGAAAGGTAACTAAAACTAATTTTCTAAGTTGTTGTTCAAACCTGTGATGAACAGGTTTCATCACAAACTGATCACTTTTCAAGCTGTTCATGCAACCTGTGCAGCTATATGAGAACGAGTTTCATTATGAAACCTGTTCAATAGCTGAACAGGTTACAAGGCATTGCCTTGTATGACAGATTAAGAGACTGAGCGGGTTTGAAGTTTTAACAACAGAACAGGTTTGAAATTTAGACTTATTTTGTCAAGCCTGTTACATGTCCAAGCTGTCTATATTTTCAAAAACAGGCTAAGTACCGGACAAGTAAAACCTGTCCTGTCCAAGCTGTTCTGTAAAATTTTGACTGACTTGAACTAGTGATCTTTTAGAACATCAATAACACTTAGTCACTTTTACTTAACATACCCAGCTTGCCTATAAGGTAATTAAACCTGTTTTCAACAAGAGGTTTGGTGAAAATGTCTGCAAGCTGTTCTTCTGTGGAAATAAAACTTACCTCCACATTACCTTTTTGGATGTGATCCCTTATGAAGTGATGTCTTACCTCAATATGCTTTGTTCTAGAGTGGAAGACTGGATTGTTGGAGATAGCTATGGCACTTGTATTATCACACAGAATAGGAGTTTTCCTATATACAAGGCCATAATCCTCAAGCTGATGTTGCATCCATAGAATCTGCCCATAGCAGCTTCCAGCAGCAATCTACTCAGCTTCAACAGTAGAAGTAGAAACAAAATTCTGCTTTTTGCTGCACCAACTGATTAACTTACCACCAAGAAGTTGACATCCACTTGTTGTGCCTTACCTGTCTAGCCTGCAACCTGCAAAATCAGAATTTGAATAACCAATTAGGCCAAGGCTGGAGTCTTTGGGATACCAAAGACCCAAACCTGGTGTACCCTTGAGGTATCTGAAGATTCTTTTGACAGCAGCTAGATGTGATTCTTTTGGATCATCTTGAAACCTAGCACATAAACAGGTAGCAAACATAATATCTGGTCTACTAGCAGTTAAATAAAGCAAGCTCCCAATCATGCCTCTGTAAGCTGTTACTGAAACAGCTTTGCCACAGGCATCAGCATCCAACTTTACTTTGGTTGCCATTGGGGTTTTGATGGGAGAACATTTATCAAATTTAAACTTTTTAAAAGATCCAATGTATACTTTCTTTGATTAATAAAATTCCATTTGTGGTTTGTTTAACCTGTAATCCCAGAAAGAAAGTAAGTTCACCCATCATGCTCATTTCATATTTGGATTTCATGAGCAGTGAAAAATTCTTGCATAACTGTTCATTAGTAGAACCAAATATTATGTCATCCACATAAATCTGAACAAGCATAATATCAGTTTCACCTTCTTTATGAACAATGTGGTATCCACTTTACCTCTGGAATAACCATCGCTCGTAAGGAAATCAGTAAGAGTGTCATGCCATGCTCTAGGGGCTTGTTTTAGACCATAGAGATCTTTGTCCAACTTATAGACAAAATATGGATGTTGTTCACTTTCAAAACCTGGAGGCTGCTTGACATATACCTCTTCTTGCAGCTTACCATTCAAAAATGCACTCTTAACATCCATTTTCTAACCTGGACACTGGAGCAAATGTTTCATCATAATTTATGCCTTCTTCTTTCTTATAGCCTTGAGCAACCAGTCCTGCCTTATTTCTAATAACATGACCTTGGTCATCCATTTTATTTCTGAAAACCCACTTGGTGCCTATTATTGTTTTACCTTTAGGAACACGGACCAATTTCCATACTTTGTTTCTGTCAAACTCATTGAGCTCTTCTTGCATGGCAGTGATCCAATTGGCATCTTTAAGTGCATCATCTACTTTCTTCGGCTCCAACAGGGACACAAAGCTAGAAAACATACAAAAGTTTCCTAAGTTGTCCCATCTTGTTTGTACCCCTTTGTTGATGTCACCAATTATTTGATCATTGCGGTGACACCTGATCCATTCAGGATCATGTTTCAATGAAGATTATCCTGTATCAGTTTCATTCTCATTAGGACTTGCAGAACAACTTTCAAGATGTTTAGACACACTGATGTCTTTAGTCTGTTCACCCATTGAGAATGAATCATTATTATTGAACACATCAGTAGAGGATTCAGGGAAATCAGCATTGATTGGTTATGGACATGGTGCATTAACTATATCAGTACACTTATTCACACAAGGTGTACCAACATAATCATCATCATGTCCATTGTGGTTAACAGGTTCCACTCTGGGTGATGTGGAAGCTTTTGAGTCCTTTTCCTCAGCATTGGAATGCATAAGATCATCAATGCTGAACTCTCTTGAAACTGATTCAGGAACAACTTTGGTAGAGGCATTCTTAGACTCCTCAAAGGTGACATTGATAGATTCATCTATCACCTTTCTTTTGTAGTTGTATACTCTGTAGGCTTCAGAAACAGCAGAATATCCAACAAACACACCTTCGTCAACTTCGGGTTCAAATTTATCCAGCTGGTCCCTTTGATTCAAGATGAAACACGGACATCCAAACACATGGAAATAGCTTATATTCGGCCTTCTCCCTTTGATTAACTCATAAGGAGTCTTATTGAACCTTTTCATCACTAAGGATCTGTTTTGAGTGAATCAGGCAGTGTTGACAGCTTCAGCCCAAAATGATGAAGGCAAACCTGATGCACACAACATGGTTCTAGCAGCTTCAATGAGAGTTCTATACCTCCTTTCAGCAACTGCATTTTGTTGTGGAGTTCTTACAGCTGAAAAGTTTTGTGAGATCCCTCTGTCTTCATTGAAGTCCTCAAGAGTACTGTTTCTGAATTCAGTACCATGATCACTTCTAAGCTGCTTGACTTGGGCAGAGTTTAGAACTTCCATCTTCTTGATAAATCCAATAATTTCAATGGCAGCCTCTCCTTTGCTCTTTAGGAAGATCACCCATGTAAACCTGGAGAACTCATCAACCATTAATAGAGTGTATCTTCTACCTCCTAGACTTGGGACACTAACAGGTCCAAACAAGTTCATGTGGATTAATAAGAGAGGAGTATCAAGAGAAAAATTATGCTTGGATTTTAAATATGTTTTTCTCTGCTTGCCTTTCTCACAAGCCGTGCAGAGTTTATCCTTAACAAAATTTATTGAAAGAAAACCTGTTACCAACTCTTTCTGACAGAGTTTGTTGATATTTTTGAAGTTCAGGTGTGATAGCCTCTTGTGCCATGACCAGTTTAGGTCTGCATTGCTCCTTGAGAAGAAACATGTTTCAGTTGTTGGATCAGCAGATTTAATATCCACAACATATACACCTTTCTTCCTTTGTGCATACATCACAACTTTGCCTTGGGGATCCAGTATGTACCCTAGGTGCTCATCAAAGTTAACCTTATATCCAGCATCGCACAGTTGGCTAATGCTAACAAGGTTATGTTTTAGCCTAGACACATAGGCTACTCTTTTGAATATTGTAGCACCAACTTGAAGGGTTCCATATCCTTCTGTGCATCCTTGAACATTGTCACCAAAGGTGACCTTTTGGCCTTTTTCAGGCCTGAGATCACTCAGCAAATCTTTGCAACCTGTCATGTGGCCTGAGTAGCCGCTGTCCAAGTACCAAACCTGGCTTGGTTGTTTAACCTGTAGAGTGTCATGGGAAAATATTAGTTTTTAGGGGAACTCATCATAAGGATGAGTTCTCCTACTTCATCAACATTTGTTGATTGACCACTTAAATCTACATTAATATTCTCAGATTAGATTTTATCAGCTAAGATATTCTCCTCAATGACCATGTTACTTCCAATACTGCTGGTTTTTGCAATGTTAGAGCTAACAGTGTCTGCAGGCCACAATCCTCAGTTTCCGGACAATCTTTGGCCATATGTATTTTCTTCCAAATTTGTAGCATTTTATCTTTTTAGACTTTTTGGAAGAAGTACCTCCATAAACACATTCTGGAATATCTTTGTTGGACTTCTCAATAGGTTTAGCAAACTTATCACTATTCTTAAAAGAACCAACAGTTTGAGTAGAAGATACAACAGCAACAGCTTTGTCTATGTCCTCTTTCCTCTTTTGGGAGGACAAAGATCAAACATAGCTAATTTGATTGGCTTTTGTCCTTCCACAGGTTTAGGAAACATACTCCCTGTTTTTTCAGATTGAGCAATGGATTTGCCTTTGCCTTTCCTGTGATTTGACGACTGTTGCCTATCAACAAGATCATTAATTCTGGTTTTATAAAGAGATTTTCTTTCATTTATAACTAGTTTTTCACTATGATTAAAAAAACTTATTTGTAATCACAGCAGATTTGCTTCCAAATGAGACTTACCGTTGTTGAAAGCAGGCTGCTTCCCTTATGAAAACTTTTCGTCAAAATGTTCAGCATTAAATGGATTAACAGGTTTCTTGCCATCAGCTTTCGACTCTTTTCCATACTTCTGTTTGTGTGAACCAGCTATGCACTTAGCAGGCTGATTTGATGGAGAACACATTCCATCATCAGTCTTTATAGCTTTTTCACAAAACTGTCGGTGTTTTGAGGCCTGAAAAACCTGTTTGTTGAGACCAGCTTTCCATTTACGCTTTGGATAAAAGTACTTGGAAACTCACCAAGAGTGGATAAGACTTTTTCCAGATTATTAATCTCAACAATTGAAGCTGCTTTATCAAGATCTTCTCCAAAGGCTTGGATTTGAGAAGGTATTTGCTGGCTGATACAGTGGTTGACAATCTGAGCTGAGTGGCACCAAGAGTCAACAATATTTTGAAGCTTAGCATGCTTTGAGTCTGTCTCTCTCTTTTCTTTTAATAAAATGGTGTTGATGTGTTTTACTTCATCAAGCTCAGCTTTCAACTTATGAAAGCTGATCAATTCTTTGTTTTTGTTTCAAGATCAATTTTTAAGTTAGAGATCTCAGACTTCAAAGCATCATGCTTCTCAACAGCAACTTTTAAATCAACAAGTAAATATCAAACATTTTGACTTTTTCTTCAGAACTGTGATCCTTATAGTTTTGTACCTTATACATCATAGTTGGATTCCGGTTCTCAAAAGTGCTGAGAGCTTCAGCTTCAGCCAGGTCCTGTTTGAAGTTGCTTGTTGAGGGGACATCAGTGTTGGCCATCAGACAGTTGTTGTCCTCTTTATAAAAATGATGAATCAGACTTCTCCCAGTCACAAGTTTCAACCATAAGTCCCTTTTGCTTGTTGGAAGCCATTGATTCTTCAAACTTCTTCAGCTTAGCCATGGCCATTAGGTTCTTTTGTTCATCCATCATGGCTAGCATCATCTCCCTTGTTTCTTGCGGTGTCATTCCTTCTCCAGATGTATTCTGAAATTTAAAACATGTAACTTGTTTAATAATATGTCATTTATTTAAAGACACCATCTATTTTCCCGTATGAAAGTCGATTTCCTATTATTACTAGATTATAACTTATCTTAGTTCAGATCATTAGTTAAAATCACTACATGTCATCACCTATGTTTGAGACCAAGACCTCACGGACACTTGAATCTCAAACTACTGCTATGATACCATTCCGTGTTACACCCTTGCCACAATAACCACAATCATTACACCAAGGATTAATAACCACACGCATTACATAAATGATCTGAAGTACTTAGTACAATACGAGAATTAAAAAAATACATAAAATAAAATATAAGAGTCAAACACCCTACAGTGCTACAAGGTTTCAGACTAGATCTACATACTCAATACATTATTCGAAACTCCCAACTATTACAACATTTGGTCCCATAATTCAGTTACCGATTGAGTAGTAGAGGATCTTCCAAGACTTCAAAAGTGTGACCTAACTAGAAGGTCCAACAGCGGATTTCCTTTTTTCTGTAAAATTGTGAGCAACTACGGGGTAAGCAAAGCTTAGTGAGTACAAAGATCATATATTCGACAAATATTTATGCCGCATACAAGAGTAACACCGGCATCACACGCCATATACCCTCTTCGTACACGAAGTATGGAGACGAGCCGCAACTCCATCATGCCATTGCACGGAATCACACATTCAATTAAGGCAGACATTACCATCGAGGATGCTACACCTGCCCATCAGGACCTCGAAGGGATCAGCTCCAGGTCATATAGCCTCGGTAGCATCGTTTAACATTTATGGCTCATAAGCCCATCAGAAGATGCACAACAAAGATAATGACATGCAACAAGCAATAATGTGTATCTACAAATACGCAAGTCAGTAGATTTCCAAATGAAAGTGAAACAACATGCCTCAATGAACAACAACTAACATCAAATAGATGCAGACATATATAATCTTAAGTACTCACAGTGGGTGCGTTATGTAAACTCAGTTATTATTATTTCTCCTCGGGCTTTCAACCGTATTCACAAAGTACCCCATTGTGTGTTAAACAACACCACAAGGACCTGTTAACTCAGTGTAACAGAACATCAATGTACATAACTGTTATTTCATAAAAAACTTAATTTTATAAGTTTTTCAAAAGTTGACTGGAAATTCGAATCTTAACCGAATTCGGATCCCATACGAATTTTGGATAGACCCGAAATTCGCATGATCTGAGATTCCATCCTTGTAAAATGTTTTTTCTTTGTACTATTCATCCGAAATTCGGATGGTACTATGATTCGAAATTCGGATGCCTTGTTATCCGAAATTCGTTTCCAGATTTATGATTATTCAAGTTTCCCATCCAAGATTCATCCGCTATTCCTCTCGATCAGAAACTCGGATGGATCCGAGTCTTGTTCATCATACCCAAAATTCATACTTGTGCAGTTCTATTCTTTTCCAAATTTAATTCGATCATTTTTATACATGTCTAATAACCGAAAACTGTTGATATAAACTTAAATATACCCTTTTTAATACTTCTAACACCAATATTAACATTTATTGTACCAAATCAGGCACTAAGACACCTAGTAAATTTCAGAAATCATATATAGGAGTAAAATCAGAGCCTGAAATTTGGTATATAGCTTTCATAATACTCGATTTGAACATATCCACTTGAATATACAACATGAAATAACATCTGAAACCAGAATCTATGATTTGGTTTTCATAAAAACCGAATACATAACTCAGAAATCCGTGAAGTTAAAGGATTCTTACCTCAATTTGTTGTTTGTAATGTTTATAGTTCCTTCAACCGGGCTCTATTATGTAGAATGACCATATCGCTACAGAAAATTGAAGTACACGTACCATATAGACAATTAAAAAGTAGACGTACCATATCGATACATTTTCAAAAGTAGGTTGCTATTGTAAGACCTTAACCCTAAAATCTATATCAAAATCTTGTAATCCAAACACTACCTAAAGTCCAGACCAATACTTGCTTGTCTGAGAAATCCTTAGGATTACTATTTGTATCAGATAGTTTTGATATATGACTCCAAGTTCAAGATTCATGACGTTTAAGAACTTCTTGAATCTTTCTATTTTAGGATGACTTTGGTTTGACGGAGTTATATTAATTTTAATTTAGTGTGTATCTGTTGGTACATCCTGTGTGACGATAGCAGTCTAAGTGGATTAGCATTCTGGTTTAAGTAATACTGCAAAGCATTGAATATTAACGAGTATTTGATATAAGTGTTTATATATGTTTGATAGTTATTGATTGTATGGTTGAACTTGATGTAATGAATTACAGGAAGTTCAAACATAAAGATCAAAGATAAAATCAAACATAAGTTAAAACCATAAGTTTCAAATATAGGTTTAATATGTGAAAGTCGAATTTAGATTAAATTCGAATTCACAAGTAAACAGGATTCGAATCTGTAGTAGATTCGAATGTGTTCCATTAGGCAGATTCGAATGTACAACATAAGGTAGATTCGAGAGTGTCAAGGGGACAAACTCGAATGGGCCTTGGGCCTGATTCGAGTTTGGCCCATGACAAACTCGAATGAGCCTCTATAATTAGGTATTAACTCGAATCATTAAGAGACTTTTTGCAGAATTTGTGTGGGATTAAGCAAATAGGCGATCTCGAGTTTATCAGCTAAGTGAGTGTTCTTTAGGAGAGAATCATCTCGTAGGTGCGTTCGTGTTCGTCCGTACAGCGTGTTGATAGTCTCCGTGTTCCGTGTGAGAGTTGGTTCCGTCAAGCCATTAACGAGGATTCCGCACTCGTTGACGGTGTCGCGTCTAGATAGATCTGTAGAGTCGAGACCTTACAGTATCCAGACTAAACTAATAAACTGATGTCATTGCAACTCGATCAACTTTTTATTTGTGTCTTTGCTTCTTTAACTCATCATACAGATACTGTCATGCAAAAATTGGCCTCAATCAAAGCTGCTCATATCATAGGGGGAGATTTCTAATCAAACCTGTTTGATACACCTATGGGGACATTTTTAGGTTTTTTTAACGCCTAAGTCAAACCTGATAAGTGATTTGCAAATCAGCCCAAGTCTGTTTCACACTGTTACATTGGTTGTAATCTGGCAAATTGTCAAAACTGTCCATATCTGTTCGACAGGTTTGACAGATTATGACTAAGTTGTTCATATCTGTTGGACAGCTTAAGCACGGTTAAGTATTCTGTTCTCTGTGAACAGAGCATGTTTTTTGTGAACATGTCTAGCACTTCATGGAATCTATATCCATATCTTCATGCAAAGTTTTAATCATGGAGATCAGCTTTAGAGTCAAGACAATGTGGAAAATTAGAATCGTTAAGTATCTGCCAAAGTTATTCTGAAGCATGAAGACAAAAATGATATCTGAAATGGGTGACAGACCTTTTCTTATACTGAAATAGCTTTATAAGGAAGAATAAAGATCACAAATTGACATTCCTCTTTGTGGTAAAGCTAAGGACGATAAAGACAAAAATGAAAAGACAAAGATTCTGCAATAAGAGGACAAAACCACTTTTGTTAGAATTGTTCTAGTGCAGAAAAGCCAACTTATCTTATTACAAAGAAATTCTCACTTTCTCAACAACCAATGAAGAAGCTTTACTGAGATCCTTTTTCTGACAATAAAAAAAGAAGGTTCCAAGGAAAGAGAAAGAGAGAGAGAGAGAGAGACATTCACAAACAGAGAACGTGAGTGCAATGTAGAGTGTGTTTTTCATGCATGCATGTTAAGTTTAACTTGAGTAAAATAACATAGTGTGTCTAAGTTGTTCAGTCTCCAAAGCTAATCAATCTGTGTCTTGTAAATAGTGAGTAAATCTTAGTGAGTCGGTTCATTGTAACTAGTTTGAGTGTGTCTTAGATTAGTTAAACTCTGTTGTTCATTTCTGTCAATCTCTGTTTGGATCTTTCCACAAATCTAAACCAGTATGTAACTTTAACAATTGTTAACATATGCTTAAAAACATTGAGAAAAATATGGGTGATTAAGTATTGGCTGCATTCACCCCCCGCTACAATTTATCCAAGTACACTTGGGAAACCTTTTAGGACTTACAACTAGTATTAGAGCCGATAGTGTCTGTGTCAACTCTAGATCTCTCACATTATCTCCATCTTTCCCATTTTGGACAACTCTGCTTCTAACTCCTCATCCTACTATGACAATGGTTCAATGGCCAAACTTCCAAAGTTCAACCATCAAAACTTCTCTGGTTGGAAATTTAGGATGATGCTCTACATGGAGAATCTGGATGTACAACTTCCAGAAATAGTGATGGAAGGTCCATATGTGCCTGCCTCTGTCACTACGATCACTCCCTCTGCAGAAGGTGATGTTCATGAGGTCAGAACCATTGAAAAGGCTAAAGCTCAATGGACTGATGAAGATAAGATAATAGTTGCTGTAGATGCAAAAATGAGGAACAACCTTGTGGTATCTCTCCTTGATGATGTGTTCAAGCAGGTTGAGAAACTAAAGATAGCTAAAGAAATGTGGGACACTTTGTGCACTGTCTATGATGGTCCCATTATCACATTGTATAACAGGTTCGATAATCTTGTTAGACAATATGAGTTGTTCTTTGCCAAGCCAAAGGAAAGTCTTACTGAAACCTATACCAGGTTCACTACTCTAATAATGATCTCAAAGCTATTGGGATCACTAAGGATAATCTAACTCTGGTAAACAAGTTCTTAGATATTCTGCCTGAAGATTGGAACTATTTCTCAACTGTGCTCAGAAACCCAGGCGCTATCAAAAGCATGGATCTAGTAAATCTTTTTGGATCCTTACTGATTGATGAGCAATCAAGGCTTCAAAAGATGAGTTCTTTGGAAATGTCTAAGAGAGGTTCAGCCTTGGTGGCTAATGTAAGGCAGCCTGTGGGTGTGTGATGTGTTCACATAAGCTAATTCTCGTGCTGATGAGAACTTGGAGGTTACTACAGACGATGAAGAGGAGAACGAAGATCTTGGTGAACTTGATGATGAGCAAATGATTGCTATTCTTGTCAAAAAGTTTAACTATAAAAAGTTCGGAACAAGGATGCTACAAAAGAAATCAAGCGCCATCAGAAAGAGAGCATTTGATAATTAAATCTAAGGATGAGTGCTTTAAATGTGGCAAAACTGGCCATATAGCTGCAGACTGTGTGTCTAAAGCTATTGGCTCCTCATCCAATCCCCACAAGACTAACATATATTATGGCTATAGGGTTAAGTATCTTATAGCCATAGCCAAATTGAAGAAATTGGAAGATTTTGTTGCTTCCAACAAACAGAAAGGACTAATGGTTGAAGCCTGTGACTGGGGAGACTCTAAACTCATCATCTGATGAGGAAGATAACAACTGTCTTGTAGCCAATGATGATGTTCCCTCTTCAAGCAGCTTAAAATAATATCTAGCTAAAGGCGATTCTATCCTACAATGATGTATAAGGTACATCATTTCGAAAATTACAATGCTGAAGAAAAGGAGAAAATGTTTAATAATATATTTGTGGATCTCAAAGCCGCTGTTGAAAATTAAGATGCTCTAAAGTCTGAAATCTCAAAATCCCAAAATGATCTTAAACTCAAATCTAATGAACTTGACGGTCTTCATAAGTTGAAAACTGAACTTAATGAAGTAAAACACATCAACACTATTTTGTTAGAAGAGAAAAGAGAAACATACTTAAAGCATTCCAAGCTCCAAAAGATTGTTGACTTTTGGTGCTATTCTGCTAAAAGAGTATACCAATGCATTAATGAGCAAATCCTTGATCAAATTCAAGTATATCTTCGAGGAGATCTTGATACAACAACTTAAATTATTGAGATCAAAAATCTGGAAACAGATCTGTCCACACTTGGTGAACTTCCAACTACTTTTATAGAACAATGTGAATGGAAAATTGATTTCAACAAATAGGTTTGTCAGACCTCAAAATATTGACAGTTCATGTGTGAAAACTGTGGAGCGTGGTGATGGGATGTGTTCCTCAACAAACTGCACTGCTAAGTGTTCAACTACTCCACATGAACAGCATGATGGAAAAGGTGACAAATCTAAAGTCAAGGTTGTTAAACCTGTCATCAAGACAAGTTCTGAAGTGAAGACTGATGGCAAGAAAAATACGCCCCATTCAATGCTGAATTCTTTGAAAAATAAGTTTTCAAAAAGAAACCAGCTCACAACCAACAGGGATAAGTCATGTTGGTAAAAATGCTACTGTGGTTCCAGATAATTTTTTAAACCATAGTGGTAAGTTGGTTATAAATGAAGGTAAGTCTTTTATTAACACCAAACAAAATGGTTCTACAACATCAAGTGTGCATGAATCAACATATCTCGATCAGTAAAGGAAAAGGCAAATTCAATGCCAAAACTGAGGAGTTTAGAAATAAGCTTTCCATGAAACAGGAAGGACAAAAGATTGTAAAACTGCCAATTTTTGACTTATGTCCTCCTAAAAAGAGAAAGGAAGTCTCTAAGGATTATGTCTCTAAAGACAAAGGCAAAGCTATTTATAAACAATCTATTCATGAATCTTTAACAAAATCCGCTAGTCCTTAAAAAACAGGTCAATCTTTTGCAAAACATGTTGTAAAGACTAATAGAGAAAACCGAGAATGTGTTTCTGAAAGTTCTTCTTCTAAAATGATTAAAAAGAGGAAATGCTACAGGTCTGGAAGGAAAACTCATATGGCCAAAGGTTGTCCTGAAACTGTGTACATATGGCCTACTGACACTGTTAAATCTGACACTGTTAAATCTGACACTGCTCAACCAAGCAGTGTTGGAAATAACACTGTCACTGAGGAAAGTATCAAAACTAATAAAATCCGAATAGGAAACATTAATGTTAAACTCTATGGTCCATCAACAAAATGTTAATGAGGGTGGAGAATTCATCCTTGAGATGAGTTCCCCTAGGAACCAATTTTTCATTATGTTGCTCTGCAGGTTAAGCAACCAAACCAGGTTAGGTATGTGGACAGTGGTTGTTCGGCCACATGACTGGTTGCAAGGATCTGCTGAGTGACCAACCTTAAGCCTGAACAAAGCCCAAAGGTCACTTTTGGTGACAATGTCAAAGGATCCACAGAAGGATATGGTACTCTAAATGCAGGTGTTGCAATCTTTAACAAAGTAGCTTATGTGTCTGGGATGAAACACAACCTTGTTAGCATAACTCAACTGTGTAATGCTGGCCACAAGGTTAACTTTGATGAGCACCTAGGATATATACTGGATTCTCAGGGTAAAGTTGTGTAGCGTGCATAAAGGAAAAATGGTGTATACATAGTAGACATGAAATCTGCTGATCAATCAACACAGACCTTCTTTCTCTAAAGAACTAATGCAGACCTCAACTGGTTATGGCACAAAAGGCGCTCACATATGAATTTCAAGAATATAAACAAACTGTAAGAAAGAGTTGGTGACAGGTACACATGGGTGATCTTCCTAAAGACCAAAGGAGAGTCTGCCAGAGAAATTAAGGGGTTCATCAAAAAGATAGAGGTCCTTAACTCTACCCTAGAAAAGCAAATCACAAGTGATCATGGTATTGAATTTAAAAACAATACTCTTGAGGATTTCGGTGAAGAAAGAGGAATTTCTTAAAATGTTTCAGCTGTAAGAACTCCTCAACAAAATGGAGTTGTTGAAAGGAGAAATAGGACTCTCATAGAAGCTGCTATAAACATGCTGTGTGCATCAGGTCTCTCTTCATCATTTTGGGCTGAGGCTGTCAACACTACCTGCTTCACTCAAAACAGGTCCTTAGTGGTGAAAAGGTTCAATAAAACTCCTTATGGATTACTTAAAGGGAGAAAGCCCAATATAAGCTATTTCCATGTGTTTGGCTGCCCTTGCTTCATTCTAAACCAAAGGGATCAGCTAGCTAAAGTTGACCTAAAGCTGATGAAGGAATACTTGTTGGATATTCAGCAATTTCTAAAGCCTACAGAGTATACAACCCCGAAGAAAGGTTGTTGATGAAACCATCAATGTCACCTTTAAAGAATCTTCAAAATCTTCAATCCAAGTCGATCCTAAATCAGTTTTAGGAGTCTTCAATTTTGATGAACTTTTACTTTCAAATGCTGAAGATAAAAAAGCTTCCACATCATCCAGAGTGGACCTTGCTACTCAAAGTGGACATGATGATGACTATATTAGTTCACCATGTGTGAAAAGGTGCACTGATATAGTTAGTATCCCATGTCCTGAACCAATCAATGCTGATTTTCCTAAATCTTTCACTGATGTGTTCAACCCAATAATACTCCTTCAACAAATGAACAAACTCAAGATGTCAGTATGTCTGATAGTCAAGAAAGTTGTTCTACAAAACCTGTTGATGATGAATATGGTATTCAAGATCTAGAGGAATCATCATTGAAACATGATCCTAAGTGGATCGAATGTCACCCAGATTAACAAATAATAGGTGACATCAATAAAGGTGTGCAAACAAGGTAGGATACTCTTGGAAATTTTTGTATGTTTGCAAGTTTTGTATCCCTGATGGAGCCAAAGAAAAATGATGAAGCATTGAAAGATGCCAATTAGATCATTTCCATGCAGGAAGAACTCAATCAGTTTTAGAGGAACAAAGTATGGAAGATGGTCCCCATGCCTAAAGGAAAAACTATAATTGCACCAAATGGGTATTCAGGAATGTAACATCCTCGAAATTCAATTACTGTAATTCGGAGTTATTTAAGCGGATAATTTATAATTAAGTTAAATTATGAGCAATTATTATGTATTTGGGAAATTTAAAAGTTTGTTGCTATTTTAAGAAGTTACGAAGTTTGAGAATTAATAATTATTATTATGGAGTATTATGAATGATAAAAGTTAGTAATGATAAATTTAAGAATAAATCAGTATTTTATGGAACCGGTTAAGTTGAGGGGTGAAATGTGCAAAAATGATGAAAGTTGAATAAAAAGGCTAAAAAGCTAGTCATTTTCATTTTCACTCCCTCTCTCTACTTTCTCTCTCTAGAAAATGCTCTCTACTTCTCTCTAGATTATCTCACAAACCGACCGGCCGATTATCGAGATTTATACGACATTGGAAAGATCTCGAGGAGTACTACAACAATCTACGGTTCGATTCTTGATTTCATACGAATTGAGGTAAGAATCGACCCTTTTTAAGTTTATTATTTCGGTTTTTGAAAGCATAAATTCGAGTTTATCGTTTATAGCGTGAATAAAGCTGATTTTGCTTATGTTTTAGCTAGAATATGATCGAGTATGCATAATATAATCGAATCTAGGTTTGATACTTAACATATTCATGATTTTAGGCTTATAAATGAAGGATTTAAGTTGTAGATATGAACAAACTCGAAAATACCAAGAACATAGTCGAAATGCAAGAACAAAGTCGATTTTTGTACTAAATTCGAGCATATATTCGAATTTAATCACCTAAATTCGAATGACATTCGAATTTAACACCTAAGGGTTCGAGTTTGGCCTCAAATTCGAAGGAAATTCGAGTTTAACCCCTTAAATTCGAGTTTAATGCCAAAAATTGAAAACCCACTCTCTAAACTCGGATATTTTGAATGAAACCCATAGACAACACATAAAATAACAAAAGTTATTCAAAGGATAAGGTGTAAACTTGAGTTGGGTTCAAACTTAGTCATTGTTCGAGTTTGGATATGGATCCGAAATGGGGGAAAAATATTGCAAAAATTTACGAAACTTGGTTTTATGGATTTGAACGGTTTTTGACTCGAAATATTGTTGCAACAGATTTAACAGGTCCCTTGTGGTGTTGTTTAACCCACAGTGGGGTACATTAAGGATCCAGTTGAGAGCTAGAAGAGAAATAATATTGATGTTTTATTTACGCACCCACTGTGAGTACATTAGATTTCGCATGTTTATATCTGTTTTATGTTAAGCTTTGCATGCTGAGACCTGTTGCTTCATTTATTGTTTGGAATTCTACTAACTTGCGTAGATTTAGATGCACATTCTTACTTGGTGCATGTCCGTTCGATTGTTGTGCATCTAGTGATGGACCGGTGGGTCACATCGATTACTCTGATGTTACTACGCTATATGACCTGGAGCTGATCCCTCCGAGGTTCTGGTAGGCAGTATGTCATCCCCGATCGTACGTTTATCTCAGATGTTATGTTTAATGCCGAGCTTTGGGCTCGAAGGGCTGCGGCTCTGGTCCGTACTTGGTGTACGAAGAAGGGTATACGATGTTTGTCATCGGTGTTACCCTTGGGGCTTCATAAAAATTTATAAAATGTGTAATCTTTGTATTCACTAAGCATTCGCTTACCTCTCAGATGTTGTATTTTTACAGGAAAGGGAAACTCTACTGCCGGACCATCTAGTTAGGTCAATTGTGAGGATTCGGAAGATTTGGTACTACCTAATCGGTAATTATGTTTTGAGACAATGTAGTTATATATTCTGGATGTTGTAATAATTTAATTAGGTGTGTAGACTTAGATTTGGTACCTTGTAGCACCGTAGGGTGTTTGACACTGTTGCACTACTTTAATTATGTATTTTAATGCTTCCGCACTTAAACTAGGTTATCAGATCATTATGTTATTATATGATGCTGATTAATCCTGGGTGTTTTGTAAATGGTGGTTGTTGTGGCAAGGGTGTCACACGAGATGGTATCAGAGCAGTAATTTGAGATTCAAGTGTCCGTGAAGTCTTGATCTCAAACATTATGTAATGATATGTAGTGGTTTAAGTAATGATCTGAACTAAGATAGGTTACGATCTGGTAATTATAAGAGATTGACTATCATACGGGACAAATGAGTGGTGTCTTTAAATTAATGACATGTTACTAAACAAGTTATATGTTTATTATTTCAGATAATGTCTGGAGGAGGAATGACACCCGAAGAAACCAGAGAGATGATGCTAGCCATGATGGCTGAGCAGAACAAGATGATTCAGGAACAGTTTCGGGCTCGAGATGAAGCCGAGGCTAAAAGAAGAGAGGATAAGAGAAAGAACAAGGAAAAGGAAGGGGGCAACGATGATAATCAAGATGACAACACTGGGTCATCAAACAAACCCAAAGGTTGTCGGTTTAAGGATTTCAAAAGAAAAGGGGTCGTGGAGTTTAATGGACTAGGAGACGCTGTTGCTGCACTTGAATGGATAACGGCAACCGAACGGACATTCTGAATCAGCGACTGTGCTGAGAAGGACATGGTTCGGTATGCTACCGCTATGTTCACCAATGATGCGATTATGTGGTGGAACGCTATGGTGAATGCTTTGACACTGGAGAAGGTTTCTGTGATGACTTGGGCTGAGTTTACGAACTTATTCACTCAGCAGTATTGTCCGGTTGATGAACGTCGAAGGTTGGAAGCGAAGTTTATGGCGCTGATGCAAGGGACTAAGACTGTGTCCCAGTATGCTATGGAGTTCACGAGGCTGAGTCTGTTTGCGCCTCATCAAGTTGATACCGAAGAAAGGAAGGTGACCAGGTTCGAGGCTGGTCTGGATATTGAGATTAGGAGGTTCATGAGCAACGTCCGTTACCCTACATTTGCTGGTTTACTTGAGGCTGCCAGAAATGTAGAGCAAATTCTGATTATGTCGGGTTATTCCACTGGGTCCGCTGCTGCTTCCACCAACCCAATACAGCCGTCACCGCCGAAGCGCCAACGTGAGGGAGGATACTCGGGATCTTCCCGGTCTTCACAGTACTCACCTCAGCAGTCTTATCGCCGACAGTCCGGTTCATCTGATCGTGCTCGTGCTCGTGCTTATTCCATCAACACCGAGCCGCAGTATTGTAATAAGTGTCATCTGGAGCACTTTGGCAAATGCACTAACGGACGTGCTTGCTTTTGCTGTGGAGAGCTGAGCCATTTTCAGAATGAGTGCCCAAGGAAAGGAGATGCTTGCTATAAGTGTGGGGTGTGGGGACATTATAGTAGGAACTGTAGGAAGAATGCTCCAGCAGCTGCTGCTCCATCATCAACACGATCTTCTGGAGGTTCAAGTGGTGGTTCAGTTAATCGTCGGGGTCAGTCACTAAGAGCACCGGCTCGTGCTTTTCAAATTACTGCAGAGGAAGCCAGGGAAAACCCAGAGGTGGTCACGGGTACGTTTATTGTAATTTCCTTGCTTGCACGAGTACTTTTTGATTCGGGTGCCAATCGCTCTGTCGTGTCTACTGTTTTTGCGCAACGACTTGCCATGCCACTGTCTAGATTATCTGCTGTACTTGACATAGAAACTGCTAGCAACACTCTAGTCAAGGTAGATCACGTATACCGTAATTGCACATTAGTAATTGAAGATGTAGTCTTCAATTTAGATCTGATTCCGATAGAGTTCAGCGAGTTTGATGTGATTGTCGGGATGGATTGGTTGATCGAAAATGAAGCCCACATAGTTTGTAAGAATCGTATGATAAAGATAACTACTCCGGAGGGGCGTGAGATTTGTATTTACGGGGATAGGAGAACCGGGGATCTGTGTTTGCTGACTATTGCAAAAGCTCGAAAGCTTGTTGCAAAGGGGTGTGACGCTTACTTAGCATATGCGATTGATGCTAAGGTTGAAAAGAGGACTTTGGCCGATGTGCCTGTTGCTTCACAATTCCCGGATGTGTTTCCGGAAGACTTATCTGGCGTCCCGCCTGAGAGACAAGTGGAATTTAAAATTGACTTGATCCCTGGAGCTGTACCGGTAGCTCGTTCTCCTTATCGTCTTGCCCCAACCGAGATGAAAGAGATGATGACACAGCTTCAAGAATTGTTGGACAAGGGCTTTATTTGACCGAGTTCATCACCGTGGGGAGCTCCGGTATTATTTGTGAAGAAGAAGGATGGCACGATGCGAATGTGCATTGATTACCGGGAGCTGAATAAGTTGACAATTAAGAACAAGTATCCGCTGCTGAGGATAGATGATTTATTCGATCAATTACATGGGGCGAGTGTGTTCTCCAAGATTGATTTGAGGTCGGGGTACCATCAGTTAAAAGTACGAGAAGAGGATGTGCCTAAGACAACATTTAGGACGCGTTATGGACATTATGAGTTCTTGGTTATGCCTTTCGGGTTAACCAATGCCCCGACTGTCTTTATGGATCTTATGAATAGAGTGTGCAGACCGATGTTAGACAAGTCTGTAATAGTGTTTATCGATGATATACTGGTGTACTAAGTCTGAGGCTGAGCATGCTGAACATCTCAGGGAGCTGTTAGAGTTGTTGAGGAAAGAGAAGTTGTACGCCAAATTCTCAAAGTGTGAGTTCTGGCTGCAACAGATTCAGTTTTTGGGGCATGTGATTTCGGGGGCTGGGATTTTTTGTGGATCCAGCCAAAGTTGAAGCAATAAAGAACTGGGAGCCGCCTCGTTCAGCTACTGAAGTTAGAAGCTTTCTGGGGTTGGCGGGTTACTATAGGAGGTTCATAAAGGATGCATCGTTTATATGGGAAATAGTGCAACAGGAGGCATTTGAGGTTCTGAAGAAGGCATTAAGTGAGGCACCAATACTTGCCTTACCTGAAGGCAATGACAATTTTGTGGTATATACGGATGCCTCGAGACTGGGGTTAGGCGCTGTACTGATGCAGCGTCGAAAGGTTATAGCATATGCTTCAAGACAGTTGAAGCATCATGAGAAGAATTATTCAACACATGATCTGGAGTTGACTGCAATTATGTTTGCATTGAAATTGTGGAGGCACTATCTATATGGAACTAAGTGTCAACTTTACACAGATCATAAGAGTTTGAAATATATTTTTAGTCAGAAGGAGCATAATATGAGACAGCGTAGGTCGATGGAACTTATAAAGGATTATAACTACGAAATCCTTTATCACCCCGGAAAGGCTAATGTAGTAGCCGATGCTTTAAGCCGTAAAGCATATTCTAAGGATTGTTGCTATATGATGACGTCCACGATGTTAACTTCCACAATAATTGATGATGTTAAAGCTGCTCAAGTGGAAGCTTTGAACAAAGAAAACATTGGTGATGAAAATATAAGGGTACAGATGAAGATAATGGAAACAAGTGATTTGGGATTGAAAGGGATATACAGCAGAATATGGGTGCCGAATTTTGGTGGAATGAGACAGGTGATCATCGAAGAAGCACACCAGTCTAGGTTTTCTGTACATCCTGGAAGTACAAAGATGTACAACGAGCTGAAAGCAGACTTCTGGTGGCCGGGATTGAAAAAGGACATAGGGCAGTATGTGGAAAGATGTCGAACTTGTCGGCTGGTGAAAGCCGAACATCAGCAACCCTATGGCAGTTTGCAACCGCTTCCCATTCCGGAATGGAAGTGGAAACACATAACGATGGATTTCGTTACAAAACTGCCGAAAACTAGGCGTCAACACGATGCAGTTTGGGTGATAGTCGATAGGTTAACTAAATCGGCTCACTTTATACCGATTAGAGAAAACTACTCGCTTGAAAGATTGGCTCACATTTATGTGGACGAGATAGTTTCTAGGCATGGAGTGCCTAAGTCCATAGTATCAGATCGAGATAGTCGGTTTACTTCGAATTTTTGGTCGGCGTTACAAGAGGGGTTGGGAACGAGGATCGCAATGAGTACGACTTACCGTCCACAAACCGATGGTCAGAGCGAACGGACCATCCTTACTTTGGAGGATATGATGAGAGTGTGTGTACTAGATCTCGGTGGCAACTGGGATGATCATCTGCCACTAATAGAGTTTTCGTATAATAACAGCTATCACGCAACAATCAAGAAGGCACCGTTTGAGGCGTTGTATGGGAGGAGATGTAGGACTCCTACTTGTTGGAGAGAAACTGGTGAGACGCCGATTGCTGGGCCGACATTGTTACAAGAGACAAACGAGAAGATACAGCTGATTAGGCAGAACATGAAGGCGGCCCAGGATCGTCAGAAAAGTTACTACGATAGGAGGCACAAACCGATAAACTTTGAAATAAATGATTGGGTATATCTGAAAGTATCACCTAAGAGAGGTGTTACTCGTTTCGTGAAAAGAGGAAAGCTGGCTCCGAGATTTTTCAGACCATTTAAGATAACCGAGAAAGTAGGAAATCAGTCATACCGTTTGGAGTTGCCTAAAGAGATGCCGGGCATACACCTGGTGTTTCATGTTGGAAATCTCAGGAAATCGTTTAATACTGGAAATGAGGATTGGGCAGACCACACTGAGCTGCAAGTTGATGAAAGGCTCCGGTATGTTGAGGAGCCGGAGTGTGTGTTAGATACTAAGATAAAGAAGTTGAGAAGCAAAGAGATCGAAATGGTGCTTGTACGTTGGAAGCATCATAAGGGAGCCAATCATACATGAAAGACGAAAGCTGATATGTTAAGGAAATATCCGCAGCTGTTTGAAGTCAAATAACTTCGAGGACGAAGTTAGAGCGTGGTGGAGCCCATGTTCTAACATCCTCGAAATTCAATTACTGTAATTCGGAGTTATTTAAGCGGATAATTTATAATTAAGTTGAATTATGAGCAATTATTATGTATTTGGGATATTTAAAAGTTTGTTGCTATTTTAAGAAGTTACGAAGTTTGAGAATTAATAATTATTATTATGGAGTATTATGAATGATAAAAGTTAGTAATGATAAATTTAAGAATAAATCAGTATTTTATGGAACCGGTTAAGTTGAGGGGTGAAATGTGCAAAAATGATGAAAGTTGAATAAAAAGGCTAAAAAACTAGACATTTTCATTTTCACTCCCTCTCTCTAGTTTCTCTCTCTAGAAAATGCTCTCTACTTCTCTCTAGATTATCTCACAAACCGACCGGCCGATTATCGAGATTTTTACGTCATTGGAAAGATCTCGAGGAATACTACAACAATCTACGGTTGGATTCTTGATTTCATACAAATTGAGGTAAGAATCGACCCTTTTTAAGTTTATTATTTCGGTTTTTGAAAGCATAAATTCGAGTTTATCGTTTATAGCGTGAATAAAGCTGATTTTGCTTATGTTTTAGCTAGAATATGATCGAGTATGCATAATATAATCGAATCTAGGTTTGATACTTAACATATTCATGATTTTAGGCTTAGAAATGAAGGATTTAAGTTGTAGATATGAACAAACTCGAAAATACCAAGAACATAGTCGAAATGCAAGAACAAAGTCGATTTTTGTACTAAATTCGAGCATATATTCGAATTTAATCACCTAAATTTGAATGACATTCGAATTTAACACCTAAGGGTTCGAGTTTGGCCTCAAATTCGAAGGAAATTCGAGTTTAACCTTTTAAATTCGAGTTTAATGCCAAAAATTGAAAACCCACTCTCTAAACTCGGATATTTTGAATGAAACCCATAGACAACACATAAAATAACAAAAGTTATTCAAAGGATAAGGTGTGAACTTGAGTTGGGTTCAAACTTAGTCATGGTTCGAGTTTGGATATGGATCCGAAATGGGGGAAAAATATTGCAAAAATTTACGAAACTTGGTTTTATGGATTTGAACGGTTTTTGACTCGAAATATTGTTGCAACTGATTTAACAGGTCCCTTGTGGTGTTGTTTAACCCACAGTGGGGTACATTAAGGATCCGGTTGAAAGCCCGAAGAGAAATAATATTGAATTTTTATTTACGCACCCACTGTGAGTACATTAGATTTCACATGTTTATATCTGTTTTATGTTAAGCTTTGCCTGCTGAGACCTGTTGCTTCATTTATTGTTTGGAATTCTACTAACTTGCGTAGATTTAGATGCACATTTTTACATGTTGCATGTCCGTTCGATTGTTGTGCATCTAGTGATGGACCGGTGGGTCGCATCGATTACTATGATGTTACTGCGCTATATGACCTGGAGCTGATCCCTCCGAGGTTCTGGTAGGCAGTATGTCATCCCCGATCGTACGTTTGTCTCAGATGGTATGTTTAATGCCGAGCTTTGGGCTCGAAGGGGCTGCGGATCTGGTCCGTACTTGGTGTACGAAGAAGGGTATACGATGTTTGTCATCGGTGTTACCCTTGGGGCTTCATAAAAATTTATAAAATGCGTAATCTTTGTATTCACTAAGCATTCGCTTACCTCTCATGTGTTGTATTTTTACAGGAAAGGGAAAGTCTACTGCCGGACCATCTAGTTTGGTCAATTGTGAAGATTCGGAAGATTTGGTACTACCTAATCGGTAATTATGTTTTGAGACAATGTTGTAATATATTCTGGATGCTGTAATAATTTAATTGGGTGTGTAGACTTAGATTTAGTACCTTGTAGCACCGTAGGGTGTTTGACACTGTTGCACTACTTTAATTATGTATTTTAATGCTTCCGCATTTAAACTAGGTTATGAGATCATTATGTTATTATATGATGCTGATTAATCCTGGGTGTTTTGTAAATGGTGGTTGTTGTGGCAAGGGTGTCACAAGGAATAAGACGGATAAGCAAGGACATGTCATTAGAAATAAGGCAAGATTGGTTGCTCAATGGTATAGGCAAGAAGAAGCAACTGATTATGATGAAACATTTGCTCTTGTGGCTAGGCTGGAAGCAATGTGTTTGTTTCTTGCATATGCTGCTCACAAGAGCGTGAAGGTTTTCCAAATGGATGTGAAGAGTGCATTTCTGAATGGTAAGCTGCAAGAGGAAGTATATGTTAAGCAGTCCCCAGGCTTTGATCCAGATTTTGTCTATAAGTTGGACAAAGCTCTTTATGGTTTGAAACAAGCCCCCAGAGCCTGGTTTGACACTCTTACTGAATTCTTTATGAGCAATGGGTTCTCCAGAGGTAAAGTGGATACCACTCTATTGATAAAGAATGTGAAATCAGACATTATGCTTGTTCAAATTTATGTAGATGACATTATATTTGGTTCTACTAATGAACACCTATGCAAGAATTTTTCACTGCTCATAAAATCCAAATATGAAATGAGTATGATGGGTGGAACTCACATTATTTCTAGGATTACAAGTTAAACAAGTGGCAAATGGAATTTTTGTAAATTAAAGAAAGTATACACTAGATCTTTTGAAAAGTTTAAATTTGATCATTGTTCTCCTATTAAAACCTCAATCGCAACCAATGTTAAGTTAAATGTTGATACCTGTGGTAAGTCTGTTTCTGTAACAGCCTATGAAGGTATGATTTTGAGCTTGCTATGTCTAGTAGCAAGTAGACCAGATATAATGTTTGCAACCTATTTGTGTGCTAGATTTCAAGTTGATCCAAAAGAATCACATCTTGCCGCTGAAAAAAAAACTTTAGATACCTCAAAAGTACAAGAGGTGGGTGTCAACTTCTTGGTGGCATGTTGATTAGTTGGTGCCAAAGAAGCAAAACTCTGTGTCCACTTCTACTGCTGCTGGAAGCTGTTGTGGACAATTTCTTTGGATGCATTATCAGCTTGAAGATTATGAACTGGTATATAGAAAAACTCCTATACTTTATGATAACACCAGTGCAATAGCCATATCCAACAACCCTGTTTACAATCTAGAACAAAGCATATAGAGGTCAGACATCACATCATAAGGGATCACATCCAGAAAGGTAATGTTGAAGTATCTTTTGTTCCCACTAAAGATCACTTTGCATATATTTTCACCAAACCCCTTGATGAAAGTAGGTTTAATACCCTTGTTTGCAAACTGGGAATGTTATATAAAAGTGACTAGGTGTCATTGATGTTCAAAAGTTACATATGCAAATCTGTTCATTTCTCAAACAACAGCTTTGACACAAAACAGGCTTCACTAAATCTGTACTTAACTATTTCTTAGGAATAGGAACAGGTTTGACATGTAACAGGTTTCAAAACTATGTGTTTTTCCCCAAACCTATTTTGATGTCTAAACTACAAACCTGGTAACATAGTAACATGTTCTGCAACACTGCAAGTCATGTAACCTGTTCAAACTACTAAACGTGTTTCGCCATAAAAACTGTTCAAATATAACTTAACAGTTTTCATGACCAGGTTACCTACTGAACAACTTTGATTTCATTACATAACAACAAGCTATGTTAACAGCTTTAAACATCAACTTCTAATTAACATTTCTTCATACTTAGGTTATGTAAATTGTGTATTTTTTTAACTTCATTTCCTGCTGATAATTTTTTGTTATGTGTTTAAGAGATAAGCAAATGGGTCAAGTGGGTCTGACACACATGCTGACGTGGTAACCGTTCCGTTCCTTTAGTAATCCTCATTTCAAATCAATCGCCACTTTCTCTCTCCCACTCTCTCACATTCAAATCCTATAAGTACCTAACGTCACTGTTTTGTCTTCCTTTCCTTATTGCGACCCTATACATCCATACTTCCTGAAAATCTCTAATCACTCTCAAAAAGACTCAGTGTCTACTATCTTTGAACTTCTATTAACTACTCAAATGACTTTTTCAACTCCCCTTGTACCAGTATTTTTAGGTGATGATGTCGTCAAACACCCATCAGTCACTACAACTCTCACCATCAAACTTACCAACTCTGTGGCCAATCTTTCTATACCCAAAAACTACATTGGAAAATTTTATGAACCAATGGTGGAGTTCATCAAAGCTCACCCACTGCACTACGCAATGACTGTTACTCCTGGTGTCATGTATCAGGAAATGGTGTATGAACTTTGGTACACATAATCCTATGATTCTTCTACCAAAGTCATACGTGGATCCATTCTCAACAACACTGGCTGTTGAGATCTCTGTTGATCTGCTTAAAGAGGTACTTCATTTACCTATCGTTGAAAAAATATGACACACCACAACTTGAGAATTTGAAGATGAGAAACCTGCTACATTGCTGGGGTGTGTCTGAACCAAGAGTTGGAGCCACATTTTTCAGAAAAGAACTTCTCCCAACCTCTAATTTTCTCTTTGCCTCAATGCTAATGAGTCTATGTTGTATGGTAGGTTCCTTTGATCAACTTAGCAGAGAAAAATTCAAGTGGCTTTACAGTTTGTAGATGGGACAACTCTCAACATGGCCAAATGGATTTTTGGAAATCTGAGGGCCTATGTGGAACAAGTCCAACAATCACCATCTGTAAGGTACCCAAGATTTCTAAGTCTCATCTTCAAGCATGTCAGCGGTGAATCTTTGTACACTTATCAACCCCTTCTGTTGTCCATGATGTTTCCAGTCAATGGAAACAGGGTGTTTCATACACCTGTCAGGGCTGAAGAGCCCCCCTCTTACAATACCTATGAGCAGGCAGCTTTGTTTGGTGGAAGGATCTTCTACAATGGAAGTGGATCCAGTTGCTGCTCGCACTGAAAAATCCAAAAACCTAGGCAAAAGGGCAAAACGTGCCCTGAAGCATAGCGAAGAAGGGCCTATCCACAAGTATGCTAGAAAGACAAAGACTGCTCCTTTAGTTTTTGTGACTGAGGGAGACCAGGCTGAAGTTCTAGGTTAATCTGTTGAACCAATGGACATTTTGGCCAGTGGCTCTGTAAGGTTGCCTCTCTACGGGTCTTATCTTGACGTGACACCTTCCAACGACTGCGGAATCCCGTTAGTGGCTTGATGGATAGATCACGCACACCGAAACACAGAGACTAGCACAGTGATAGACGAATAACTGAACGTCCCGACACGATGATTCTCTCCAAACAAAACTCTCTGATTGCTAGCAAGTTCGAGATCTCCCTTTTGCATAAACTCTCTGAAAATCTGCAAAAGTCATATAATTAATCGAATTAACCCTTAATTGTACTGCTCAGTTCGAACTTGGCCCAAGGCCTTTTCGAACCTGTCCACTAACTAAATTCGAACTTTATACTTCAAACTTATGTTTGAACTTATTTTTGAACTTATGTTTGAAATTAATGTAACACATTACACCAAGTTCAAACATACATACAATTAATATCAAACATATATAATCAAACATATATCAATCACTTGTTAATATTCAATATTCAAGTAAATTTGACTTACACAAAATGCTATCTATACTTAGACTGCTATCGTCACACAGGATGTACTAACAGACTCCCCTTTGACGATAGCTTCTAACTATTTACATTTTGTCTAAGTACTCGAACTATATACGCTACTACCTGCATATAAGTCTATATCAACACATACTCTAACTATCTTTTAGAATTTATTAGCCTCAGATCTCCCGCCTTCATGACATAAGATAAGCTGATCGTGTAGCTTTCGCAGGTCATCCTTAGATAGATTTATTAGGTGCAACGGATCGTATACTCTCAAAATTACTTTGTCTTCTATATCTTCCATTACTGCTTCTGCTGTGTTATTGTCTATATACCACCATTTCATGTTCCCAAGAACGTCTTGTGGCATAGACTTTAATGGCACCTTTTTCAAGCATTTGACAGGCTTGTAAACCATTTTAGCCCATGGCCTTCCAGTATGAGGATCTATTCTACACTCATCCTCAACTCTTCTTCCTAACCTCGACTTGAGTCTTTCAAACTTTTCGGATCTGCCCTCTTGATTATCTTTGCAATAACTTCAGCATAAGGGTCGTCACCGATGTTGATTAACTCTTTCCAGGCTAATTCCTTCACTTCTACCTTTGGCAATGTGTTAAACACTTTGAGCGTTCGCCTTAGGTATTGAAGTCCATCTCTTCTCTTTAGTATAAATAGTTGCAGTTCTTTGTCGAAGAACCAGCTTAGAATTCCACCAGAGAGATTTTCAGATCCTGGCACTTTCATCTTCTTTTTCCTCTTTGGCTTTGCTTTCTTCTCTTCCTTACGGAACCAAAGATTTAACAGTTCAGCTCTGGTTGGTTCTTTCTCAGCTTCCTCCAGTTCTGAATCTTCTACAGAAACCAACTTAATCTCATCTATATTAATTACATTTTGCTCGTTATGTACATATAGTTCTATGAGGGGTTGTGAATGAATGATTACTTCATCAACGTTGTCATCTTCATCTTCCATGACCTCATCATCAGATTTCCAATCAACTATGTCTTCAGGTACAAACTCCCCTTCCTCCAATTCTTCAACATCATCTTCAAATCAAAAACTATTTCTTCTTCTTCTATAACAATCAGAGCATCTATCATCTCGCTCTCAACTGCCTTAGAAGTTCCACCTTCTGCACTCTCTGCTATCTCCGACTGACTTGGCTCCCCCTGAATTGTTGCACGCTGAGCAATTCGAAAATCTGCTAGCTCACTTTCTTTTTCAACCTCCGGATCATTGCCGTCATCATCATCCATTCTTGTCACTTCGGCTTCTTTACAGCTTGTCTCCCCCTGAGCTTGAAGATTTTTCATTAACTACTCTAGGAGGGACTTCATTGATTTAATATCAGAAGCTTGGTCAGTAACAGTTGTTTTCAGTTCTGCGTTCTCCTGATCGAGTCTGGCATTATGCGCTTGAAGTTCTTTGACTGCTTTGGTAAGCTGAAAGATTTGGACTGATTGGAAATCCACTTTACTCCTCAGCTCTGTAAATCGCTGATTCTCAGTGAATGTGGAAGATTTAGATGGAATGGATGTGATTGGTGATGGCGTGATGGATGGCTGAGCAGCTGGGATTTCAGGCTCTGGAGTAGAAGTGGATGAAGCACCCTGCATGAATCTGTGCCTTTTCGCCCTTTGTCTTGGCACGAGAGGAGTAGGATCTTCTGCTTCAAAATCAGAATCATCGTCTGAAGCTCTAGCAGTTCTGGTATCTTCTTCTCTCGAACTTTCCACAATTCTTGATCCGTCTCTGCCTATTCGAACAGATGGATCAACCGATTCTACTACTAATTCTTCGACTTCTACCTCTTCAACTTCCTCAGACTCAGACTCTAAGGTGGCCACTGCTTGACCTTCTACCTCAGTTTCTATTTGATCATGGACCTCGAATTCCATTTCCTCATCCTCGGGAGGTTGATATTCGTCAATGTCTCTCATAAGATCATCGTAATCAGCTGGAGGCTCCAAGATTGTATCAATTAGCTCAGTGGCAATGTCTTGTTGTGCCTGAGTACCATGTGCCCAAATTTCCTCAAGAGTCTCTACTCGAGGATCAACTTCTGGGGCCAATCCTGATGGACCCGCAGCATCCGACGATGGACCTGCTGCCGTTGATTCTTGCATTCTGCTTGAGCTTGGCCTCGAAGCCTGAATTGGTATTTCCTGACCTCTTTGTCTTCTTCTTGGTTGCGGTGGAGGTCGTTGCTGTTGCTGAGGCTATTACTGTACTGGCTACGGCTGAGGCCCTTCTCCAGCCCAGTTCTCCCCTTGTGGGGCCACAAAGTCTTGATCTACCACTGCACCAAAGAGAGGTGCATCAAGTGGTCTGATCTGCTCAGCCCTGCGGGCATTGTGCGACTTGCACAGTCAGCAAAAATTCGCTTATCTATAACTGCCACACTTTGAATATCCGGTAGCTGAGGCAGATTTGGCAAAAAATGACGAATCAACATCATCACAAAGCGCGGATACATCAAAAATTTTTCGCGCTCTGGAGCCGTTATCTGATGTACAAACTCCGCAAAGAACATTTCAGAGTAGCTGAATCTTTTATTATAAACCAAGGCAATCATGGCCGACTGCATCTTGGAAAATATAATCGAAACCCGCCTTTTTCGGTGCAAAGCACACCATAATCACGTGCGCCAAGTACCTCCACTGGCCTATCAATCCACTCTTCATGAACGAAGCTTTCGTTATGTCTAAGGCATATCCCATACACAGAGATGCTGCTTGCCTTATGTTCACCGTGAAATCAATTGGCCCTGCCTCTTGTTCTACAGTCTCTAGCTGCAAAATTCGACGGAGCATATCTGCTGAAAAAATGATCGGCTGACCTCCAACTCTAGTTCTCAAAACTGTTGGCGTCACGGTACAATCAACTTGTAAATGTTCCCAGAATTGCCTAACATACGACATTATTATTTGCGCATTATGCGACAGGGCATAGGAAACCCTGGAGTGTGCCAAAAACTCCACCATCTGCCTGAAGGCCTGAGCTTCGGGAAGCTCTCTATCCGGTGATGTTACCATATTATGCTTTTGGAAAAATGCCCTTTCACCCATATCTGCACATTAAACGATAACATATATTAGAAGTGAAAATTAAAAATGAAACTTGTTTAATTTCGAATTTGTTTTATTTTGAACTGACATAAGTAAAAAATCCAACACATTCAAATTTCTACAAGTTTTGAATGATTTTATAAAAGCATTTGAATATAATAAAAGATTCGAAGGATATATATTCGAATTTGACAAAATTCGAATTTGTTGAAAGATTCGAATTTTCTGACAAGTTCGAACATGATGAACATGTTCGAAGTCGGTCACTTGCGAATACAAATCCATGATTTAAACCCCATTTGACTTAGAAATTTGTATCATCTAGTCCTATTAGGTTCTAATCGAAGATGTATGTGATTTTTTTGAAGTTTTACCGGTTAAAACTTGTGATTTTGAATCGCAAAACTTAAACCCCAAAAACATCAAAATTTGTCGATTTTTTGCTATAAACGAGTCCTAGACTACCTAAACCTTGTATAATAATAATGTTTATACCTAGATTTGGTAGTAGAATCGAACACAAAGGAACAAAACTTCGAGAAAGAGTGTAAAACTCGAACACAAGTTCGAAATCGTCTGAAAGCAAGTTCGAATATAGAAAATCTAAGGTAGGTGACATTAATGAGTCACTGTTGACCTTTATATACTAACAACCTTCGAACTTGCATTAAATTCGAATTTACTGACAGATTCGAAAATTAATTCGAGTTTGTCTTAAAATCGAACATAATTGAAAATTTTGAAAATCTTTGAATAAAATTCAACTTTTTCAAACTTTTCCATCTTTTTCAACTTTTTCGTGTAACGGAACAAACTTTGCAAAATTATTCACACTGAGCAATTGATTTTCATGCAATGTTTGTTTATTCAACTAAAATGCATCCTTAGTAATTTTGACCTTTTTCCTAAAAAGAAAAATAAATTAAAATAAAATAAATTAAAATAAAATAAAATAAAATAAATTTTTTGAATAAAATTTAAACTTAAACTACTCAAAAATACTTTTAAAATTTACATCCTATACTAACAGAATACTTTTGGCGAGAAAGTCAAAGAAAGGTTCAATCAGATAGCGGTGTCAAATACACACTTTCAGTATCTCACTTTCATACTTAGGAATTTTTTATTCCTTGATTGTTTGTCGTGACACACATTTCTAAGCGACTGTTGGTATTATTTTCCCTTTAAACATGTTACACTTTGGAATATCCCTTGGCCTTTTCATTTATCAAGAAACTACCTTACGTGTCTCATACTTAGACATACTTTTATGATCAAGGCATACACACAATGATTATAAGTTTTCGGTATTGCAAATTCTCTTTAAAAGGCAAGCATCAGACACAGTTCTGTATTTACATACAACAGAGTGTCTTAGTTTGTCTTAAATTTTATTTAAAGCTAGTAAGATAGCGGTGACAGGTCAATACTGATGTACAAAAAAGCGACTTGTCTTGCTAACTCGAGTCAAACCAGAGGGCACAGGTCTGTACTTACGTACAAGAAAGTGACTTGTTTTGACTCTCAACTTACTATCAAAATTTGCATTTCTTTTCTTTTCTTTAAGATGTATTTGATGTGGCTATACATCCCCCAGAAAATTTGCATACCTCATTTAGAATCATTGTCTATGTGCCTCTAACATAAAAATTAAGACCCTTTGGTCATACATCTAAGTTAGTTACATATAAGACTTTTTCTTAAATATTTTATTAGCTTTGAGATTACCTTTGTGTATTATGCGTACCAACACATCAAACTAGGAAATGTATAACACTTAGAGTTTAAGGTGCATTATGTGTGAAAGCTTAATACTTAGAGATTGTACCGACTGTGCTAATTTTCGTCACTTTGAACCTATGCATCTAAGACTTAACTCAATTTTCTAATATTCTCTCCTTTTTCTTTTGTTTTTCATACATAAGAATAAACTAATAGAAAAGCTTACTAACTTACTATAAAAGGAAATAAATTCTACTTAGCTACTAAACTTACTTTAAAAGGGAAGAAAACTTACTCTATAAAAAGCAATATATTCTACGAAGGTCAAGTTACTCTGGATTGCACAGGCCATTTAGTTGTACTAACAACTCAAAGCGTGACTTATCAAAAGCTTTGGCAAATAAATTAGCATTATTGTCTTCCGTTGCCACTTTACCAGCTTAATTAAATTCTTTTCAGCACAATCACGTATAAAATGGTGTCTTATGTCAATGTGCTTTGTTTTACTGTGTTTAACTGGATTATTGGTTATAGCAATACTTGACTGGTTATCTATCCTAATAGGAGTATGAGTATAAGTCAAACCGTAATCCCGCAATTGTTGTTGTATCCACAAAACCTGTGAACAGCAACTACCGGCAGCAATATATTCGGCCTCGCACGTTGACACGGCTACCGAAGTCTGTTTCTTGCATTGCCAGGAAACGAGTCTCCCTCCAAGGAACTGAAAACCTCCAGTTGTTGACTTTCGATTCAAGCTGCAACCTCCATAATCTGAATCCGTGAAAGCTTCCAATTCCGGATCACCATCCGCGTGATACCAATGTACCAGCTTCGGTTTCCACTTGAGGTATCTCAAAATCCGCTTCACAGCTTTCATATGCATCTCTTTTGGATTAGCTTGAAACCTAGCACAAATACACACAGCAAACATTATGTCAGGTCTAGAAGCAGTTAAATACATAAGTGACCCGAGCATGGCCCGATATAAAGTCGGATCCACATATGTATCACTTTCTGTACCCGGTCGAGATTATGATTCACTTGAATCGGCGTGCTGAAGTGAGCAGTCAGTTTTGTTCCTTCCATCCCGAAGCGCTCTAGAATATCGTAGACATACTTCGTCTGATGGATAAACATACCCTCCTTCCTCTGTTCTACTTGCAAACCCAGAAAGAAGTTCAGCTCTCCCATAGCACTCATCTCAAACTTCGACTTCATCACCTTCTAGAAATCTTTGCACATCTGCTCGTCTAATGACCCGAAAATGATTTCATCGACGTACACTTGTACCAAGATGAAATGTTCACGCTTCCTCTTCAAAAATAGTGTACTATTAATTCTCCCTCTTTCAAACCCGTTGTCTAAAAGATGAGTTGATAGCGTCTCATACCATGCCCTTGGTGCTTGATGTGGTCTATATAAAGCCTTATCTAAACGATACACTCTATCTGGATACTTCGGATCTGTAAACCCGGGCGGTTGTTCAAGGTGAAAAACTTTAAAGCCTTTGAAGGAAGCAAAAGCTAGAAATAAACGGATTGCCTCAAGCCTTGCTACTGGTGCAAATACTTCATTGTAATCGATTCCTTCCTCTTGGTTGAAACCCTTTACCACAAGTCTTGCGTTGTTGAGAGTCACTATACCCCGATCATCCCTCTTGCACTTAAAAACCAAAAGTTGTCTTTCAGTGCTATTTGCACATTCTTCGGCTCTACTTGCGAGATGAAACAAGAATGCAGGCAAGTGTGAAAATCCTCAGAGTCATTTATCATCGACAACAACACTGTGTTGTTATTCAGACTACTCCTAGTCCTCACACCAGCATTTGGATTTCCTATGATGCTCTCAACTGGATGATTCTAAAAAATCCTCGATGTTTCTATCTCATCTACTCTAAGATTATCTCCTATGTTTGATCCTATCTCGCCTAACAGGGGAACGACTTCAAATTCTACATTTTCTTCCTCATGAACACTGTCCTCGGAGTTAGAATTCGTAGTCTGATTTTCTTTTGCAGGCAACTCAGAATCATTCTCTGCTGGAGATCTCTCTTCTGTCGTTGTAGGCTCAGAAGTTGATGGCAAGCTTGTCCTTGGAAAACTTTGACTGTCATCATTCAGATTCAATGATGATAAGTCTTGTTCGATTGTACCTGCATTTCCATCCAACGAAATGTTAAATGATTCAAACAGTTTGTCATAATCAAAAATCCATTCCAGACCAGTTTGGGGTTCATGTGTATAACTTGTTACATCAATGTTATACACAATCTCTACCATACCATTTGTTTTATTAAAAACCCTTTTATTTGGTGAGTTAGGCACATAACCTAGGAAATAACCTTCGTCAGCCTTTTCACCAAACTTAGGTTGATGTTTTGTTTTCATTAACGTACACGGTACCCAAACGGTTCGAAGTCAGTTAAATTTGGTGGTCTTTTATTCAAAACTTCATAACAGGTTTTGTTCAATGATTTGACAGTAACGACCCAGTTTAAAACATGACAAGCAGTATTCACTGCCTCCCCCCAAAACATGGTAGGAAGCTTTGAATCCGAGAGCATGGTCATTGCTGCCTCAATCAAAGTTCTGTTTTTCCGTTCTGCCACCCCATTTTGTTGTGGCTCATAAGGTGCACTAAATTGATGCACTATGCCTTTTGATACGCAATATACACCAATTACTGTGTTTTTGAATTCTGTTCCGTTATCACTCCTGATACGTTTTACCCGCGTCCCATAGGAGTTTTCGACTCGGTCTAAGAAACCGATTAGCTGGGCAGCTGTCTCGTCCTTCGTACCTAAAAAGAAAACCCAAGAAAATTGTGAGTAATCATCAGTAATAACTAAACAGTACCAACTACCACCTATAATCCTTTTGTTGATTGGTCCGAACAGGTCCATATGCAACAAATCGAAAGCGGCATCTATTGATTTCTGAGTCTTGGACTTGTGTGACTTCTTGTGTTGTTTGCTTTTCTTGCACGGTACACACTTGTCTTCAAACTGAAAACTCTTCATTGGAACACCTTGCAACAGTCCATTTTTAGTGATGTAATTCATTTTTCTCAGGTGCAAGTGTGCCATGCGTCTGTGCCATAAAACTGATTCGGTCTCTGAAGCTTTGAATAGTAGACATATTGGTCCCATCAAAGATTTCGATTTTTTCAGGTCTAGCATGTACAAGTCATTCTTCCTTGGAGCCGTCATCATTATCCACTCTTCAGGTACTTTCAATCCCGGTTTTAGCACTGACGCCTCAGTGTCGGTGAAACCCACTAAGTTCTTCTTATCACAGATTTGAGATGCACTAATGAGATTGTGAACAAGTTTATCAACGTGGTAAACTTGATCAAGTTTGATAGTCCCATTAGTGTCCACTCTAGTACCGGTGATATTTCCTCCTTCATTACCAGCAAACGATACAAATCCCCTGTTCCCTACCTTGAAGTCTGTGAGTAGACTTCTTTCCCCAGTCATGTGCCTAGAGCAACCACTGTCGACGAACCATTTGTTGTTTAGACCTGTAGTTATCTCCTGCACATGAAAGAAAAGAGGTTAGTTATCACGGGGAACCCAAGCCATGACTGGCTTGGTAATAACATTCTCATCCACATACTTGAACTCCTTCAAATACCCTTCTCTCCTAGCAGGTGACTTGGGTGTTTCATTGAGTGCTTGTTGTGGTGCAGAGTGATTTAAGTTCACTCACGGCCTTTGTGTAGGCATTTGCTGTGGAGCCCTTGAATAATTTCGATTATAAGGCATTTTCGAGTGATATCCCGGGGCTCTACCTGGTGTCTGATGTGTTACAAGAGTGCGTGACCTAACCGGAGTGTAAGCTCTTCTAGGTGTGGTACTCCTATAATTTTGTTGAGGTCCTGACCTAGTTTGATTAGGGACTCTATTCGGTGAATTAGTCCTAATCACATCATTGGGTCTACCTGACACAGGTGTTTGTTTCACAGCAGTCTTAGGTGTTGCTTGCACAATTTTCTCGGTGTTTTTAGAACTACTTGTGCTTGTTACACTTGAAGAAGGTTAATGTTGTTCCGACTTTCCATTTTTAGGTGTGGATTCTACCTTCCTATGTGGACAACTAGAAGCAACATGTCCCTTTTCATGACATCTAAAACACGACTTTTTATCAATTGACTTCTTGTGCGTGCCCTTTGACTTAGGTGTCTCACTAGTGTCATGTTCTTTTGTCTCATCTAAAGTGATTGTTTCCTCTTGCTAATTATTAAAGTCAAGTTTGGCTTCTCCTACAGGCTTATCACAAGAAGATGGCAGAAATTTGACCTTCTTAATCTTATCATTTTAACTAGTCACCTTAATTGCGTTATCCTTAACAACTTTAGACACAGGTTCAGATGCGACCTCTGATTCAACTGGTTTATCAGTATTATCCTGAGGCTGAGGCACGTAGTTATCATTGAAAGGTGGAGGACTCTCATTATACCCTAAACCTACAGCTTTTTTTGACTGACGCTGTGTATCTAAGATTTTCCCTAGGTTCAGTGATGAGTTCCTAAACTTTTCCAGTTTACTATTCATCTCGGCTACCTTAACCTTAGATTCAGCTAGCTCTGTCTCTTTTATCTTAAGCACTTTGGTCAATGCCTCAACATGTTCATACATTAGCTCTATTCTAACACACTGCTCACTCAGTTTGTCTTTTAGAACTATGACATCTTATGCATCTGCCTTAAGCTTATTCCTAAGGTCTTCCTTTATGTCTAAGAGGCTAGTATTGTCCGATTTTAAGGATTCATTTTGAGCAGTTAGATTATCATGTGTTTCTAGCACTATGTTTAATCTATCATTAGACGTAGCACACAAAGCACATAAATCACGGAAAGTAGAGAAGTTCAGAAGTACCTTTGCATGATCTGATTCCACGTTGGCCATCTGAGCGGCGAACTCCAGAATCGTTTGATCTTCTGACTTTTCCACCAACATAGGACTTGTATCATTTTGTTCTTTATCCTTTGTTTCTTCCTCTGCTCCGACACTTTCAGTCTCCGTTGCTTCAGCCATAAAGGCTCTAGCATTGGACTCTGGATGTGTAGACCAATCGTATGTTCCATCTAGCTGTCTGTCAGATGTGACATTGGTTAACAAACCAGCTATATTTGCCTGACTGCTCGAACTACCCGGTTTATATCTCCCTTGAGATTGATTCTGATACTGGTTTTGGTGATTCTCGACTTTAGGTCTTTGACACTCTCTAGTGAAATGTCCTAACCCTTGGCAGTTGTAGCACTTAACTTTGGATTTATCAAACCCAATCTCATTGTTGCTCACATTGAGATTTCTGCCCGTCCTCTTGATGAATCTCTTGACTCGCTGGGTCCCCATGGCCAGTTGCCAATGCAGATCCGTCTCCTCTAAATCATCAGGGTCCACCTGATCATAATCTTCATCCCATAGCGCAGGATCGTTGATTTTCCCTTGAACGCAATTGCCATAGGCGGCCACAAATTAAGCCAACAGATTTAGATGGTCTTCACCTGATTTTGCGCTCATCGGCATCCTTGAGTATCCTTGAGATGCAGATGCAGACTGAGTGGGCTTGTCATCTGGTCTAGAGAACCCAAAGAAAACGTGGCTCCCTGAATCATCTACTTCAATCGGAGTCGATGTTTCACCCGAAAAGAATGTTGTAGCCGTCATTAATTCACTTGCCACTGAAGGTTTGGACTTCCCAAAATACGAATCTTGATCCTGTACTTGGTCATAATCTCGTTCCTTCTTCAGCAATTGAAAGTTATAGGCCCTCAGCGTTCTTATGACTTTTTCTAGAGTTAGAGTCTCAAACTTTTCTTCATCATGCTTTATCAGCGCCACATACGTCTCCCATTTGGCTGGTAAAGCATTTAGAATTTTTACAATCTTCTCTGACTCACGAAACTCGACATCGTGGTTGTCTAACTCAGTCAATAAGTGATAGAATCTGGTAATGGTCTCATCCAGCTTTTCGTTTTTCAAAGCATTGAAAATAGCGAACTGCTGCTTGAGCATTTCCACTCTACCTTTCCTAACCCTAGGATTCCCTTCACAACTTTTCTCCAAAGCATCCCACAATTCTTTTGTTGTTCGTTGATTACGAAATGTGTGTAGGATCTCCTGAGGTAATGCCATTCTAATAATTGCGAATGCTCGGTTCTCGGCGACTTCTTATCATCATCATTCATCATTTGATATGATATGACTCGTTGACGTCCTTCAACCTCTGTTGTAGGTGGAATGTATCCATCATCGATACAAATCCACATCCTCATATCGTTGAATCGAGCGAAGTCGGCGAACCTATCCTTCCACCAATAGTAATCTTCTAACTACATAAACTTAGGTGGAGAATTTGCCTTTCCGACCTCATGGTCCATCTCAATAAACCTTTGTAGACTTGTCATTGTTTCGTAAAAGTTTGAGTTTAAAAGTTAATTAATTTAATTCGAAATTAATTTAAATTAACACTTTCGAACTTGAGGAGGTTCGAATATAATTAAATTTAAATCTGTTTGAAATTAAATTCGAAATTAAGTTTGAAAACAAACAAATTCGAAATATGAGACAAACTCGAAGGTATTACTAAACTCGAATTACTAAATTCGAATTTATGGGAAATTCGAAAAAGAGAAAATTCTAATTAAGCAAACTCGAATCAAACCGTAAAGAACTTCGAAAGGAGCGTGTTTTCTGACAAACTCAAAATTTGAGTAAACCCTAATACCCCTTGATGTTCGAGTGCCGCAAGTTCGAAAAACGGCTAAAAGTTCGAATTTTTCAAGGTTTCAGTTTAAACCAACATTTTTAAGAGTAAAAATATTGATTTCGACCAAAAAATTGAACTAATGCAAACAATTTTCCATTATGTTGCTTGTATAGCTCGAAAATCTATCCAAAAACGTGATTTGACCATCCAAAAACGTCCAGAAACCACAGATGTTACTTGTGAACACGAAGAACACCACGAACACCTTAATAGCTCTGATACCACTTGTAAGGTCGCCTCTCTACGGATCTTATCTTGACGTGAGACCTTCCAACGAGTGCGGAATCCTTGTTAGTGGCTTGACGGATAGATCACGCACACCGAAACACGGAGACTAGCACGGTGATAGACGAACAACTGAACGTCCCGACACGATGATTTTCTCCAAACAAAACTCTCTGATTGCTAGCAAGTTCGAGATCGCCCTTTTGCTTAAACTCTCTGAAAATCTGCAAATGTCGTATAATTAATCGAATTAAACCTTAATTATACTGCTCAGTTCGACTTTGTCTAGGACAAGTTCAAACTTGGCCCAAGCCCTTTCGAAACTGTCCTTTAACTAAATTCGAACTTTATACTTCAAACTTATGTTTGAACTTATCTTTGAACTTATGTTTGAACTTATTGTAACACATTACACCAAGTTCAAACATACATACAATTAATATCAAACATATATCAATCACTTGTTAATATTCAATATCAAGTAAATTTGACTTACACAAAATGCTATCTATACTTAGAATGCTATCGTCTTACAGGATGTACTAACAGGCTCTTTACCACCTGAGATCAGAAAACAACCTAACAACCTACACCATCTGTTCCCTGCCCAGTCTCATATCCTGTCCAATCCGAGGAACCCACCACTTCCCCCTCCTCCAAGCTAAGGAAGAAATCCTTAGCAAAAAAATGGACAAAAAGTCGTCCTACCTCCCAAAGTCCCACTTGTTCCTCCCAACAAGAGCAAGTTGTAACAGAGGCCAACCCAGTTGCCTCACCTCCACCTATCCTGGAGTGTGTTGCAACTACTGTGGAGGCTGCCTCACTCCACCCAGAGTCCACCCAGAGTCAGCCTGAACCCTCTGGTTCCTCTCAACAAGAACCAGTTGTACAAAAGGAGAAAACCTCGTCCACTATTCCACCCTCCCAAGAGGGTGAAAAAATTGAAAGACAGGAGTTTTCTCCACTCCATACTGTGTCCAAAATGTCCCCCACTCATAATTTTCCTACACCATCTGAGTCTGCACAAGGCACCAAACTGTTGGCTCTAGCCTACCAACTGATCTGCCTTCCATCTTTACTCCTCATGATAATACTGGTCCATCCCAACCAGTTGTTGAAGGACCAACTCCCCAGCCTGATGAACCACAGGGTACAGAGCAGCCCTTCCGTGATGGCTTCCCAAATTTGCAAATTCCATCACCATCTTTCACCACTTATGATGTTGAAATTCATCCAACTATACCCCATGAAGAGGTGCCCTTAGACTAAGGTACTACTGAGGGTGCTACCGATGAATAGGTTGAAGGGATCACAATCCCAGTGGTTCTTGAAAAGCCAACCACTTCAACCCCCTCACCTCATGATGCAGGTTTGGCCACTACTAAAGGTATCATTAACCCCTCTATGTTGGGTCAACTCTCTTTTGCATAGGCTATGAAACTTCTTTCCACTGTGCCCTTACCATCACCAAGTGAACCTATCTCATCCCTTCTTTCTTATCCGCAGGACTCTGTGTCCAGCTTGACAACGGTTTCTCAACAACTATCAAGTATTGCTGAATCCTGCGCTGTCTCTCTACCCTCCAATAGCCTCTCTTAATACCTTAGTGGTATCTCTGTCAGACAGAATGGCATCATGTTTCAAAGATGTGCAGTAGTCCATAGTTATCACTATTGCACAATTTAAAAGTCTCATGTTTAGTGATGCTGACAGAGCTGCTACTTCCATTCTTTCAGCAACTACCAATTCTCAATCATCATCCCTTGAAAAATGCCTTACCTAGTAGCTGACGTGAAGGACATCTTGACATTCTTAATGCATACCCTGGTTGGTCCTACACCTGTTACCAAGCCTGCTGCTGCCAAACCCACTCGATCTGGTCCTCTGGGCAGTATTGCTGTTGAAGGCTCTGTGCCATCTCCTTCAAAGGGGGAGAAAAAGTCTGCCACAAGTACAAAGGGAGAAAAATCCTCATCTAAGTCTAAGGGAGAGAAATATTCATCCCCTTCTAGGGAGAAATCAGCTTCAGTTTGGCAAGCAACATGACAACTAACAACTGGTGTTACTGCAGGCACGTTTCATGATTCCAAGACTGATGATCCTACTCAGCCTAAGTCTCCAAGCCCTGCACCGTCTAAGGGGGATGAACTTTGACTGAGGCCAGGCCTAGAAAAAGAGGACAACTAGTCTTGGAATCATCAGAAGAAGAGGTGGTTAGATTGCTCCATCCACTTTCGGCAAAGGAAAAGGCAAGGCTCCATCCACTTGAAACATACTATTAGTGGAAACAAGAGAAAGCTGAGCTCCTAGAAAGAGGATAGAGGAAGCAGCTTTCATAGGTTTTGACTGCCAAAGAGGCAAAGAAAGTAAAAAATGCCATCTTTGGTTGTGTAAAAGAAGTTGGAGAAAGCTGTCAAAGGATCTGACAGTGAGTAAAAGAAGACCAAGAATGTGAAGGAATCAAAGGTCTCTGTGACCAAAGAGAAGTCTGTGTCTACCATCCCTTCATCTATCAGTACCCAGTTCGACTTTAACAACCTGGCCAAAAAGAAATTTTATAATGTTGCTGAAAGAAGGCTAGCAAGGGAAACCATTGTCAAATTTGTTTGCACTTCAAGGAAGAATCAACCTTGGAAGCTACAAATTACAAGAATTGGTGCTCATGGCCCTGAATTGGAGTCATATAAAGCAGCAGATATAGCCAAGATGGGGTACAGAGAATGAGTTGAACATGAAGTTTCTCTAAGTAGTTCATAATCTGAGACTGCTAAAACTGTTAGAGCATTTGGGAGAAGTCTGATGTAAAAAGTAAAAGGGTAGGGTCTTATACTTGAAGATATAATTAAGGGTACATCCATAATGAAGCCCAAAATCAAGCCAAGAAGACAAAAGAAGGACTCGAAACTTTAAGAGATAGTGATGCTGATTGAGCAAGGGTTCTACGCCACTAAGATGAAGGGTATGAATTACAGCCTACCAAAAGGTGTAGAACTAGATGAAGGGAAGTTCGTTGATGAGCCTAAAGTAGGAGTATTCTTTGTGGATCCTCTTACTAAGAGGATGTGCTTTCAGAGAACTTCAGATCTTCATAAAGCTGGAGTCAAACAAGTTCTTGCCTTTAGATGCATGACAGCTTACATAAAACATTTTAGGTGGAGAGTAGCTATCCTAAATCAGTTAGCAGCCTACAATGCTAGGGGTGAACTTGACAGCTAGGGTCTTTTCTACCTTAAACAAGAAGTGGAAAGCTTTGAAGCCAAGAAGGGAATGTTGGCTGGTTTGGAACAAAAAAAAACTTCTCCAAGCTACTTCTGAATTAGAGAAGGAGAAAGAAAAAGAGAAAAATCCATCTACAGATGATGTGTAGATGAAGAATGGAAGTTGATCATCAGTTGGTCATGCTTACCATTAACTGCTCCCAACAAAAAGTCACCTAGTTGTGTTTGTATGTTTTGTTGTAATGTAACGTACATTTGTTGTACTTTTTCTTTGTGAACATCAGTTGTTTAGACAACTTTCATCACATATAAGCTGATTATTTATTTTACTTCAATGCTGTAAAAGTATATAGTAAAAGCTAATGTAGTTAGACTAGTCTGATTATTGCAAATATGGGGAGATAATCAGGCACAAAAATCCGTCAATCAAACCTGCTCAATATCATAGGGGTGAATTCTAATAAAATGGAATTTTATTAGTTATTGTCACTGTGTGATGCTCAGGTGATTTAATAAGAGTCTGAGGCTCAAATGGAATATCACCTATAGTTGGTTGAACATCCACAGGGCTTGGACTTAAAGGGATAGCTATACTTGATTCAGAAGAAGATGAGTCACTGACAAATGCTTGGATAAAAACCTTAGACTCACTTCTTTAATCAACTAACTCTTCTTCATCTTCTTCATCATCAATCAACACAACTTTGCTCCCTCTTTCAACAAATGTCTTAGTATTTTCAACCCTTGACTTACCGACTAACTCCTCAAGTCCACCAGTAGTTACCATCTTCAAAGTAGGAAACTCAACGCCCAGTGGTGTGACATTTAATGGTGAAGATGTCACAACCAACTGAAGTTGTTCACTTTCAACTTCTGTCTCATCAACTCCACTAGTAGTCTTATCAAATCTATCTCCTTCACCATCTTTCTATATAACAACAGAGAAATGACCTGCAACAGCAGATGGCTCAGTCCATTGTTTCTGTGTGTCCCTGCATGATGTTCATCAAAATCATCATGATTACATTTGAGAGACTGAGCCTTGCAGGTGTCTTCCAAAATAAATACTCTCGCCATTAGCTTCTCTAACTCAGTCATTACCTTATATTCTATCTTATCAAACCTTTTTTCCAACCTATCAAATTTACCCTCCATCCTATCCATTCTCTCATTAAAGAACACTTTGTTGATCGCCTCTTGTTCAGTTCGTTGTTTGAGTATCTCAATCAAATTAATATCATCAGGTGTCGGCGTTTTTGACATGGAAATCAATTTGCCTAGAAAGAGACTTTGTAAATAATCAATGGAAATTTCAACTTTAGGTCGTCTCTGCCTAGGAATTAAGTGTTTCTCGGCAACCGGTTCAGTGATTTTTCCTTTCATCATTCTCATTACACCATCAAACTTATCTTCGAAAGGAGAGAACTTCTCTCCAAAAGCCATGCCAACGGTCAATGACAATTATCAAGAAGTCCTTAGTAATGAACTTGGGTAACAAATAACTAGGATCACTTAGATTACCCATTTGCAACGCTACGGACGAACCAGTAGGGTGGCATGTGCTCATGATTGGTTCAGATATAGTCATGACAAAACTTTCATTTGATCCTCGTGAAAAACTAATAGGTACCACTGCAACTGTTCCGACTGGGACACACAGTCCAACAGTTGTTGATTCAAGTGTCCTAGTGAGCTCTATAGACGTGCTAAAAAATGTCAAAGTCGGGGGAGACAGACTTCTTATTGCAATATCTACTAACTTCGAATGTGACTGAGATAGATTATGTGCTACATCCCCAGTCAAATTTGAAACAATTCCCTATTGAGAGGGAATTGAGTGGCCAGTGGTGTGTACAATCGTTAGTGGGTGACTGACTAACTTAACGTCGAGACTCACACCGTGAGTCTTAATGGTATCCGTAGTTACCCGGCTAAAAACTGGTTGGGTAGCACTTTGTATTTCTTTTTGTGTTGTATCATATATCCTGTCTATCATCTCATCTAGACCTGTACCAATAAAAACAAAATCATCATCATCAGATTAAGTGTTAACGTGCTCAACTGATATGGTATTTTCATTGTTAACATCATGATGAGGTCTTGGTCAGACTCAACAACAGAAGGCCCCTATCTACCCCTCTCATAAGTTTCTCTCTGCTCATCTCCCTAACTATCAACCTCAGTTGGCTGGTCATCTCTCTGTGAGGAGTCTTCTTGGGCAGTTTCTTGCGGTGCAGCAAGAACCATAGGATCATATTTCTTTATAGAAGCTCTCATTCGAGGCACTTCTGTATCAACATATTCTAACGAAAATGGGAAAAATTGGTATACCCTCAGTATGTTCTACTTCACGAGGTAGCTGAGTCATAACCCAAACTGGACAAGGTTCAAAATTGTATGTTTTTAGAATATGTTCTAACTGATTCACAACAACACAAATCATCAATTGTAGTAGCCTCTAAAAGCGAACAAATTTTCTGGCAAGCTTAGTATATTTAGCTTTGACCAGCCCCAGTAACTCATTGTGAAAGATCAAGCCATAGTTAAATGCTTATTAAAAATGAGGCCATATAGCTACCTTAGATTTCCAAAATTTGCTTTCTCAAGACTAGCGTGCTTTGAGGTAAGACATTTGACAAGGATAAACTAAACAATATACCACTCCCCATTCAAATATTTTCTTCGAAAGACTCCAGCAGAGGGGAGGGCATTTGCGTAACCGATTCTCAAAAGATCATCACAAAATTGTCATTCGGATGGAAATTTATCATATGTAATTTTATTAGGAAAGAATAGACATCTTTCCTCAGGGACAAAAATGGAGTTCTAGAACTTTTGAAAAGTAATCTTCAATTCGAATTCTTCAATATCTCTAGTCAGATGGCGAAAATTCATTTCTTGCACATATGTCATAGTGTTCCATAGTTGTTGATGATAAATAATTGGAAAATTGAGTTTATATTTCAACGGATAACTCAATGGATGATTTCTAAATACATCAAGAACAATCGGGTGTAAAATATCTTTAGAGTCAAGATTCAATCTGTCATCGTTCTCCCATAAACAAAGATATTCAGATGGATCTAGTAATCAGATTTCTGGGAGAACATTTCTTCTTCTAGGTTCAGATTTTGGTTGTTTTGGAACTGACTTCATACTGTGGTGGGAAGAATCTGAATCAGAGTTATCGGGTTTTGGTGAAGGGTAGGGTGGTCATAAAAAACTTCATGTTAATTAGATTAGGGGTGAGTGGATTCAAGGTTGGGATCCTTGAAATGTCTTCGGAAGACGAATTCTCAAGTATGATGAACTCGAGAGTTTCGTGTCTGTTGGACTTGATTTTTCGAGTCTGATGAACTCTAACAACTTTTGAATAGTTTGCTTAAGACCAGAAACACAACCAGATTTAACAGAAATTTAAAGATGAAGAAAGCCAATTTCAAAGACATTCCAAGACACGAAATTACATTGTAAACACAAGTCTAACACTAAACATTTTCCAAAAGCAACTAGAAACCCATAAAAATAAAAAATCCATAGAAATTTTGAAACTTGCAAGTTCCAGCAAATAAACAAACAAAAAACAGAATTTTAAGCTCAAAAGAATGAAATTGAAACTAAAGTTAAATGAAAAACACTTACAATTACAATTTTATATGCTTCTGGGAATGGGAGGTGAAAATTTTGAAATTTCTATAATATGCCTCCTTTTATGGGTTTCACCCAATATATTTTTAAACCGGCCCATAAACACGAAAAAAAATCTGCGGCCCAATCAATACATTCAAACAAAATAAGAAAAAAAGTTTTTGTAACACTAAAAATATAAAACTAAAACAATAACACTAAAAAATGACAAAAAAAATCAAAAGTACTACAAATTCTAAAAAAAGTATAAATCCTCTCCAGAAATTAATGATACTCTTCTCTACATCAAAGAATCTGTTTCTTTTAATAGTCACCATCAAACGAATTTGAAAACTTAAACTAAAACACAAGATGAAAGAAAACATCCAGTTAAAGAAAAATGTAGAAAATTGAATTATTAAACTGAATTTGAACAATTTAAAGTTTAAAAAGTAATTTGACAAACTCAACATACCTAACCATGAAATTAAATATTGATTCATCTAGTTGATAATTCTGTACTAACAAAATACAGTTTAACATTAGCATTTTCATCATGACCTTTAATGAAGTGGTACCGAAAATATATGTGTTGGTCTTTAAGTGTTGGATAGGATTGTACGAAATGGCAATAACACTTTTGGAATCACAATAAATGGGGATTTTGTTATAAACAAAACCGTAGTCACTTAGTTGGGTTCTCATCCACAAAACTTGTGAACAACAACTAGGTGCAGCAACATATTCTCCTTCTGTAGTAGAAGTTGAAACACCATTTTGGGTCTTAGTAGCCCAACTAACCAACTTGCCACCCAAAAATTGTATGTGTCTTGTATGCTTTTCCGGTCTAGACGACAACCTGCAAAATCAACATCGGAATATGAAGTTTCCTTCGGATACCAAAGAACAAGGTCTAGATTTCCATTCAATAAACATAAAATGTGTTTAACAACATGTAAGTGAGAGTCTTTAGGATTTGCATGATAACTTGCACAAACACATGTCAAGAACATTATACCTGGCATACTAGCTATCACATATAGAATTGAACCAATTATGCCCCGATAATTCGTTGCATCCACAGCGTTCCCATTTGGGTCATTTATTGATCAAAATTTTGATGATAAACAGGATTAGTAGAGCCAAAAATAATGTCATCAACATATATTTGAATACAATAATGTGCTCACCTCGCTTCTTCAAAAATAAATTAGTGTCCATTTTACCTATGGAAAAACCACAATGCAAAAGATTCGTGGTCAACGCATCATACCATGAACAATATAAGCCATATGGCTCTTGGTACTGGAGGACTTGTACATTCCAATTCTGGGGTGGTAGGTAATGTTGATTCTTTAGAAATGATCTTAGTTGGATCCGCCGTAACTTTAATAGATTTAGCAGCAACAGGCCTATCAGGAACATAAATATTTTATCAGTTAATTTTGTGTCACCAAAAGATTTTATTAAAATTATCAAATAGTAAAAAAAATCAGAATCCAAAGAACTGTTGATGATCCTCTAACAACTGTTTTTGAACCTAGTTATTCAGTGGCTGTTGATCTTTGATGTTCGGGTCCTAAACTGTTGTGTTTATGTAAGTTAGATACGGGGTGAGTGGATTCTAGGTTGGGATATATGATACCTGTTAAAAGTTGAAACATGTTGGTAACAATGAACAAAAATATATGATCAGTGTAAAATTCAAGTCTAATGGACTCGACTGCTAGTATATGAAACCATGTTCATCTTCATGAAAAATTGGACTAAGGTACCCCCCGTCGAACCAATTTGGAGTTAGAAGAAATTCAAATTTGATGTACTCGAGTTCGAGTATAATAGACTCGAGTTCGAGTATATAGAACTCGAAATTCGTGTAACTTCAAAATAATTTCGAGTACTAGAAACTTGACTATTTTTGCAAGACAAGTTTCCTTTGAGTCGTAATTATCAGAAAACACCCAAGTATTGTTCAATAAACCAACTCGAGTTTCAACTCAACTTCGAGTGTTAAGGACTCGAAATTCGAGTCTATTAAAAATTCTTGATTATCCACCAAGTGATGTTCAGGAACAAAATTAACCACCTTGAGATGTCTTCAGAATACGAAATCTCGAGTATGATGAACTCGAGAATTCCGTGTCTATTGGACTTTAAATTTTGAGTCTGCTGAACTCTAAAAAGTTTTGAACAGTTTGCTTATGTCCAAACACATAGTCAGATTTTACAAAAATTTAAAGATGATGAAAGCCAATTTCAAAGACATACCAAGACTTTGAATTACATTTTAAACACAAGCCTAGCACTAAACATTTTACAAAAACAACTAGAAACCCATTAAAACTAAAAGAAGCTCACTGAAGGTTTGAAACTTGCAAGTTCTAGTAAATAAACAGACAAAACACATAATTTTATGCTCAAAGGAATGAAATTGAAAGTAAAATCGATAGAAAAACACCTATAATTATGATTTTAACACAAAAGATGTTTTTGTCAAAAAGACGGTGAATGAAACAGGAAATTATTGAGACGTTTCATGAAATGGGCAGTGAAAACTTTTAAATATCTGTATTATGCTGCCTTTTATAGGGTTTCATGCAAGATATTTTTGAACCGGCCCATAATATAAAAAAATATGTCTTCGGCCCAATCAATATATTCAAACAAAATAAGAGAAATATTTTTTGTAAAACTAAAAAATTAAAACTAAAACAATAACACTAAAAATGACACAAAAAATTAGAAGAAATACTACAAATTTTTCAACAAATATAGCTCTTCTCTAGAAATAATTGATACTCCCCCTGCATCAGACAATCAGTTTTTTTAGTATTCCCCCTCAAGCAAATACGAAAGCTTAAACTAAAACACAAGATGAAAAAAAACTTCCATTTAAAGAAAAAAAGTAGAAAAGTGAATTATTAAACAGAATTTGAACACATATTTTATAAATTAATTTCACAAATTCAACATACCTAACTTTAATACCAAGAAATTAAATATTGATTCATCTAAAGCCTTGTTAAAAATGCCAGCTAGTTGATATTCTGTACGAACAAAATACAATTTAGCAGAACCACTTTCAACATGGTTTTTAATGAAGTGGTATTGAATATGTATGTATTCGTCTTTGAGTGTTGGATAGGATTTTAGGAATTGGGAAAAACACATTTGGAATCATAATAAATGGGATTTTGTTATAAACAAAACCATAGTCACTTGGTTTGGTTCTCATCCACAAAGCTTGTGAACAACACGTAGCTGCAGCAACATATTCTGCTTCTACAGTAGAAGTTGAAACATAATTTTGGTTGTTAGAAGCCCAACTAACTAACATGTCCCCCAAAAATTGTATATGTCGAGTAAGCTTTTTCGATATAGACGACAACCTACAAAATCAAGATCTGAATATTAAGTTAGTTTAAATCAAGAATCCTATGGATACCAAAGACCAAGGTCTGATTTTCCCTTCAATAAATGTCAAATGCGTTTCATGATAGATAAGTGAGACTCTTTAGGATTTGCTTGATATCTTGCATAAACACATGTAGAAAACATTATATCTAGCCTACAAGCTTTTTGATATGGAATTGAACCAATTATGCCTCGATAGTTTGTTACATCCATAGCTTTCACATTCGGGTTCGTGTGAAGCTTAGAAATAGAATACGGTGGCATTGGTGTGGGCAATGGAAAACTGTTAGAGATATTATTTTTTTTTTCAACAAACCCCCAATGTGTTGGTTTATGAAAATACCATTACCTAAGTATTTAACCTATAACTCCAAAAATTCGCCTATTATGCGTGTTAGGCACAAAAAGGCCCCAGTCAAACCTACTCTATATCATAGGGGAAGATTTTTAATCAAACCTGTTTGATACAATTTAGGATATAATTTAAGGCATGTTAATGCTTTATTGAAACCTGATAAGTGATTTGCAATATAAGCCAAAGCTGCTCACCCTGTTACATTAGTTGTAACTTAGGCAGATTGCCCTAGCTGTCCTAATTTGATGGACACATTTGGCATAAACTAACTACGCTACTCATGCCTGTTGAGCAACTTAGACCAAGTCTATGTGTTTTCTTCTTTTGTAAACAGAACCTGCTTTTTGTGAACGGGATATACACTTTATGGAATATGTTTCCATGTCATCATGTAAAGTCTTAGACGTGAAGATCAGTTTACAAGTTGAAGACAAAGTGGAAAATCAGAAGCTGCTTACATTGCCCAATATGTTCTGGTACATGAAGATAAAGTGGATATTTGAAATGGGTGACAGACCATTTCTTATATCAAGATGGCTACACAAGAAGAGGAAAGGATTAAAATTGACATTACTCTTTAAGTTAAAGCAACCAGCAACAAAGAAAAAATGAAAAAGACAAATGACGCTGTAAATATCTTAAGACACACGTATGCTCAATGTATATATATATATATATATATATATATATATATATATATATATATATACATATATATATATATAGCTATATATTCACACACACTTTAACTATGTATATGCATACATGTATCTAAAGCCTACTCATATGTATGTACAACTCATATTATGCACAGAGTTGAAGGCAAAGTTATGATCAAATAATCACTTTTTATATTATGTCAGGATCTAAACTTAACTACCTAAGATTAACTGATTTGAATTGATCAGAGTGTAAACCAATAATCTTGTATTAAATCAAAGTCTAACTAAGAAGTTTGCGGAATAACACTTAATTATTTTGATAAAAGCTTTCAAAATCAATAACAAATAAACAAAAGTAATATTCAAAACAGCTTGTATTGCTGAATCAGAATGATTACAATCACCTCTAATCTGTTTGATTAGACGAAGAACACAAATTGTTCTTAGGGTTTTACAACCTTAGAGGCTTATGAAAACTTAAACAAAAAGCAATTACAGACTTGAATATGCAGAAACATCTTATACAATAGAAAAACCTATTCTATGTATTTATATTGCTTTCTGATTTGTTTCCTTGAAGGACTCTGACTTCTCTAATAGTAGATATGCTGGAATCTTCGTGCAGATATCTTTTCCTGAATATCAGCACTTTCTGTTTATGAAACCGTTGAGCAGCTTGAATCTCTTAGCAGTTTGAGCAGGGCAGCTTGAGTGAAATTACTCTGGCAGCATGAACTTTTACACTAGCAGCTTGAGATTCTTCAACTAACAGCATGAACTTTGTACTTACATAGAAAAACTACTAACAGTCTGAGAAGTCTAACTAACAGTTTGAACTTACTTAGAATATTTCCCAACAATCTCCCCTTAACTTAAATTCTTTAGACAAGACTTTAAGTTCTATACAAATAAGGAAATAAAATAAGTAAACTGTTATTTACAAACCAAGGCTTTCAAAAACTTACAACTGTGCAAGTTTCTGATTGACAGCTTTCAAAAATTCTCTCTTCAAATCTTCTCTATCACAGTATATTCTTACTGATCTCATTTGAAGTAGCATAGCCTTTGGAAGATCAAAGAATTCAAAATTTAAGAATATGCCGGATCCATTTGCAAACCTGATTCTGTAAGTTTTTGATTTGACAAACAGATCAACTTGTACAACTTTCATCTCCTTGGCATCTTCTATATCCTTCCTTATTGACTCTGGATCAAAAATGCTCTATAGATCTTTAATAGCTTGCTTTACTTGTGGGAGGGAAGATCTGACTTGAGTAGCAGTCCCAACTTGATACATCCTTGTAAGCTCATCTCTTGTCATCCCTTGAGCCATATGCATTATGCTTTTATACTCTTCCTCAGGACCAGTTTTTCTTCTTACTACAAAATGATATCTTAAGTCAATGTTATCCATTGGCTTAGCATACCAGTAAGTAATAAGAGGTTTTGAGAAATCATGCTGGTCAAGGGACTTCTCTATCTCCATTACTTGTTGCAGCTGATGCTCAAAAATCACCTTTTTGACCTGATCAAGCTTTACTTGTGAGATTGGCTCTAGTTGAGGAATAGGAGCAACAGCTTGAACAGAAGGAGCAGGATCACTGGCAGCAGCTTGAACTGAATCTTTTGAACTTTGGACTTCTTGGGAGACTTTGGCTACCTTACGTTTTTCCATTTCCTTATCATGGATATCTTGCAGCCTTTCTGTGCTCATAGACTGAGCCATCTTCTTTGGAATATCAGCTGCAAAGGCAAAATTAATCAGAAATCTTCTATGCTCAGCCTTTGAGTGACCTGTTGGCATCTTCCTTTTTCTTTCACCTTGCTTGACCACAAACCCTCTTAGGTAGTCTCCTAAGGTCTCATCATCTTGCGTTGGGGCATGGGTTTGCTGGTCTAAAGCTTTATCTTGTTCTTCTGCTAATTTTCTTGCAATCTCAGCATCAAAGATAATCTGGGCTTCTTTGGTAGAAAATTTGTGCTTTGGAGACTCTATAAGAATGCCCTTGCCCTTATCTTTTGTAGCAGAAGTTGTAGCTTGGACTGAACTGATGGGAGCTTGAATACCTTCTCTTAGAACAACTCCAGTTGCTTTTGAAAAAGCGGCTTGAGTTTCTAGGCTAACAGCTTGAGAAGTTGTTGGGACTGTTAGCCTAGATTCTTGAACTGTTGGAGCTGCTTGGACTGATTCTATTGGAGCTGCTTGGACTGCTTTAGGGATCTCCTGATTCTCCCCTTTTTGGAAGCATTGGTTTGGTCAGGAGGACCTACAACCTTTGCCACTTGGGTTTGAATCATACGCTCTAATTGAATGATCTTATTCCCACAGAGGGTAAACCCTTTATGAAGATAATCCATTCTTTGATTTTGAGCCGCTTCTGCCTGCCTGAGTGCAATTATTTGTGCCCCCTGTGCAGCAATGATGGACTGATGATATTCCAACATTGCTACAACAGGTTGCAGCTTAGGATCCGTTAATAACATGAGTTGCAGACTAGCCTCAAGATCAGCAAACGTATGTGGTGCTTGTGATCTATCACTGGCATGATTACCAGAAGTAGAAACCTCTGAGCCCCTCTGTTCTTGGTACTGGGGACTTCCAGCTGGTGCTTGCACACCTGCTGTTGCCATGGGTGTGGTCTTAGAGATGTTGGCACTGTCCTGTGCCTCTTGTGCAGAAGCAATAGTAGTGCCAGCCACAGAACCCATATGGACAATCTCTGGTGAGATGTCCACCTCCTGAATGATGTTGGGAGTGACCTCAATTGGTTCCCTTTGGATATTCTGTGCAGAAGTGTCCTCCTGCACAGGGTTATTTGGCTCTTGTATGAGGGCTGAGGAGGAAGGAGCTCCTGGACCTCTTTTCCTTTTATATAGTAGTAGTGGGGATGAGGGCTTAACAAAAGGAACTGAAGGAATTTGTGTATCATGAGGAGTGGGTTGAGGTCCTGGGGGTGAAGCAGTAGTGTTGGGCTGAGCCTGCTCAGGACCCTCTCCTCTGTTTCTTGGAATGATGCCCATCATTGCAGAAGGCAATGGGACATCTACACTCAAAAAATTGGCACTTGGCTTTAAAAGCCTTTTAATAGAAGATAGTGAGTGCCTATGGGCAACATGTACCCTCTTATGAATATTAAAATTTGTGCAAGTTTTTGCAATTATTTCTGCTAAAAATCTAGGATACATAAAAAATTTCCCATTCTTTAGGGAATGCTGCCTTAACATCCCCTGGAAAATCATATTTGAAAAATTGAACTGTTGGCCTGTTGAAAAGCACACCAAGGCAGTGGCAATGTTTGATGAAAATTCGGACCAACCAGTTCTTTTAGGGCTAATACACTGCTGAAGAATGTGCACAAGATATTTCCATTTAGGAAAAAAGTGTGCTTTAAAGAAAGTAAAAGAGTCAGCAGGACCCCTATATCCTATATTATAAACACCAGTGTGTAACTCATAAGGAACAGGTCTGTTATACCTGAGGCATCTTGAAGATGAAGATGTTATCTAATCGAATCCTCAGTCATTGTGATGATAGTGCCATCGATTTTGGATATCAGAGAAGAGACTCCATTGATGGTTTTTACAGAAGCACGGTTCTAGAACTGCTCAATATGTGAGATGTATATGGTGGGATTTATATTGAGGGCATGATGGATATGAGAACTTCGAAGGAATTCCATCATGTCATGGAACGGTTCAAGATCATCATGAGTAGGGAAGACAGTTATGTTCTTTGACGAACTCCATTGAAGATCAATCAGAGATTTTAGGGTTTGAGTGATGTGCGTGGGAATTGTTTCAGAGAATCAAGAAGGGTTCAAGAAGATATTTTACAACTGGTAGTTACAATAGAACGAAACTGAAACCTTTAAAGGTTTTGAAAATATCTAAACCCGCGCACACACTTATGGAAATGACCAAATTACCCTGCACACTTTGACAGATCAAGTGAAACAACTAACAGTTCAAGAAAATGAACTAGCAGCTTGAGAAAATACTCAAGCTGTTAGTTGAAAATTAGGCGACTGTTAATGAAACAGTGACTCCCCCTTAATTAAGCATATTTACACTGAAAAACAAATTAATCCATGTTAACCATACCAATATTTGATACTAGGAAGGTGAATCTTCCTACATCAAATGGTTTTGTAAATAGATAAGCTAACTGATCATCAGTGTGAATTTTGGTAACTTTAGTTAATTTCTTCTCATTGCAATCCCTTATAAAATGAAATCTAATTTCTATATGCTTGGTTTTGGGAAATTTCACTGGATTTTGTACAATGCTAATTGCACTTGAATTGCCAATATAAATGGGAGTGGATAGGAAATTCATACCATAGTCTCTCAGTTGATTTTGAATCCACATCACTTGGGAGCAGCAACTTGCAGCTGCTACATATTCTGCTTCAGTAGATGGTGTGCAGACAGTGGTTTGCTTTTTGCACTGCCAAGAGACCAATCTTGTTCCCAAGTATTGACATCCACCAGTTGTGGATTTTCTGTCAATATTGCATCCTCCATAATCACTGTCAGAATAGGCTGTTAGTTCAAGAGGAGAGTCTTTAAGATACCAGAGGCCTAAATGTGGTTGGCCTTTGAGATATCTAAAGATTCTCTTAACAGCAACCAAATGAGAATCCTTTGGAGAGCATTGAAACCTAGGACACACACAGACAGCAAACATAATATCAGGTCTAGAAGATGTTAGATACATAAGAGATCCTATAAGAGATCTGTATAAATGAATGTCCACATCTATGCCATCTTTGTCTGTATGGAGCTGTTTGTGAGGATCCATTGGAGTACTTGCAACTTTGGTGTCTTGATACCCAAACTTTTCAAGTATGTCTTTAACATACTTTGATTGACTGATGAAGAGACCAGTGGGCTTCTGCTTGACTTGCAATCCTAGAAAGAAAGTGAGTTCTCCCATTGAACTCATTTGAAACTTTTTGTGCATTAATACCTCAAACTCTTTGCACAGACAATCATTTGTTGAGCCAAAGATGATGTCATCAACATAGATTTGTACAAGCAGAATCTCAGCTTTGATGGACTTTGTGAAAGTGTTTTGTCCAGAGTGCCTCTCTTGAACCCATTCTGTAGAAGGTATGATGACAGAGTGTCATACCATGCTCTGGGGGCTTGATGGAGTCCATAAAGAGCCTTGTCTAGCTTGTAGACTCTGTCTGGATACTTGTAGTCCTCAAAACCAGGTGGCTGACACACATAGACCTCCTCTTCAATTGTGCCATATAGAAAAGCAGACTTCACATCCATTTGATACACTTTAAAACCTTTGAAGCTTGCATAAGCCAAAAACAGTCTGATGGCTTCAATTCTTGCCACTGGAGCAAATACATCATCATAATCTATGCCTTCCTCTTGAGTGTACCCTTGTGCTACTAGTCTTGCTTTGTTATTGATGACTATCCCTCTCTCATCCTTTTTGGTTCTGAACACCCATCGTGTACCAATGGCTCTCTTTCCTTTAGGAAGATCAACAAGTGTCCATACATTCTGAATCTTGAATTATAGCAGCTCTTCCTGCATTGCCTCAATCCAGGATGAATCTTTCAATGCTTCTGATGCCTTTTTAGGTTCTAGCTGAGACATGAAACAGGCATGTTCAAAAGCAGCTAGACTGAATTCAGGAACTGCTTGTTCAGCAGCAGCAGACTCATTTTGAACCATTTTCCTTGTTTGCACAGGTGTACGTGGATCACCCATTATTTGATTGAGAGGATGATACCTGTGAACTCTGAGTGTAGGCTCTCTTTCTGTCTGAAAAGAAGATCCAAGGTTTGTATCATCTCCATCAGGACCAGTGGATGGTTCAGCTTCTGGAACAGCTTGACTTGAATCTGGGACTGTTTCCCTTTGTATTGGAGCTGTTCTCTCATGACTTGGGAATTGCACTTCAGTGTCTGGATTTGAATCATGTGGATCATTCAGAACCCCTGGAGGGTCACAAGACAGAAGAGGTATAATTGTATACTCATCCCAACTGTTTGAATCTGCAGCAGTTTGAAACTTTGTGCCAACAGCTTGATCATTTGTGCTACCAGCATGAGAATTTGCATTGACAACATGAGAATTTGCGTTGACAGTTTCAATCCTGTTTGCATCAGCTTCTGCAGTATACTCAACAAAGCTCAGAGAATTTCTTAGTGAATCTAAATCAAACAACCAATCAGGACCAGTGCCTTTGACATTTGTAGTATTTTCATTAAATTCAACATTTGTACTTTCTTCAATGGTTTTAGACACACTGTTATATACTCTATAGGCTTTGCTTTGATATGAGTATCCTACAAAGAAGCCTTCTTCAGCCTTACTTTCAAACTTCCCTAAGTGAGTCTTAGTGTGAAGAATGGTGCATCGACAGCCAAATGACTTGAAAAAGGCTATTAAGGGTATTCTATTATGGAATAACTCATATGGAGTTTTCCCTTGTGATTTAACAATCTGAACCCTATTTAGAACATAACAGGCTGTGTTGACTGCTTCTGCCCAAAAGGTCATTGGCAGTTTTGAATCAGCTAGCATGGTTCTAGCAGCCTCAATCAATGTTCTGTTCTTTCTTTCAGCTACACCATTTTGCTGTGGTGTTCTTGGTGCACTATATTTCCTAGCAATACCTTTGGACTCACAGAAACTGTTTAGAATGTGATTTTTAAACTCAGTTCCATTATCTAATCTTATCACCTTAACTTTTGAATTGGATTGGTTTTCTGTCTTAAGAATAAATGACTTAACTAGCTCAGCAGTTTCATCTTTAGACCTAAGAATGTAAACCCAAGTAAATCTGGTGAAATCATCAACAATAACAAAACAGTAGGCCCTTTTATTCAAACTCAAAACAGATGTTGGACCAAATAGATCCATATGAATAAGCTGAAGAGCAGATGAGATTGAATTTACTTCTTTGGCCTTATGAGAAGTTTTGTGTTGCTTGCCTTTAAGACATGCTACACAGTGATCATCACATATGAACTCCTTTTGTGGTAAACCTCTTACCAGATTCTTTTTGACTAACACATTCATGGACTTGAAGTTCATGTGACACATCCTTCTATGCCAAAGAGCAGACTCATTGGATGATGCTTTGGATATCAAACAATTTAAAGTATTTGATTTGGATAAAAGTTCTGTGTCCAAACAGTATACATTGTCCTTTCTTGGTGTTCTTAGTAAAACAAGATTTTCAGGAATTTTAAAATCTTTTGAAAGGACAATGCACACAGAATCTGTAAACAAAACAATATTTTGTTTGTCACAGATTTGAGAGACACTCAATAAATTATACTTAAGTTGTTCAACATACAAAACAACATTGAAAATCATGTTGCCTGCATTAACAGTACCTTTACCTGTAACCTTACCTCCTTTGGAGTTGCCTCCAAATGCAACAAATCCTCCATCAAAGCCTTTGAAATTTGACAAGCACTCAGAATTGCCTGTCATGTGCCTAGAGCATCCACTGTCCAAATGCGATCTTGTTTTATGTGTTGACCTGTGGTTGCCCTGCACAAATAAAAGCTTAGTTAGTAGTGGAGTAAACCCAAACCAAGTTGGTTTTGGGTTGTCCTTGTGCATTAACATAACTAAATACTGTCTTGGATTTCTTATACTTAGTGAGATCCACTGATGGATTTTGTGGAGAGTACTTAGTTAGCACATGAGGTATCCAGGTATTTTGTCTATCCTTTTCAGTCACAGTCTCAGATGATCCATTACCAGTCCCAATTTTGAGCCTACTAGTCTGAATTGAGTCTGTAGTGCTAACAGCTTGAGAATTTGCACTAGCAGTCTCAACTTTAGACTTGGCAGTTTCAACATTTTTATCAACAGGTTCACCTGAGTTTGTACCTTTGACACACCATATTTTTTTAAAATTTACCTTTGGTTTAGCTAAAACTTTTTTTTGGTGTGTGGACTGTTTCTTATTAACTTTTGTGAACCTGTGATCTACTGTTTTCTTAGGAACTGATGCAGTAGGAGGTTTGGCCTTTGGATTCTTTGAATTTTGAGAGTTTTTCTTTGGATGTTTCACAGTCTGTTTTGCAACAGATGGTTTATAAAAACAATCTCTGGCCAAATGATTCTTTCTGCCACAATGAAAACATTTTTTGACTGTTTGAATTGGAGAACCAGTTTTATTTGACAGTTTCTGGTTCTTGTTCCTCTGATTTCCCCTTACCTGCTGTTGTTTGGGAAACTTTTGGACACCATGCTTTTGGCATGTGCAGACTGGAACATTTTTACCCTTTCTATTATTCTTTGAAGAAGATGCAGTGTTACAGTTAGAAGGTACAGAAACCTGTGGAGCAGCATTACACTCACTCATCTTCTCCTTTCCTTTCTTATTGGGGGCTTGGATTGCTCTAGGTGCACTCATTGTTTTGTGTTCTTTCTCAACTGCTGTGCACTCACAGTCTCTATGTTGAATCTGATCTTCTTTAGATTCAGGACTGTTATCAAGGATAGGATCTACAGTAGTCATTGACTTATCTAAGGGTTCATTGACAAGCCTTTCAGCAACCTCACTCATTGGATGAATGTATTTGCTGTTGTATGGAGGTGGAGTAGCTCTGTAGCCTATACTTTCTTTGGGATTAACCTGAGATTTTACCCTATCTTTAAATTGGACTTCCATTAGGTGTTCCAGCTTTTGATTAGCCAATTTGAAGTTACCAAGATCTATATTGACAGATTCTAGTTTCTTATTAGCCTCTAACACCTTTTGTTCAGTCTCTTCTACCTTTTTATTTAGGGATTCTATTTTCTTATTTAGCTCCTTTTTCTCCCACTCATTATATGTTCTATCATGTCCCATTTGAATCTCATTATCCTTATAGTCATTGATCTCTTTTTCAAGATCTTCTATATCTTGCATGTATTTGTATCTCCTCTCTTCCATCTTAGCTAGAGTTTTGCACATGCTCTCATTATGATCTTTGTACTTTTTAACCATACTTTTGCATGTTTGAGAGCAGAGTTTAGAAGTTACCTCAGATGGTAGTTCAGTGGAGGAGACATTTGATGTTTCTGCCATTAGAGGTTGATTTTGGAACTCTTCCTCTGTCTAATCACTCCAGTCAAACACATTATCTTCTTGAGAGACAAGGGCTTGTGATGATGAAGCCTGATTAGTCTGTTGAGTCCTTGATGATTGTTGACTTTGAGATCTGCATTCTCTGGCAAAGTGGCCAAGTTTGTGACATTTATAACACTCAACTTTTGACTTATCAAAAGCTGGTTTGCCTTCTGTTCTGGCTTGAAAGTTAGTCCTGCCAGTTCTTTTAAGAAACCTTTTGGCCCTCATGGTCAGCATTGCATGTTGCCACTTCAGATCCATCTCTTCAAGATCATCTGGATGAATCTGTTCTAGATCTTCAGCATAAAGTGCAAACAATCCATCATTGGCAACAAAAACCTCATAGTGAGCTTCAGTAGAGTTACCATCACCACCTGAAAAGGAATCACTGCAATTAGATTTTTCTGATGACATAAGTGCAGTATTGTGATTATAAGAAAGAGATTTCTTTTTAGTATCAATCTAAGTCTCAAACACTCTCAGGCTATTGTACAAATCATCTAGTTCTATTTCATCAATAGTGTCTTTTGTTCTCCATTGAGCAGCATAAACTTTTCATTCTTCTCCAAGAGATCTGAGAAACATTCTGTTGACCTCATCTTGATCCAGGCTGACTTTTGCACTTTCCAGTTCACTTATCAGTTTGTTGAACCTGTCAAAGATTTGAGTAAGGTTTTCATTCTTGCCACCAGAAAAGTTTTCATACTGCTGTTTCAAAAGATCCTTTTGATTTCTCTTGGTACTAGCATTACCAGCAAATCTTTTCTCTAAAGCATTCCAAAGAGAATGGGCAGTATAAAACTTTTTGAACTGATGTTGATAAGCATTAGGAATGGCTATTTGTAAAAGTGTAAGAGCTTTCACTTCATTCATTCTAGCCTTTCTTTCAAGTTCAGTTTTTGGAGGAGTTTCGACTGGTTTTCCCTCATCATCAAGTTCTGGATCAACTACAGGAGGAAATTCAACAGCTTCCCATATGGCATAATCAATGAATTGAATATGCTGTTGAATCCTGAGTTTCCACATCTCAAACTCAGTGGGCTTGAGCATAGGCACTTTGAGTCCTTGCCCAGATCCACTACTGCTATTATCAAATTACAATGCAAAAGATTAAAAATTTAAAAGAAGGCTTTCGACTTTGAAAAACAAAGAACAACCTGTGGCTCTGATACCACTTGTCAGGATCTAAACTTAACTACCTAAGATTAACTGATTTGAGTTGATCAAGTGTAAACCAATAATCTTGTATTAAATCAATGTCTAATTAAGAAGTTTGCGGAATAACTCTTAATTATATTGATAAAAGCTTTCAGAATCAATAACAAATAAACACAAGTAATAATCAAAACTGCTTGTATTGCTGAATCAGAATGATTACAATCACCTCTAATCTGTTTGATTAGACGAAGAACACAAATTGTTCTTAGGGTTTTACAACCTTAGAGGCTTATGAAAACTTAAACAAAAAGCAAATACAGACTTGAATATGCAGAAACTTCTTATACAATAGAAAAACCTATTCTATGTATTTATACTGCTTTCTGATTTGTTTCCTTGAAGGACTCTACCTTCTCTGATAGTAGATATGCTGGAATCTTCGTGTAGATATCTTTTCCTGAATATCAGCACTTTCTGTTTATGAAACCGTTGAGCAGCTTGAATCTCTTAGCAGTTTGAGCAGGGCAGCTTGAGTGAAATTACTCTGGCAGCATGAACTTTTATACTAGCAGCTTGAGATTCTTCAACTAACAGCATGAACTTTGTACTTACATAGAAAAACTACTAACAGTTTGAACTTACTTAGAATATTTCCCAACATATTAATTAAGGAATAAAGACGCTAAATATATGTATCTCCACAAAGTAAAAGCCGAGTTAGAATAAATAAACGAACATGTTCAATAATTGAATCTTCATTCATTAATTAAATGAACAGAAAACAACTATTACTAAATAAACAAACAGTTCATTAAACTTTTTTTACGTGCACTCCGGATGGTTATTATGATTTCACATGTGTGCCACACCCCATGTTCAAAGCACTACCAGTTATCATTGGATCCAACTTAAAACACTAATTAAACAACAGCAAAACAGTTTAATAATGATAGCCTCAACGATGTTTAAAGCACTATGATTGATTTCAAAATTTTCAATCAGATTCAGCTTCTTCTAAAGTCCAAATACGAAGTAGGAGATTAAAGTAGCATGAGTTTTAAGTGAAGAACACAAAGTGATAACCTGATTGGGAGAAGATAAAGCACACAGAAAAACGCAGTAGCACAGAGAGTGAAGCAGCAAATGAAAGTGGAGGACACACACACACACAAGACCAGACCTAACCAATAACAAATTTTAAGAACCAAATCTTTAAATTCTTGAACCAAGAACCAGACAGATGATAGCCTAGTTGGTCGAGTCATGAGTAGGTTTTCTAGGCACAATACAATTTCTACACAACACACAACTCTAACAGGAGAGCTCTGCTGATGGGCCGTCATTGTGACCCGCAGACTTAGTCCTTAAATCCACTATTTAGCTAGAGAAGTAAGGGTCGAATCCACAGGGAGTGTGGTCATAATTAGGATTAGGTTATTAGCCCTATAAGTTTATTGAAAGCATTTAAATTGTGAATTTGTGGATTTGAATGATTTGTTTAGAATAATGGTTTGCTATTGCTTGTAACTAAAATTAAAAACGAAGTAGCGAACGAAGAAGACAAACAATCAAGAGACGAATAACCATTCATGGAATCACCACGACATAAGTATTACTCACTATACTTTCATGCAACGATCACATTGACATAATCAATTGCATGACTAAACTAATCAAACGTGTTTTAACCATGTCAAGATCTAAATCACCTAAGATTAACTGGTTTGAATAAATCAGAGTTAAACGAATAACGTTGGTTTTGAATCAAAGTCCAATTAAGAAGTTTGCAGAATAACACTTGACTGTTTTAAGAAAAACTTTCAGAACAATAAAGAATAGACAATCAATTAACACAACTATATATCGAAACCTTTATATTATCAAACTCTGATTATAATCACCTCTAATCTGTTTGATTAGACAAAGAACACAAACTGTCTTAGGGGTTTTCAACCTTAGAGGCTTTTGAAACTTAATCAGAATGCAATTGCAATATAAATTCTTAGGCACCGAGATTTCATAAGAAAGACCTAGTGTATCTCTATTTATAGCCTTCTGATTTGTTTCCTTGACGAACTGTGATTTCTCTTGTAGTGGATATCTTTTGAAGATCTTCAAATCTTGAAATCTTTATCACTTCCTGATTTTTAGCACTTTCTGTTATCTTTCTGTTGAGCAGCTTGAACTTTTGAACTAGGAGTTCGGGTTTCTTGAACTAGCAGCTCGAACTTTGTAATTACACAGAAATACTACTAACAAGTTTGAGAAATCCTAACTAACAGCTTGACATACTTAGATTATTACCCAACAATCTCCCCTAACTTAAATTCTTAGCAAAAGACTTTAAGTTTCTATGAAAATAAGGAAATAAATACGAAGGAAAACTGTTATACACAAACTAAGGCATCCAAAAACTTACATATTAAAACTGTGCATGCTTCTGCCTTATAGCTTTGATGAAGTCTCTTTTAATTTCTTCTCTATCACATTCTATCTTCATTGAGCTCATCTATTGTAGCCATTCTCATGGTAAATCAAGGAATTCAAAACTATAGAATCTGCTAGACCTGTCTGCAAGTTTGAGTCTATATGTCATGGATTTTGATCAATCTGTACAATCTTCACTTCCTTGGCAGCTTCTATATCCATTATGGTGGATTTTGGATCAATCATGCTTCTAAGATCTTTTATGTTATTTTAAACACATACTATTGGTGACATAGAGTGGCTAGCTTTCCTAATATTGTGCATTTGAGTTAGCTCATCTCTAGCCATATTCTAAACTATTTGGATCAGGTTCTTATACTCCTCTTCTGGACCAGCTTCTCTTTTAATTACAAAATGATATACCAGATCAATATTGTCCATTGCTTTCTGTAATTGTTGATCAAACATAACCCTTTTGACTTGGTCAAACTTTGCCTGATGAATGACTTCTGGTTGAGGTGCAGCAATAGTTTGATGAGGATCTTGGATTTGTTTAGAGGCGTTTTCCTTTTCTTTTGCCATTTCTCTGTCATACAAGGCCTAGAGTTTCTCTGTGGGCCATGATTGTGCAATTACTTTTGAAACACCAGCACTTGCAGAATAGCTTATCAAAAATCTTCTATGTTCAGACTTTGAAGGCCCTGTTGCCTTTTTCTCTTCTTCTGTCCTTCTTTGACTATAAATCCACGTATATAGTCTCCAAGGGTTTCATCATCCCCCATAGAGGCTTGGGCTTGCTGATCAAGGATTTGGTCTTGTTCTTCTGCCAATTTTCTAGCCAATTCAGCATCAGCAGCAACTTGGGCTTCCTTTGAAACAAATTTGATCTTTGGTGTCTAAATGTTAGTACATCGTGTGTGACTATAGCAGTCTAAGTATAGATAACATTTTGTGTAAGTCAATTACCTTGCTATTAAATATTAACAAGTGTTTGATATATGTTTGATATTAATTGTATATATGTTTGAACTTGGTGTAATGTATTACAATAAGTTCAAACATAAGTTCAAAGATAAGTTCAAACATAAGTTTGAGGGATTAGGTTCGAGTTTAGTTAAAGGTCAAGGCTCGAATTTAGTTAGAGGACAAGTTCGAAAAGGCCTTGGGCCAAGTTCGAACTTGTCCTAGACAAAGTCCAACTGTGTAGTATAATTAAGGGTTAATTCGATTAATTATGAAACTTTTGTTGATTTCAGAGAGTTTAAGCAAAAGGGCGATCTCGAACTTGCTAGCAATCAGAGAGTTTCGTTTGGAGAGAATCATCGTGTTGGGACGTTCAGTTGTTCGTCTATCACCGTGTTAGTCTCTGTGTTTCGGTGTGCGTGATCTATCCGTCAAGCCACTAACGAGGATTCCACACTCGTTGGAAGGTTTCACGTCAAGATAAGATCCGTAGAGAGGTGACCTTACAAGGGGTATCAGAGACTTAAGGGTGTTCGTGGTGTTCTTCGTGTTCACAAGTAACATCTGTGGTTTCTTGACGTTTTGGACGGTCAAAATCACGTTTTTGGATAGATTTCGAGTTTTTCAAGTAAGATATCGGGAAAACGTTCATAAAAGTTCATCTTTTTGGATCAAAATCAGAGTTTTTAATCCTAAACACTTTGGTTTAATCTGAAAAGTTGAAAAATTCGAACTTTTAGCCGTTTTTTTCGAACTTGCGGCGCTCGAACATCAAGGGGGTATTAGGGTTTACTCAAAATTCGAGTTTGTCAGAAAATACGCTCCTTTCGAAGTTCTTTAGGGTTTGATTCGAATTTTCTTAATTCGAGTTTGCTCATTTTCGAATTTACACTAAATTCGAATTTAGGAATTTGACTTTAGTAATACCTTCGAATTTGACCTTATTTCGATTTTAGTTGAAGTTCAAACTTAATTTCTAATTTAATTCCAAACAAATTTAAAATTAATTAAATTTGAACTTCCTCAAGTTCGAAAGTGTTAATTTAAATTAATTTCGAATTAAATTAATTAAGTTTTAAAATCAAACTTTTACGAAACAATGACAACAATGGTTTATTGAGATGGACCATGAGGTCGGAAATGCAAATTCTCCACCTAAGTTGTTGAAGTTAGAGGATTATTATTGGTGGAAGGATAGGTTCGCCGACTTCGCTTGATTCAACGATATGAGGATGTGGATTTGTATAGACGAGGGATACATTCCACCTACGACAGAAGTTGTGGGACGTCAACGAGTCTTATCATATCAAATGATGAAGGATGATGATAAGAAGTTATATGAGGCCGAGAACCGATCATTCGCGATTATTAGAATGGCATTACCTCAGGAGGTCCTGCACACATTTCGCAATCAACGAACAGCTAAAGAATTGTGGGATGCACTGGAGAAAAGGTGTGAGGGAAATCCTAGGGTTAGGAAAGGTAGAATGGAAATGCTCAAGCAGCAGTTCGCTATTTTCAAAGCTTTGAAAAACGAAAAGCTCGATGAGACCATTACCAGATTCTATCACTTATTGACTGAGTTAGACAACCACGATGTCGAGTTTCATGAGTCATAGAAGATTGTAAAAATTCTAGATGCTTTACCAGCCAAATGGGAGATGTATGTGGCGCTGATAAAGCATGATGAAGAAAAGTTTGAGACTCTAACTCTAGAAAAAGTCATAGGGACGTTGAGGGCCTATAACTTTGAATTGCTGAAGAAGGAACGGGATTATGACCAAGTACAGGATCCAGATATATATTTTGGGAAGTCCAAACCTTTAGTGGCAAGAGAATTAAAGACGGCTACAGAATTCTTTTCGGGTGAAACATCGACTCTGGTTGAAGTAGATGACTCAGGGAGCCGGGGTTTCTTAGGGTTCTCCAGACCGGAAGACAAGCTAACTCAGTCTGCATCTACATCTCAACGATACTCAAGGATGCCGATGAGCGCAAAATCACCTGAAGACCATCTATATCTGTTGGGTTCCTTTGTGGCCGCGTATGGCAATTGCGTTCAAGGGAAAATCAACGATCCTGCGCTATGGGATGAGGATTATGATCAGGTAGATCCTGATGATTTAGAGGAGATGGGTCTGCAATGGCAACTGGCCATGGTGACTCAGCGAGTCAAAAGATTCATCAAAAGGACGGTCAGAAATCTCAATGTCAGCAACAATAAGATTGGGTTTGATAAATCAAAGTTAAGTGCTACAACTGCCAAGGGTTAGGACATTTCCCAAGAGAGTGTCAAAGACCTAAAGTCGAGAACTACCAGAACCAGTATCAGAATCAATCTCAAGGGAGATATCAACGGGGTAGTTCGAGCAATCAGGAAAATATAGCTGGTCTGTTAACCAATGTCACATCTGACAGACAGCTAGATGGAACATACGATTGGTCTACACATCCAGAGTCCAACGCTAGAGCCTTTATCGCTGAAGTAACGGAGACTGAAAGTGTCGGAGCAGAGGAAGAAACAAAGGACAAAGAACAAAATGATACAAGTCCTATGTTGGTGGAAAAGTCAGAAGATCAGACGATTCTGGAGTTCGCCACACAGATGGCCAACGTGGAATCAGATCACGCAAAGGTAATTCTGAACTTCTCTACTCTCCTTGATTTATGTGCTTTGTCTGCTACGTCTAATGATAGATTAAACTTAGTGCTAGAAACACATTATAATCAAACTGCTCAAAATGAATCCTTAAAATCGGACAATGCTAGCCACTTAGATATAAAGGAAGACCTTAGGAATAAGCTTAAGGCAGATGCAAAAGATGTCATAGTTCTAAAAGACAAGCTGAGTGAGCAGTGTGTTAGAATAGAGCTGATGTATGAACATGTTGAGGCATTGACCAAAGATCTTAAGATCAGAGAGGTAGAGCTAGCTGAATCTAAGGTTAAGGTAGCCGAGGTGAATAGTAAACTGGAAACGTTTAGGAACTCATCACTGAACCTAGGGAAGATCTTAGATGCACAACGTCAGTCTAAGAAACCTGTAGGTTTAGGATATCATAAGAGTCCTCCACCTTTCAATGATAACTATGTGCCTCAGCCTCAGGATAAGACTGATAAACCAGTTGAATTAGAGGTAGCATCTGAACCTGTGTCTGAAATTGTTAAGGATAATGAAACTAAGGTGACGAGTAACAATGTTAAGATTAAGAAGGTCAAATTTGTGCCATCTTCTAGTTATAAGTTGTAGGAGAAGCCAAAATTGATTTTAATAATCAGAAACACGAAACAGTCACTGTAGTTGAGACAAAAGAGCATGACACTAGTGAGACACCTAAGTCAAAGGGCGCGCATAAGAAGTCAATTGATAAAATGTCGTGTTTTAGATGTCATGAAAAGGGACATGTTGCTTCTAGTTGTCCACATAGGAAAGTATAAGCCACACCTAAAAATTGAAAGTCGGAACAACATAAAACTTCTTCAAGTGTAGCAAGCATAAGTGGTTCTCAAAATACCGAGAAAATTGTGCAAGCCACACCAAAAACTGCTGTGAAAGAAACACCTGTGTCAGGTAGACTGAATGAAGTGATTAGGACTAATTCACCAAATAGAGTCCCTAATCAATCTAGGTCTGGACCTCAACAAAATTATAGGAGTACTACACCTAGAAGAGCTTACACTCCGGTTAGGTCACACACTCCTTTAAAACATCAGACACAAGGTAGAGCCCCGGGATATCACTCGAAAATGCCTTATAATCGAAATTATTCAAGGGCTCCACAGCAAATGCCTACAAAAAGACCGAGAGTGAACTTAAATCACTCTACACCACAACAGACTTTAAATCAAACACCGAAGTCACCTAAAAGGAGAGATGGGTATTTGAAAGAGTTCAAGTGGTATTACCAAGTCAGTCATGGCTTGGGTTCCCCGTGATAACTAACCTCTTTTCTTTCATGTGCAGGAGATAACTACAGGTCTAAACAACAAGTGGATCGTCGACACTGGTTGCTCTAGGCACATGACTAGGGAAAGAAGTCTGCTCACAAACTTCAAGGGAGGGAATAGGGGATTTGTATCGTTCGCTGGTAACAAAGGAGGAAATATCACCGGTACTGGAGTGGTCACTAATGGGACTATCAAACTTGATCAAGTTTACCACGTTGATAAACTTGTTCACAATATCATTAGTGTATCTCAAATCTATGATAAGAAGAACTCAGTGGTTTTCAACGACACTAAGGCGTTAGTGCTAAAACCGGGATTCAAAGTACCTGAAGAGTGGATACTGATGAGGGCTCCAAGGAAGAATGACTTGTACATGCTAGACATGAACAAACCGGAATCTTCGATGAGACCAATATGTCTTCTATCTAAAGCTTCAGAGACCGAATCAGTTGTATGGCACAGACGCATGACACACTTGCACCTGAGAAAATTAAATTACATTACTAAAAATGGACTAGTGCAAGGTGTTCAAATGAAGAGTTTTCAGTTTGAAGACAAGTGTGTACCGTGCAAGAAAGGCAAACAACACAAGAAGTCACACAGGTCGAAGACTCAGAACTCTATAGCTGCCACTTTTGATTTGTTGCATATGAACCTGTTCGGACCAATCAACAAAAGGAGTATAGGTGGTAGTTGTTTAGTTTTTACTGATGATTACTCACGATTTTCATGGGTTTTCTTTTTAGGTACTAAGGACGAGATAGCTGCGAAGCTAATCGCGTTCTTTAATCAAGTGGAAAACACCTACGGGACGCGGGTAAAACGTATCAGGAGTAATAACAGAATAGAATTCAAAAACACAGTAAATTGGTGTATATTGCCAATTAAAAGGCATAGTGCATCAATTTAGTGCACCTTATGAGCCACAACAAACTGGGGTGGCTGAACGGAAAAACAGGACTTTGATTGAGGCAGCAAGGACCATGCTCTCGGATTCAAAGCTTCTTACCATGTTTTGGGGGGAGGCAGTGAATACCGCTTGTCATGTTTTAAACCGGGTCCTTACTTTAAAATCATTGAACAAAACCTGTTATGAAGTTTTGAATAAAAGGCCACCAAATTTAACCGGCTTCGAACCGTTTGAGGTACCGTGTACGTTAATGAAAACAAAACATCAACCTAAGTTTGGTGAAAAGGCTGACGAAGGTTATTTCCTAGGTTATGTGCCTAACTCACCAAATAAAAGGGTTTTTAATAAAACAAATCGTACGGTAGAGATTGTGTATAACATTGATGCCACCAGTTAGACACATGAACCCCAATCTGGTCCGGAATGGATTTTTGATTATAACAAACTGTTTGAATAATTTAACATTCCTTTGGATGGAAATGAAGGTACAATCGAACAGGACTTATTGTCATTAAATCTGAATGACGACGGTCAAAGTTTTTCGAGGACGACCTTTCCATCAACTTCTGAGCCTACAACGACAGAAAAGAGATCTCCAGCAGAGAATGATTCTTAGTTGCCTACAAACAAAAATCAGACTACAAATTCTAACTCCGAGGACAGTGTTCATGAGGAAGAAAATGTAGAGTCTGAAGTCGTTCCCCCGTTAGGCGAGATAGGATCAAACTTAGGAGATAATATTAGAGTCGGTTAGACAGAAACATCGAGGATTAATAAGAATCATCTAGTTGAGAGCATCATAGGAAATCCAAATGCTGGTGTGAGGACTAGGAGTAGTCTGAAAAACAACTCAGTGTTGTTGTCGATGATAAATCACTCCAAGGCTTTTTCACACTTGCCTGTATTCTTGTTTCATCTCGCAAGTAGAGCCGAAGAATGTGCAAATGGCACTGCAAGACAACTCTTGGGTTGAGGCGATGCAAGAAGAACTGTCACAATTCAGGTTACTTGAAGTGTGGGAGTTAGTTCCGTTACCTCGAGGAGAAGTTGCTATAGGAACCAAGTGGGTTTTTAAGTGCAAGAGGGATGATCGGGGTATAGTGACTCGCAACAAGGCAAGACTTGTGGTTAAGGGTTTCAATCAAGAGGAAGGAATCGATTACAATGAAGTATTTGCGCCAGTAGCAAGGCTTGAGGCAATCCATTTATTTCTAGCTTTTGCTTCCTTCAAAGGATTTAAAGTCTATCAGTTGGACGTAAAGAGTGCCTTTTTATACGGAAAAGTGAAGGAATTGGTGTACGTCGAACAAGATGGTGGTATGAGACGCTATCAACTCATCTTTTAGGTGGTGGTACGTAAAGAGTCATCAGACGAGCAGATGTGCCTTTTTAGGAATTGGTGTACATCGAACAAGGTGGTGGTACGTAAAGAGTTCCTTTTTATCGAGATAGAGTGTATCGTTTAGATAAGGCTTTACATGGACTACATCAAGCACCAAGGTGGTGGTATGAGACTCTATCAACTCATCTTTTAGACAACGGGTTTGAAAGAGAGAGAATTGATAGTACACTGTTTGTGAAGAGGAAAGGTGAAGATTTCATCTTGGTACAAGTGTACGTCGATGACATCATTTTCGGGTCATCAGACGAGCAGATGTGCAAGGAGGTGATGAAGTCCAAGTTTGAGATGAGTGCTTTGGGCGAGCTGAACTTCATTCTGGGTTTGCAAGTATAACAGAGGAAGGAGGGTATATTTATCCATCAGACAAAGTATGTCTACGACATTCTAGAACGCTTCGGGATGGAAGGGACAAAACTGACGACTCACTTCAGCACGCCGATTCAAGTGAATCATAATCTTGGACCGGGTACAGAAAGTGATACTGATGTGGATCCGACTTTATATCGGGCCATGATCGGGTCACTTATGTATTTAACTGCTTCTAGATCTGGCATAATGTTTGCTGTGCGTATTTGTGCTAGGTTTCAAGCTAATCCAAAAGAGATGCATATGAAAGATGTGAAGCGGATTCTAAGATACCTCAAGTCGAAACCAAAGTTGGGACTTTGGTATCACGCGGATGGTGATCTGGAATTGGAAGCATTCACGGATTCGGACTATGGAGGATGCAGCTTGAATCGAAAGTCAACAACTGGAGGTTGTCAGTTCCTTGGAGGGAGACTCGTTTCCTGGCAATGCAAGAAACAGACTTCGGTAGCCGTGTCAACGTGCGAGGCCGAATATGTTGCTGCTGGTAGTTGCTGATCACAGGTTTTGTGGATACAACAAAAATTGCGGGATTACGGTTTGACTTATACTCATACTCCTATTAGGATAGATAACCAGTCTACTATTGCTATAACCAATAATCGAGTTAAACACAGTAAAACCAAGCACATATACATAAGACACCATTTTATACGTGATTGTGCTGAAAAGAATTTAATAAAGTTGGTAAAAGTGGCAACGGAAGATAACAATGCTGATTTATTTACCAAAGCTTTTGATAAGTCACGTTTTGAGTTGTTAGTTCAACTAAATAGCATGCGTAATCCAGAGTAAATTGACCTTAGTATGATTTATTTCTTTTTATAGTAGTAAGTTTCCTTTCCTTTTACAGTAAGTTTACTAGCTAGGTATTTCTTTCTTTTTATAGTAAGTGAGTATGTTGTTTTATTAGCTTATTCTTTATTTTGAAAAACAAAAGAAAAAATAGAGAAAACCATATAAATATAAAAAAAAGAGAATATTAGAAAATGAGTTAAGTCTTAGATGCATAGGTTCAAGGTGACGAAAATTAGCAAAGTCGATACAATCTCTAAGTGTTAAGCTTTCACACATAATGCACTTTAAAATCTAAGTGTTACACATTTTCTAGTTTGATGTGTTGGTAGGCATAATACACAAAGGGAATCTCATAGCTAATAAAATATTCAAATAAAAGTCTTATTTGTAACTAACTTAGATGTATGACCAAAGAGTCTTAATTTTTATGTTAGAGACATACAGACAATGATTCTAAATGAGGTATGCAAATTTTCTGGGGGATGTATAGCCACATTAGATACATCTTAAAGAAAAGAAACGAATAGAAAAATCATGATAGTAATTTGAGAGTCAAAACAAGTAACTTTGTTGTACGTAAGTATAGACCTGTTGGTTTGACTCGAGTTAGCAAGACAATTCGCTTTGTTTACGTCAGTACAGACCTGTCACCGCTGTCTTGCTATGTTTAAAATAAACTTTAAGACAAACTAAGACACTATGTTGTATGTGAATACAGAACTGTGTCCGATGTTTACCTTTTAAAGAAAATTTGCAATACCGAAAAGTTATAATCATTGTGTGTATGCCTTGATCATAAAAGTATGTCTAAGTATGAGACACGTAAGGTAGTTTCATGATAAATGAAAAGGCCAAGGGATATTCCAAAGTGTAACATGTTTAAAAGGAAAATAATACCAACAATCGCCTAGAAATGTGTGTCACGACAAACAATCAAGGAATCAAAAATTCGTAAGTGTGAGAGTGAGATGCTGAAAGTGCTTATTTGACACTGCTATCTGATTGAACCTTTCTTTGACTTTTCTCGCCAAAAGTATTCTGTTAGTATAGGATGTAAATTTTAAAAGTATTTTTAAGTAGTTTAAGTTTAAAATTTTATTCAAAACTTTACTTTATTGTATTTTATTTTATTTTATTTTATTTTATTTTATTTTTAAGTAAGAAAAATGTCAAAGTTACTAAGGATGCATTTTTAGTTGAATAAACATACATTGCATGAAAATGTATCGCTTTGTGTGAATAGTTTTGCAAAGTTTGTTTCGTTGCACGAAAAAGTTGAAAAAGTTGGAAAATTTTGAAAAAGTTGAATTTTATACAAAGATTTTCAAAATTTTCAATTATGTTCGAATTTAAGAAAAACTCGAATAAATTTTCGAATCTGTCAGTAAATTCAAATTTAGAAAATTGCTTCGAAGGTGGTTAGTATATAAAGGTCAACAGTGACTCATCATTATCACCTACCTTCGATTCTGTTAATTCGAACTTGTTCACGTGCGATTTCGAACTTACCTTCGAGTTTACCGAATTCGACTTTTCTACTTTTTCTCGAAGTTTTTGTTGTTGTGTGTTCGAATCTACCTACAAATCTAGGTATAAACATCAGTATTATACAAGATTTAGGTAACCTAGGACTCATTTATACCAAAAAATCGACAAATTTTGAAGTTTTTTGGGTTTAAGCTTTGTGATTCAAAATCACAAGTTTTAACCGGTGAAACTTCAAATAAATCACATACATCTTCGATTAGAATCTAATAGGACTAGATGATACTAATTTCTAAGTCAAATGGGGTTAAAATTATGGATTTGTGTTCGAAAGTAACCGACTTCGAACATGTTCATCATGTTCGAACTTGTCAGGAAATTCGAATTTGTCAACAAACTCGAATTCAGTCAAATTCGAACATGTCATTCGAATCTATTATTAAATTCGAAATGTTTGTATAATTTTAAATTCAAACTTGTAGAAATTCGAATGTGTTGAATTTTGGACTTATGTAAGTTCAAAATAAAACAAATTCGAAATTAAACAAGTTTCATTTTTATTTTTCACTTCTAATATATGTTATTATTTAATGTGCAGATAAGGGTGAAAAGGCATTTTTCCAAAAGCATAACATGGTAATATCGCCAGATAGGGAGCTTCCCGAAGCTCAGGCATTTCGACAGATGGTGGAGTTTTTGGCACACTCCAGGGTCTCTTATGCCCTATCGCATAATGTGAAAATTATATTACCGTATGTTAGAGAATTTTGGGAACACCTTCAAGTTGACTGTACGGTGACGCCGACAGTTTTGAGGACGAGAGTGGGAGGGCAGCCGATACTTTTCTCCGTGGATATGCTCCGTCGAATTTTGCAGCTAGGGTCTGTAGAGCAAGAAACAGGGCCCATTGATTTCCCACTGCATATAAGGCATGCGGCCTTCCTACGCATGGGTTATGGACTAGATATTGCTAAAGCTTCTTACATGAAAAGTGGATTGATAGGCCAGTGGAGGTACTTGGCGCACGTGATTATGGTGTGCTTTGCACCGAAAAAGGCGGGATTTGACTATATAGTATCCAAGATGCAGTTGGCTATGATTGCTTTGGTTTATAATAAGAGCTTCAGCTACTCGGAAAATTTCTTTGTGGAGTTTGTTCATCAGACAACTGCTCCAGCGCGCGAAAGATTTTTGATGTATTCGCGCTTTGTGGTGATGTTGATCCGTCACTTTTTGCCAAATCTGCCACAACTACAAGATATTCAAGATAAACGTATTTTTGCTGACTGCCAGTCACACAACGCCCGCAAGGCTGAGCAGATTAGACCACTTGATGCACCTCTCTTTGGTGCAGTGGTAGATCCAGATTATGTGGCCCCAGTCGGGGATAATTGGGTTGGAGAAGGGCCTCAGCCGCAGCCAGTACAGCAACAGCAGCAACAGCCTCAGCAACAGCAACGACCTCCACCGCAACCAAGAAGAAGACAAAGAGCTCAGGAAAGACCAATTCAGGCTTCGAGGTCAAGCTCTAGCAGAATGCAAGAATCAACGGCAGCAGGTCCATCGTCGGATGCTGCGGGTACGTCAGGATTGTCCCCAGAAGTAGATCCTCGAGTAGAGACTTTAGAGGAAATTTGGGCTCATGGTACTCATGCACAGCAAGATATTGCCGCCGAGCTAATTGATAGTATCTTGGAGCCGCCAGTTAATCTCCATGATCTTATGAGAGACATTGACGAATATCAACCTCCCTAGGATGAGGAAGGAATTCGAGGTCCAGAATCAAAGAGAAGCTGAGGTAGAGGGTCAAGTGATGACCACTTCAGAGTCTGAGTCGGCATCAGAAGAAGTTGAAGAGGTAGAAGTACAACAAGTAGAGGTAGAGAGTGTTGACCCATCTGTCCGCATAGGCAGATATGGATCAAGGATAGTAGTCAGTTCGAGAGAAGAAGATACAAGAGCTGCTAGAGCTTCTATCTGACGATTCTGATTTTGAAGCAGAAGACCTAGTTCCTCTGGTGCCAAGGCAAAGGGCGAAATGGCACATATTCATGCAGGGAGCTTCATCCACTTCTGCTCCAGAGCCTGAAATCCCAACTGCTCAGCCATCCATCACGCCATCACCAATCACATCCATTCCATCTACATCTTCCACATTCACTGAGAATCAACGATTTACAGAGTTGAGGAGTAAAGTGGATTTCCAATCAGTCCAAGTCTTCCAGCTTACTACAGCAGTCTAAGAACTTCAAGCGCATAACGCCAGACTTGATCAGGAGAATGCTGAACTGAAGACAACTTTTACTTATCAAGCTTCTGAGATAAAATCAATGAAGTCCCTCCTAGAGCAGTTACTAAAGAATCTTCAAGCTCAGAGGGAGAATAGATGTAAAGAAGCCCAGGTTATCAGGAGAGATGATGATGACGGCAATGATCCCGAGGCAAGAAAAGAAAGTGAGCTAGCAGATTTTCCAACTACTCAGCATGCAACAATTCAGTGGGAGCCAGGTCAGTCCGCAGTAGAAGAAAGGGCTGAAGGTGAAATTTCAAAGTCTATCGAGAGCGAAATGATTGAGGATCTAATGGATATAGAAGAAGAAGAAATAGTGTTTGATTTTGAAGATGATGTTGAAGAATTGGAAGAAGGAGAATTTATTCCAGAAGACATACCTGAGTGGAAATCTGATAATGAGGAAGATGAAGCTGATGAAATTGTTATTCAGCAACAACCTTTCACTGATACGTATACGACGGTAGAACAAAATATGATTGACATCCAAGCATTTAAAGCCGCTTTAAATGTTGAATCAGAAGTTGCAGAGCCTGATAGGGAGCTGACTGCTGAAGAACAGAATAAGTTGTGGTTCAGGTCAGAGAAGAAGGCTATGTCATTAAAGGAAAAGATGAATGTGCCTAGTGCTGGAAAGCTGTCCGGGAGCATTCTTAGCTGGTTCTTTGATAGAGAACTGCAGCTTTTTATCATTAAGAGAAAGGATGGCCTTCAATATCTAAGGAGAAGATTGAAGGACTTCAATTGACAGCCTAAAGTTGAGATAAAGGCATTAGCGTGGAAAGATGTCGTTAACATCAGAGACGATCCCTATGCTGAAATAATTGCCAAGATTATCAGAAGGGAAGGGAGGTCTAGGAAGTTTGAAAGGCTAAACCCTCGAATAGGCAAAAGAGTCATGGACCATACACGAATTGATCCCCTAACTGGAAGGCCGTAGATGAAAATACATTACAAGCCAGTTAGATGCTTAAAGAAAGTTCCTCTGAAGCCTATGCCTCAAAATGTGTTGCGAAACCTCAACTGGTGGTATGTTGAAAGTGAGACAGGTGAAGCAGTGATCGAAGACCACGAAGAAAAAGTGATTCTGAGAGTGTATGATCCATTGCACCTGGTCAACTTGTCCAAAGATGATCTACATGTACTTCATGTCCATAAAATCTCTTGTGATGCACATATGGAGTCTGAAGCCAAAAAGTATCAGAATGTGGTCAAGGTTTGTGTTGAATAGGGACTTTATGCTGGTAGCATTTTGAATAGACCTTAGTACCTAGTCAAAATGTAAATAGTTAGAAGCTATCGTCAAGGGGGAGTCTGTTAGTACATCTTGTGTGATGATAGCAGTCTAAGTATAGATAACATTTTGTGTAAGTTAATTAACTTGCTATTAAATATTAACAAGTTTTGATATATGTTTGATATTAATTGTATATATGTTTGAACTTGGTGTAATGTATTACAATAAGTTCAAACATATGTTCAAAGACAAGTTCAAACATAAGTTTGAAGGATTAGGTTCGAGTTTAGTTAAAGGTCAATGTTCGAATTTAGTTAGAGGACAAGTTCGAAAAGGACTTGGGCCAAGTTCGAACTTGTGCTAGACAAAATCGAACTGAGTAGTATAATTAAGGGTTAATTTGATTAATTATGAGACTTTTGCAGATTTCAGAGAGTTTAAGCAAAAGGGCGATCTCGAACTTGCTAGCAATCAGAGAGTTTCGTTTGGAGAGAATCATCGTGTTGGGACGTTCAGTTGTTCGTCTATCACCGTGTTAGTCTCCGTGTTTCGGTGTGCGTGATCTATCCGTCAAGCCACTAACGAGGATTCCGCACTCGTTGGAAGGTGTCACGTCAAGATAAGATCCGTAGAGAGGTGACCTTACACTCAGTCAGAATACCCTTTCCTTTGTCTGAAGCTGCTGCTTGAACTGCTGATGTTGCTTGGACTGCTGAGGATGGTTCTTGAATGCTTTCCCTGATAAACACTCCTCCTGGCTTTTTAAGAGAAACAACTTGAGCTTCTGGACTAAGAGTTTGATAAACTGTTGGGACTGTTAGCCTAGAAGCTGAACCTGCTAGAGGTGAACTTGAAGCTGTTTGGACTGATAGTGGGATCTCCTGATTCTCCCCCTTTTTGGATGCATTAGTTTGATCAGAAGGACAAAAAACCATTGCCAACAGGATTTGAATCTTCCTTTTAAGCTGAACAATCTTGTTTCCATAAAGCTTCAACCCAGGCTAAAATTAAGCAAGGTTTTGCTGTTGGACTGCTGAGAGTTGTTGTAGAGAAATGATTTGTGATCCCTGTGTAGCAATTTTGCACTTGTAATGTTCCAAAATAGCTACAACAGGTTTCAGCTGTGGATCCGTCAAAGCCATGAGTTGCAGACTAGCCTCAAGATCTTCAAATGATAAAGGGATTTGAGATCTATCACTGGCATCAATATCAGATGTATTGAAAGCATCTTGGCCCCTTTATTCTTGGTACTGGGGACTTCCAGATGGTGCTTGTACACCCTCTGTTGCCATGGGAGTGTTCTTAGGTATGTTGGAACTGTCTTGTGCCCCTTATGCAGAGACAGCAGTAGTTCCAGCCACAAAACCCATATGAACATCCTCAGAAGGGATGTTCACCTCCATATAGAGGGTGGGAGTGTCCTCAGTGGTTGCCCTTTCGATATGCTGTGCAAGAGTATCCTCTTGCATAGGGATATTTGGCTCTAGGAGTTGGACTGAGGAGGAAGGAACACCTGCAGTTTTTTGTCTCTTTTGTGTATATTTTTAGTGGTGAGGTTGGGGAGGTACATGTAGTAGAAGGATCAGAGGGGATATCTATATCATGAGGAGTGGATTAGGATCCTGGGAGTGAAGCAGTAATGTGGGGTTGAGCCTGCTCAGGATCCTCTCCTCTGTTTCTTGGAAAGATAGGCTGCATTGCTTGAGGCAATGAGATATCGACAAAATGAAAATTGGCACTTTGTTTCAAAAGTCTTTTCACAGATGGTAAAGAGTGCCTATGGGAAACATACATACTTTTATGTAATTTAAAAGAATTGAAAGATTTTGCAATTATTTCAGCCAAAAATCGAGGATACATCAAAAATTTCCCATTCTGTAAGGCATGGTGCCTTAACATCCCTTGAAATTTAATATTTGAAAAGTTGAACTGTTGGCCTGTAGATAAACGAACTACAACAGTTGCAATATTTAAGGAAAATTCAGACTAACCAGTCCTTTTAGGGCTTAAACACTGTTGAAGAATATGTACAAGGTATTTCCATTTGGGACCAAAATGTGCTTTGTAAAAAGGGAATGAATCAGTTGGGCCCATATACCCTACTTCAAACAGACGTTCATGTAAAGCAGTGAGAGATGGATCAGATATACCTGAAGCATCTTGCAAATGCAAATGCTGTCGAATGGACTCTTCTGTGATGGTGATGGTATGACCATCATTGGTACATACAAAAGAAGTGATTCCTTCTTGTGTACTCACAGTGGCTTTATTTCAGAATTGCTCTATGTGAGAGACGTATATAGTGGGGTTTACAATAAGAGAAAGTTGATAGAGTAACGACGAAGAAAATCCATCATTTCATGGAAGGGTTGTAGTTGAGCATGTTTGAGGCTGTATGGGAGGCAGTTGTATTCTTTTAGAAACTCCATTGGTGATCACGAACGAGAGATTTTAGGGTTTGGTTCGTGGATTTCAAAATCACACATGGAGAGAATGAATAGGGCTTTGGAAGATATTTTGCAACTGTACGAAACTGGGACTTCTAAGGGTTTGGATTTTGAAAATATCTAGTCCCGCGTATAAGTTCCTTAGGAATGACTGAAATGCGCTGCACACTTAACAGACCAAGTGAACAACTACCAGTCCCAGAAAATGAACTAGTTGCTTAAGAATAGTCTCAAGCTATTAGTTATTTACTGAGCAGCATCTAATGAAATAGTGTCTCCACCTTAACTATTGTAAGGTCGCCTCTCTACGGATCCTATCTTGACGCGACACCTTCCAACGAGTGCGGAATCCTCGATAGCGGCTTGACGGATAGACCACGCTCACTGAAACACGAAGACACACACAGTGATAGACGAGCAACGGAACACCCCCACACGTGATTCTCTCCTAGAACAAACTCTCTGATACTTGCAAGTTCGAGATCGACTTTTGCTAATCGCTCTGATAAACCTCGGCAAAAGTCTCGTTCACCCGGATGCTCGGTTTGCTTTCAAGTTCTTCAGAACCTCTGAGCCGTCAAAGATTCCTAATTTCACATTGAAAAGTTCAATATATAGACGACAAGTTCGAGAAGACGCTCCCCTCGAACATGTCTTCACTAAGTTCAAACTCTACCCTTTGAACTTGTCACAGGTTCGAGAAGACGCTCCTCTCGAAATTGTCTTCACTAAGTTCAAGCTCTACCCTTTGAACTTGTCTTTGAACTTGTTCCTTTGAACTTGTGTTTGAACTTGTTCCTTTGAACTTATTTCTAGAACTTAGTCTAGAGCTTATTTCTAGAACTTATTTATAGAACTTATTCTAGAAGTTATTTCTAGAACTTATTCTAGAACTTATTATGATAGTCTAGAACTTACCATGCAAATGTAAACATCATAGACAATCATCGTATCAATAACAAAACTAGATTGCTGTTGTCACACCGGATGTACCAACAGACTCCCCCTTGACGATAGCTTCTAGTTTTTGTTGATTGATCGTAATAAACTATCAGATTCAGAGACTATGAATATCGAAACTAGACCGCTATTGTCACTTCAGGTGTGTCAATAGACTCCCCCTTGACGATAGCTTCTAGTACATATTCATTGATCTATGAATACCGAAATCACCTTTTCTTCTTTGTTATCCATGACTGCCTCTTCAGATTCGATGTCCTCACCGGTTTGTAGACTATCTTAGTCCATTTCCTACCAGTCAGAGGATATATTCTTATTTGAACCACAGCGCTTCTACCAACTCTTAGATTAACCTCTCAAATCTTGTAGAACGACCCTCCCTTCTGATAGTTTTTGCAAACACCTCAGCAAAGAATCGTCTTCCTAGATTTATAAGGTCCTTCCAAGCTAAATCAATCACTTCACACTTCAGAATTTGATTTATCATTTAGTGTAGATTTAAGCATCTCTAGATCTATCACATTCTGATCTTCATTCATAACACCTTCATCGAGTGACTTCGAATCAGGTATATCTTTAGGAATAAACGCTCAATCCTCAGGATCCTCCTGTTCTAAGTCATCTTCAAAGACGAACCTCATTTCATCTTCATCTAACTCTGACAATGCTCCGATCAGACCTTATCTTCAGTTACTTTAGTCGTATTTGAATCCTTGTCTTTTCCCTTGTCAGCGTCTATGAACACCGACTTCCCCTGAGGATCAGCAAGCTGAGCAAATTGTTGTCTTGAAAGATCTGCCAGCTCACTATTCGAGCCTTCTTCTTTGACTTGCCAGTTCACTGTTCAGGCTTCTTCGACTTCTCTACAATTTCTCCCCCTGAGATGGACGATCTTTCAACAACTCCTCCAGTATAGCCTCCAGATTTGTTGAAGTTCACGAATCGCCTTTGTCAGTTGAAGAATCTATAACCCTGTAAAAACTCCAATTCTAACACTGTATAGACTTAATCAACACATGAAACAAGTCAAAATATGTTAGTATGACAATACAGAGTTGGCGAGAATTTGTGACCTATACTATCCGAATATATTTGGCGAGAAAGTCAAAGAAGGTTCAATCAGATAGCGGTGTCAAATACACACTTTCAGTATTTCACTTTCACACTTAGGAATTTTTGATTCCTTGATTGTTTGTCGTGACACACATTTCTAGGCGATTGTCGGTATTATTTTCCCTTTAAACATGTAACACTTAGGAATAACCCTTGGCATTTTTATTTATCAAGAAACTACCTTAGGTTTCCCATACTTAGACATACATTTATGATCAAGGAATACATACAATGATTTTAACTTTTCGGTATTGCAAATTTTCTTTAAACGGCAAATGTCGGACACAGTTCTGTATTCACATACAACAGAGTGTCTTAGTTTGTCTTCAAGTTTATTTAAAGCTAACAAGACAGCGGTGACAGGTTTGTACTGACGTACAGCAAAGCGACTTATCTAGCTAACTCGAGTCAAACCAGAGGTAACAGGTCTGTACTTACGTACAACAGAGTGACTTGTTTTGACTCTCTCCTTACTATCAAAATCTTCTTTTTTTTTTTAAGATGTATCTGATGTGGCTATACATCCCCCAGAAAATTTGCATACCTCATTTAGAATCATTGTTTGTATGTCTCTAACATAAAAATTAAGACTATTTGGTCATACATCTAAGTTAGTTACACATATGACTTTTTCTTGAATATTTTATTAGCTTTTGAGATTCCCTTTGTGTATTATGCCTACCAACACATCGAACTAGAAAATGTATATCACTTAGAGTTTTAGGTGCATTATGTATGAAAGCTTAACACTTAGAGATTGTATTGACTGTGCTAATTTTCGTCAGTTTGAACTTATGTATCCAAGACTTAACTCATTTTCTAATATTCTCTATTTTTGAGCTTTTTATGGTTTTCTCTATTTTTTTTGTGCTTTTTTTTCATAAATAAGAATAAGTTAAAAAACTAACCTACTAACTTACTATAAAAGGAAATACGATAAACTTAGCTACTAACTTACTAAAGAGAAACACGATAAACTTAGCTACTAACTTACTATAAGAAGAAAAAGAAAAATATACTAAGGTCAAGTTACTCTGGATTACGCATACCATTTAGTTGAACCAACAACTCAAAGTTTGACTTATCAAACGCTTTAGTAAATAAATCAGCATTATTATCTTCGTTGCCACTTTTACCAGCTTTATTAAGTTCTTTTCAGCTCAATCACGTATAAAATGATGTCTTATGTCTATGTGCTTTGTTTTACTGTGTTTAACTGGATTATTGGTTATAGCAATAGTAGATTTGTTATCTATCCTAATAGAAGTATGGGTATAAGTCAAACCGTAATTCCGCAATTGTTGTTGTATCCTCAAAACCTGTGAACCACAACTACCACCAGAGACATATTCGGCCTCGCACGTTGATACGGCGACCGAAGTATGTTTCTTGCATTGCCAGGATACTAGTCTCCCTCCAAAGAACTGACAACCTCCAGTTGTTGACTTTCGATTCAACCTGCAACCTCCATAATCTGAATCCGTGGAAGCTTCCAATTCCAGATCACCATCCGCTTGATTCCAAAGTCCCAGCTTTGGTATCGATTTGAGGTATCTCAGAATCCGCTTCATAGCTTTCATATGCATCTCTTTTGGATTAGCATGAAACCTAGCACAAGTACACACATCAAACATAATGTCTGGTCTAGAAGCAGTTAAATACATAAGTGATCCGATCATGGCCCGATATAGAGTCGGATCCACATCAGTATCACTTTCTGTACCCGATCCGAGATTGTGATTCACTTGAATCGGCGTGCTAAAGTGAGCAATCAGCTTGTTCCTTCCATCTCGAAGCGCTCTAGAATGTCGTAGACATACTTCGTCTGATGGATAAACATACCCTCCTTCCTTTGTTCAACTTACAAACAAAGAAAGAAGTTTAACTCTCCCATAGCAATCATCTAAAACTTAGACTTCATCACCTTCTCGAAATCTTTGCATATCTGCTCGTCCGATGACCCGAAAATAATATCATCAACGTACACTTGTACCAAGATAAAATGTTCACCCTTTCTTTTCACAAACAGTGTATAATCAATTCTCCCTCTTTCAAACCCGTTGTCCAAAAGATGAGTAGATAGTGTCTCATACCCCACCCTTGGTGCTTGATGTAGTCCATACAGAGCCTTATCAAGACGATACACTCTGTATGGATACTTTGGATCTGTAAACCCGAGCAGTTGTTCAACGTACACCAGTTCCTTCACTTTGGCATAGAGGAATGCACTTTTTACATCCAACTGATAGACTCTAAATCCTTTGAAGGATGCAAAGGCGAGAAACAAACGGATTGCCTCAAGCCTTGCCGCTGGCGCAAACATTTCGTTGTAATCGATTCCTTCCTCTTCGTTGAAACCCTTTACTACAAGTCTTGCCTTGTTGCGAGTCACAATACCCCGATCATCCCTCTTGCACTTAAAAACCCACTTGGTTCCTATTGCAACTTCTCCTCGAGGTAACATATCTAACTCCCACACTTCAAGTTTTCTGAATTGTGACAGTTCTTCTTGCATCGCTTCAACCCAAGATTTGACTTTCAGTGTCATTTGCACATTCTTCGGCTCTACTTGTGAAATTAAACACGAATAAAGGAAAGTGTGAAAAGCCTTTGAGTCATTAATCATCGACAACAACATTGTGTTGTTATTCAAACTACTCCTAGTCCTCACACCAACATTCAGATTTCCTATGATGCTCTCAACCGGATGATCCTTATTTATTCTAGATGTTTCTATCTCACCGACCCTAAGATTATCTCCTAAGTTTGATCTTATTTCACCTAACGGGGGAACGACTTCAGATGCTACATTCTCTTCCTCATGATCACTGTCTTCGGAGTTAGAATTTGCAGCCTGATTTTCGTTTGTAGGTAACTCTGAATCATTCTCTGCTGGAGACACGTTTTCTGTCATTGTAGGCTCAGAAGCTGATGGAATGCTCGTCTTTGGAAAACCTTGACCGTCGTCATTCAGATTTACTGACGATAAGTCATGTTCAATTATACCTGCATTTCCATCCAAAGGAATGTTAAATGACTCAAACAATTTGTCATAATCAAATATCCATTCCGGACCAGTTTGGGGTTCATGTGTATAACTTGTTACATCAATGTTATACACAATTTCTACCGTACCACTTGTTTTGTTAAACACCCTTTTGTTTGGTGAGTTCGGCACATAACCTAGGAAGTAACCTTCGTCAGCCTTTTCACCAAACTTAGGTTATTGTTTTGTTTTCATTAAAGTACACGGTACCCCACACGGTTTGAAGCCAGTTAAATATGGTAGCCTTTTATTAAAAATTTCATAATAGGTTTTGTTCAATGATTTGACAGTAAGGACCCGATTTAAAACATGACAAGCGGTATTCACTGCCTCCCCCAAAACATGGTAGGAAGCTTTGAATCCGAGAGCATGGTCCTTGCTGCCTCAATCAAAGTCCTGTTTTTCCGTTCTGCCACCCCAATTTGTTGTGGCTCATAAGGTGCACTAAGCTGATGCACTATGCCTTTAGATAGGTAATATACACCAATTACTGTGTTTTTAAATTCGGTTCCATTATCACTCCTGATACGTTTTACCCGCATCCCATAGGAGTTTTCGACTTGGTCTAAGAACCCAATCAACTTTGCAGTTGTCTCGTCCTTCGTACCTAAAAAGAAAACCCATGAAAATCGTGAGTAATCATCAGTGATAACTAAACAGTACCAACTACCACCTATACTGCTTTTGTTGATTGGTCCGAACATGTCCATATGCAACAAATCGAAAGTGGCAGCTATAGAGTTCTGAGTCTTGGACTTGTGTGACTTTTTGTGTTGTTTTCCTTTCTTGAACGGTACACACTTGTCTTCAAACTGAAAACTCTTCATCAGGACACCTTGCACGAGTCCATGTTTAGTGATATAGTTCATTTTTCTCAGTTGCAAGTGTGCCATTCGTCTGTGCCATAAAACTGATTTGGTCTCTGAAGCTTTAGTTAAAAGACATATTGGTCCCATCGAATAATCCTGTTTATTCATGTCTAGCATGTACAAATCGTTCTTCCTTAGGGCTCTCATCAGTATCCACTCTTCAAAAACTTTAAATCCCGGTTTTAGCACTAACGCCTCAATATCAGTGAAAATCACTGAGTTCTTCTTATCACAGATTTGAGATACACTAATGAGATTGTGATCAAGTTTATCAACGTGGTAAACTTGATCAAGCTTGATAGTCCCATTAGTGACCACTCCAGTACCAATGATATTTCCTCCTTTGTTTCCAGCGAATGATACGAATCCCCTGTTCCCTCCCTTGAAGTCTGTGAGTAGACTTCTTTCCCCAGTCATGTGCCTAGAGCAACCACTATCGACGAACCACTTGTTGTTTAGACCTGTAGTTATCTCCTGCACATGAAAGAAAAGAGGTTAGTTATCACGGGGAACCCAAGTCATGACTGACTTGGTAATACCATTCTCATCCACATACGTGAACTCCTTCAAATACCCATCTCTCCTTTCAGGTGACTTGGGTGTTTGATTGAGAGCCTGTTGTGGTGTAGAGTGATTTAAATTCACTCTCGGCCTTTGTGTAGGCATTGCTGTTGACCCCTTGAATAAAATCTATTATAAGGCATTTCAGATTGGTATCCACAGGCTCTACCTGGTGTCTGATGTCTTACAGGAGTGTGAGACCTAACTGGTGTGTAGGCTCTTCTAGGTGTTGTACTCCTATAGACTTGTTGAGGTCCAGACCTAGATTGATTAAGGACTCTATTCGGTGAATTTGTACTAACCACTTCACTTGGTCTACCTGACACAGGTGCTTGCCTAACAGCAGTCTTTGGTGTGGCGTGCGCAATCTTCTCGGTGTGTTGAGAACCACTTGTGCTTGCTACACTTGATGTGGGTTTTTGTTGTTCTGGCTTTCCAACATTAGGTGTAGATTCTACCTTCCTATATGGACAACTAGACGCGACATGACCCCTTTCATGACCTTTAAAACAAGACATTTTGTCAATTGACTTCTTATGAGTGCCCTTTGACTTAGGTGACTCACTAATGTCATGTTCTTTCTTCTCTACTATCGTGACTATTTCCTCTTTCAGATCATTAAAGTCAGGATTGGCTTCTCCTACAAACTTATCACTAGAAGACTGCACACATTTGACTTTCTTAATCTTGGCATTGTTATTAGTCACCTTAGTTTCCTTATCCTTAACAGATTCAGACACAGGTTCAGATGCTACCTCTGATTCAACTAGTTTATCAGTTTTATCCTGAGGCTAAGGCACATAGTTATCATTAAAAGGTGGAGGACTCTCATTATACCCTAAACCTACTGGTTTCTTAGACTGATGCGGTGCATCTAAGATCTTCCCTAGGTTCAGTGAAGAGTTCCTAAACTTTTCTAATTTACTATTCACCTCTGCAACCTTAACCTTTGCTTCAGCTAGCTCTACCTATTTAATCTTAAGCTCTTTGGTTAATGCCTCAACATGCTCATACATTAGTTCTATCCTGACACACTGCTCACTTAGCTTTTCTTTTAGAACTATGACATCTTGAGCATCTGCCTTAAGCTTATCCCTAAGATCTTCTTTTGTATGTCGGAGGCTAGCATTGTCCAATTTTAAGGATTTAATTTGAGCAGTTAGATTACTATGTGTTTCTAGCACTAAATTTAATCTATCATTAGAAGTAGCACAGAAAGCACATAAATCGCGGAACGTAGAAAAGTTCAGAATTACCTTTGCGTGATCAGATTCCACGTTTGCCATTTGTGCAGCAAACTCTAGAATAGTCTTATTGGCTGACTTTTCCACGAACACAGGACTAGTATCATTCTGGTGTCTGTCCTCTGTTTCTTCCTCTGCTCCGTTACTTCCAGTCTCTGTTACTTCAGCCATGAAGGCTCTTGCGTTAGACTCTGGATATGAGCTCCAATTGTACGTCCCATCAAGCTGTCTGTCTGATGATACGTTGGTTAACATACCAGCGATGTTAGCTTGATTATTTGAACTACCAGGTTGATATCTTCCATGAGATTGATGTTGGTAGTTTTCAACTTTGGGTCTTTGACATTCTCGAGCAAAATGTCCTAACCCCTAGCAGTTATAGCACTTAATTTTGGATTTGTCGAATCCAATCTTATTGTTGCTGACATTTAGATTTCTACCTGTCCTCTTGATGAATCTCTTGACCCTCTGAGTCACCATGGCCAGTTGCCAATGAAGATCCATTTCTTCCAAATCAGCAGGATCTACCTGATCATAGTCTTCATCCCATAGAGCAGGATCGTTGATTTTCCCTTGAACGCAATTGCCGTACGCGGCGAAAAATGAAGCCAAAAGATTTAGATGATCTTCAGCTAATTTTGCGCTCATTGGCATCCTTGAGTATCCTTGAGACGTAGATGCAAACTGAGTTGGCTTTTCTTCCGGTTTGGAGTACCCTAAGAAAGACTCGTTGACGTCCTTCAACTTCTGTTGTTGGTGGAATGTATTTGTAGGTCCCAAAAGATATCCCAAGTACATAGCCTTAAGCTGTAGAGGGGGGATGAATACAGCTATTTAAAAACTACCCTTAATTTTCTCAATGTTTGTATGTATTATCAACAAATGTTAACTACAAACGAGCTTGAATGCGAAATGGTTCAAATTAAGATGACAGATACAACAGTATGATTACTAGTCTAAGACACACTCAAACTAGATACAGTGAACACACTCACTAAGAATCACTCACTGTGTTTACAAGAGGAACAACTTGGATAAGAACAGCTTAGACACAAAGCACTGTTTTATCTAAGCAGACTTGCATGCATGAAAGACACACTTGAGAGCAGGTTCACTCTTGGATTCAGCACTTAGCTTTTTTTGGATTATCTTTTTCAATCCTTGGAAGACTCCTTTTATACTTACTCAGAGGATCTAAGAGAAGCTTCTTTATTGGCTGAAAAGAAAAAGTGAAAAGTCCTGTTGAAAAGACAACATAAGCTTTTCTTCACATTCTGAAAAGCATACATGCTTTTATGCAACAGAACTTTTGTCTTTTCACTTTGTCTACTGTTGCATTTGCTTTTACTAAATAAGGAATGTCAACTTTGCGTCTTTCTTCCTTTGTTAAGGCCTATTTTGATATAAGAAAAAGGTCTGTCACCCTTTTTCAAATATCCTTTTGTCTTCATGTAACAGAACAGCGTGGGCAGGCTGAGCAGTTCTGATTTCCACTTTGTCTTCGACTTTGTAAACTGATCTTGTATCCAAAAACAATACATGAGGACTTGGAAACATATTCCATGAAGTGTTTAGCCTGTTCACAAAGAACAGGTTCTGTTCACAAAGAACAGAACTCTTGTAAACTGCCCATGCTGCTCACCAGTGTGGAGCAGCGTAGACAGTATATGTCCAGCCTGTTCAGTAGACTGAACAGCTTGGGCAAACTGTCTTTGTTGCAACACATGCAACACATAGGACAGCTTTGGGCTGATATTGCAAATCATTTTCAGGTCTCAATAAGGCATATAACAGGCCTTAAATTCAACCTTCAAATGCATCAACAGGTTTGATTAAGAATCTCCCCCTTAGATGCAGAACAGGTTTGACTGAGGCCTTTTTGTGCCTAACAATCTCCCCCTATTTGCAATAACCAGTCTAAGCTGGCCTTATCAAAAATCACCATATATTTTTTCAGTACATTTGCTGAAATAAAATTACAACATCAAAGTAAAGTAAAAGATCAGTTTATATATACACTGATTTTTGATTACATAAAACAACACATGTTTTTACAAAAGAACAACTGATGTACTGATGTATATTACAACTAATGCAAAAATTACAACTTATGTAAATAAAGTACAACTAATGTACATCAGACATTGGACTGTTTGTGTTGGGAGCAGATAATGATAAGTCTGTCCAACTGATGAACAACTTCCATTCTTCACCTACCCAGATGGTAGATGGAGTTCACTATAATGGAGGGGGACCTTCAAACATCTTCTCAAGTTGCTCCCTTGTATCCTCAAGTTCTTCAATTTCACTTCTTATGATCATAAACTTGGGATCTTCAAGTTCACCTCTCTCATAACAGCCTCTGAGCTGATCCCAGATGGCTGCTCTCCACCTGCTTGACTGCCTAAAAGAAACTGCAAGTCTGAAGGCTACAAGCTGTCTCAGATCCACCTTGTATAGATCTGATGCTCTCTGAAAGCATTTCTTCTGAGTTAAGGGATCTACAAAAAATGCCCCCAGCTCAGGCTCTTCAATGATCTTGCCATCTTCAAACTCTATTCCACTAGGCAGGCTGTGATCAACTTCTTTCATCTCAATAGCATAGTCACCTTGTTCTATCAAGATGAGGAGTTGTTCCATCTCAGTGTCCTTCCTTGTCCTCCTGGCCTTTATTTTTGGTTGTGTCACATAGACACCTTCACTAACTTCTTTGGAGATCAGGCCATGATTCTTCACTCTCTCCATCAGCTTCTTGACGTATGCTCTGACAGTCTTAGCAGTTTCTGACTTAGACTCGCTCAGAGCAACTGCCAGCTCAATCCATTCTCTGTACCCCATCTATGAAACATCAGTGTAGTCATATGTTTCTAGTTCTAGGCCTGTTGCACCCATTCTGGTTATTTTCAACTTCCACTGACTGCCTTTTCTTGATATGGGAACAGCTTTGACAATTGCTTCCTTGGCAAGCCTTCTGTCAGCAACATCCTCAAATTTTCTTCTTGCCAAGTTGTCAAAGTGGAACTGAGCTCTTTCAGAAGGCACTGGAGTTTTGGTAACTGAGACCAGAGCGCCCTTTTCTTTTTTTGCTTCCTTCTCACTTGCTGATCCCTTAGCAGCTTCCAATATTTTCTTTTGCACAACCAGAGAGGACATTTTAACTTTTCTTGCCTCTTGAAGTGCAAAAGACTTGGCCGCTTTGGCAGATTCTTCATCTTTCCTTAGAGCTTCGAGGGCTTGAAGCTATTCTTCTCTAAACTCAAAGTATTTGTGCATAGGAAGACCCATTTCTTTGGCCATGGCTTTGTGAAATTTAATCTCTGGGGCTATCTGCTGTTGGGGATCAACCGTTGCTTTTTCTTTTCCTTTAGCTGCTGTAGTGACAGCAGCTTCAGGACTTTCCTCCTCCTCCTCTTCCTCTTCTTCTAGAATCAGATGCCTCCTTCTGCTGCTTGGTCTGCCCTCAGGAGAAAATTCCTCCCCCCTTAGACTGAGCAGCGTGGGAGACACCTTCCATTGTACCTATTGCATATGCTCCTGCTGGTTGACCAGTGAGTATTGCAGGCACTGATTTCTCATTAGGAGAAGAAGTTTTCTCCCCCTTAGACTTAGTCTTCGAGGCAGATGACTTCTCCCCCTTTGAAGGAGATGTACCAGCACCTTCAACACCTGGTCTGCCTGAAGACACAAAGTCAGCAGGCTTGCCAACAGTTTTGGCAGCAGGCTTGGGACCAACAAGGCTAGTCACTAAGAGAGAAGAGGTTTGGGTATCAGCAAGGGAGGTCTGCTTAACAATGTTTTCCCTATCAGAAGCTGTGAAAAGCAAACTTTGAAGTTGTGCAAGATGTAGTTCTAGAGAATCTTGCACATCAGCAAGGTTTGATGACACAAAATTAGATAGGGAGCTAATGAGTTTGTTCAAGCTGGCCTGAGTGGCAGGAAGTGTAGAAGTGCAAGAAGTTAGGAGAGATGACAGCTGTTGAGAAATAGCTGTCATTGAGGACACATAGTCCTGTTGTAGTGAAAGAATGGAGGAGAGGGATGTGGATACATTTTTCAGCTGTGCAGTGAGTGCAAGCAGCTGTGGAGAATTATCAGGTTGTGGAGTGGCAGGGAAGGAATCCTTGAACAAATCAAAGAATCCCTTAAGCTGTTCAGACACAGAGTCTGAAATAAGAGAGGGTAGAGAGGTCAGAGAGGTTTCTAAAGAACCAACTTTGTTGGTCAGCAGGGAAAGCTGATCCTTCAAAGGCAGGTCTTTAGGAGATGGAGGTGTATGGGTGGAGTGTTTAGATTGGGTTGATGGAGAAGAAGATGATGAGGCTGGTGTATGAGGATGTGATGGAGAGGGAAGAGGAACATTTGAGAGAAGCTCCATAGCCTGGGCAAAAGTAATGTGCCCCAGCTTGGAGGGGTCAAAGGGTCCCTCAGCAGCGGCTGTAGCTGCATCATCAGGAGAAGGGGTTGATGTTGGGAGCCTTTCAGATGCTGCTTGTGTTGTAACACCTTCATGAAGGCTAGTGGGTGTTCCCTCTGCAGTGCCTTGGTGTAAAAGCACCTCATCATAGGAAGATGGGATATGCATTTCAACATCAGCAGTGGTGAAACCTGTATCAGCCTCACCCAAGGGATGGTATGTTCCCTGAGGTTCATCAGCTTGGGTTATTGGTCCCTCAGCAGCTAATTGGTGTGGAACAGCTGTATCATAGGGAGCAGAAATTTGAGGCTGATCTGCTGATTGGTCTATACCAGCAGTGTGGGCACCTCGTGCAGACTCAGAGTGTAAGAAAGTTTGAGGTGGGGACATTGTGGACTCAGTATGGAGTGGAGAGGGCTCCTGTCTTTCAATATTCTCAGCCTGTTGGGAGGCTGGAATAGTGGAGGTGGCTATCTCCATTTGTACAACTGGCTCCTGTTGGGAGGAACCAGAGGCTTTAGGCTGACTCTGGGTGGACTCAGGTTGGAGTGAAGCAGGCTCCAATTGTGTTGAACCTTCTCCCAAAATAGTAGAGGCAGCGGGATTGGCTTCTCTTACAACTGAACCCTGTTGAGAGGGAACAGAGGAGCTGGTTGTTTGGGCTGGTTTCTTTTTGGCTAGAGATTTGCGTTGGTATTGGATGGATGAAGTGGGTGATGTTGGAGAGGAGATGAGAGGTTCAGACTGGACAGGTTTAGAGACTGGGTCAGAAATAGGTGGGTTCACCTGTTCCATAGTCTCAAGTGCCACAAAGGCACCAGCCACAGAGGCTTCAGGTTCAACGAATGAACCAGGGTGAGGAGCCTGCTCCTCCTCAGCCACAGAGGCTAAGGGAGCAGACTCAGACTGAGCTGGTTTGGCCTTCTTGTGGACAGGCCCAGCTTCAGTGGTTGCCATGGTCCTTTTAACAAGTTTGGACCTGGCTTTGGATTTTCTCTTGGGAATAGCTTCTGGATCCACCCTCACCTCAAAGGGTCCTTCCACCAATCCTAACAACCTCCTCATTGGTGTTGACAGAGGAGGCTCATTGGGAAGAACAGCAGTGTAGAAAACTCTATTCCCTATTACATGGAAGGCAGCAGTACGAAGTAAAGGCTGAGAGTTGAACAAGTGCTCACCACAAATGTGCCTGAATATGAGGCGCAGAAACCTGGGGTATCGAATAGCAGCTGTACGTGTCTCCTGCTGTACCAGGTTCCTCAGGTTCAGGAAAATCCACTTAGCCGTGTCCATTGTAGTCCCATCCACCAGCTGTAGGACTATTGGAATTTCATCGCGGCTCAGTTGGTCAAATGAACCAACTTTGCTGCTCAAGCACATCACCACTGAGGCAAATAGAAAGCTGTAGGTAGGAGACAGATCCTTCCTGAACAACGTAGCTCTGATTTTAGGTTCTGGTACACCACAGAAGCGTAACAAATTTCCCATTTGTTCATTCTCAGGTTGAGGCATGTCATATGAGTCATCAGTTGGCAGATGAAGATCCTCCCTGAGAAGATCGGTAGTGATCTCAATGGTCTGAGTCGCATTGAGAATAGTCCCCTTGATGACTTTGGTATTTGGGTTGTAGGCACAAGTGTACCAAAACTCGTATACCATCTCCTGGTACAGGACACAAGGAGTAGCAGTCATGGCGTAGTTCAATGGATGAACTGTCAAAAACTCCACCATTTGGTCATAACCTTTCCCGACATAGTTTTTGGGGATTGTGAGGTTGCAAGGTAGTTAGTGGGTTTGATGGTTAGCATTGTGGTGACTGATGAGTGTTTCTGTACATCATCACCAACAAATACTGGTAGAAAGGGGTTGTTTCTGTGAGCCATTTTGGAAGTAGTGAAAGTAGCAAAAGCACAAGACACTTAGTCGATTTTTAGGGTTCTTAGGAGGTTTATGGTAGTAGTGAGGAAGACGAAGATGAAACAATATGAGGTATTTATAGGATTTGAATGTGAGTGGGTATGAGAGAGAAATATTGGGCGGTTGATTTGAAAAGGTCCTTAACGGAAAACGGAACGGTTGTCCATGTCAGACCGTTTGTCAGACCACTTGAGCCCTTTTTAATCACCAACACACGTAACCCACATTATCCGCAGTAATTAAGTTAAATAAAAACAGAATTTAAGTAACTTAATTGTGAAGAAAGGTAATTAAAAACTGTTGGTCTAAGCTGTTGGTCAAATCTGTGATGAGCAGGGTCATCACAAGCTGTTCATTCTTCAGGCTGATCAGGTTACAAGATAATGTCTTGTATGACAGAATGAGAGAGTGAGCAGGTTTGAGGTTTGATCATCAGATCAGGCTTGACATCTAAGCTGTTATTTATCAAACCTGGTATACGCTCAAGCTGTTTAAGTTTTGCAGAAAACAGCTAAGTATGGAACATGCATAGCCTGTTCTGTCTAAGCTATTCTGAAAGAACTTGAGCAGTATGAGACATACAAAGTCTTAGACCTTTGAGGACACTTAGTCACTCTTATTTAACATGCACAACTTGCTGACAAGGTAATTAAACCTGGTTTCATCAAGAGGTTTGGTGAAAATGTCTGCAAGCTATTCATTAGTGGAAAGAAAACTTACCTCCACATTACCTTTCTGAATATGATCCCTGATGAAATGATTTCTGACTTCAATATGCTTTGTTCTTGAATGAAATACTGGATTGTTGGAAATAGCTATGGCACTTGTGTTATCACACAGAATAGGAGTTTTCCTATACACAAACCCATAGTCCTCAAGTTGATGCTGCATCCACAGAATCTGCCCACAGCAGCTTCCAGCAGCAATGTACTCAGCTTCAACAGTAGAAGTGGACACTGAGTTCTGCTTCTTGCTACACCAACTTATCAACTTACCACCAAGGAGTTGATATCCACCTGTTGTGCATTTCCTATCTAGCCTGCAGCCTGCAAAATCAGAATCTGAATAACCTGTTAGTTCAAGGCTTGAGTCTTTGGGATACCAAAGACCCAAACCTGATGTGCCCGTCAGGTATCTGAAGATTCTTTTGACAGCAGCTAGATGAGATTCTTTTGGATCAGCTTGGAAACTAGCACACAGACAGGTGGCAAACATAATATCAGGTCTACTAGCAGTTAAATATAGCAAGCTCCCAATCATGCCTCTGTAAGCTGTTACTGAAACAGCTTTGCCACTGGCATCAGCATCCAATTTTACATTGGTTGCCATTGGGGTTTTAATAGGAGAACTTTGATCAAATTTAAACTTTTTCTAGAGATCTAAGGTATACTTTCTTTGATTTATAAAAATTCCAGTTGAGGTTTGTTTAACCTGTAATCCTAAAAAGAAAGTAAGTTCTCCCATCATACTCATTTCATATTTGGATTTCATGAGTAATAAAAAATTCTTGCATAGCTGCTCATTGGTAGAACCAAATATTATATCATCCACATAAATTTGAACAAGCATAATATCAGACTTCACCTTCTTTATGAACAGTGTGGTATCCACTTTACCTCTGGAATACCCATTGCTCATAAGGAATTCATTAAGAGTGTCATAACAGGCTCTAGGGGCTTGTTTGAGACCATAGAGAGCTTTGTCCAACTTATAGACAAAACCTGGATGTTGTTCATTTTCAAAACCTGGAGGCTGTTTAACATAGACTTCTTCTTGCAGCTTCCCATTCAAAAATGCACTCTTCACATCCATTTGAAATACCTTAATACTCTTATGAGCAGCATAGGCTAGATACAAACAAATTGCTTCTAACCTTGCCACAGGAGCAAATGTTTCATCATAGTCAATTCCTCCCTCCTGTCTATAACCCTGAGCAACCGGTCTTGCCTTATTTTTAATGACATGACCTTGCTCATCCATCTTATTCCTAAAAACCCATCTAGTGCCAATTATAGTTTAACCTTTAGGAGCAGGGACCAGCTTCGATACCTTGTTTCTCTCAAACTGATTGAGTTCTTCTTGCAAGGCAGTGATCCAATTGGCATCTTTTAGTGCTTCATCCACCTTCTTTGGCTCCATTAGTGAAACAAAACTAGAGAACATATAGAAGTTCCCTAAGCTGTCCCACCTTGTTTGTACCCCTTTGTTGATGTCACCAATTATTTGAGCATCGGGGTGACATCTGATCCACTTAGGATCATTCTCCAATGAGGATTCTCCTGAGTTATCTGCAGCTTCAGCAGGTCCTGTTGAACAGCTCTCAAGATTTTTAGACATATTGTTGTCTTTAGCTGGTTTATTTGTTGAACATGACTGACCACTGTTGAACATATCAGCAGAGGAACCAGGAAAATCAGCAGTGATAGGTTCAGGACATGCAGTTGTAATTAAGGCAATACACTTATTCACACAGGGTGTATTGACATAATCATCATCATGCCCATCATTGTTAACAGGTTCCACACTGGATGTAGTGGAAGCTTTTGAGTCCTCTTCACTGTTTGAATGCATGAAATCATCAAAGTTTAATTCTCCTGAGACTGATTCAGGAACAACTTTGGTGGAAGCATTCTTGGACTCTTCAAAGGTGACATTGATAGATTCATCTATCACCTTTCTTTTGTTGTTGTACACTCTGTAGGCTTTTGAGATAGCAGAGTAGCCAACAAACACACCTTCATCAGCTTTTGGTTCAAACTTTGTTAGCTGGTCCCTTTGATTCAGAATGAAGCAGGGACACCCAAACACATGGAAATAACTGACATTTGGCTTTCTCCCTTTGAGCAGCTCATAGGGAGTCTTGTTAAACATTTTAACCACTAAGGATCTGTTTTGGGTGAAGTAGGCAGTGTTAACAGCTTCAGCCCAGAATGATGAAGGTAAACCAGATGCACACAGCATGGTTCTAGCAGCTTCAATGAAAGTTCGGTTTCTCCTTTCAGCAACTCCATTTTGTTGTGGAGTTCTTACAGCTGAAAAGTTTTGAGTGATTCATTTCTCTTCACAGAAATCTTCAAGAGTACTGTTTCTGAATTCAGTTCCATGATCACTTCTAAGCTGCTTCACTTGGGCAGAGTTCAGCATTTCCATCTTTTTCACAAATCAAATAATTTCTCTAGCAGCCTCTCCTTTGCTCTTCAGGAAGATAACCCATGTGTACCAGGAGAACTCATCAACCATTACTAGAGTGTATCTTCTTCCTCCTAGACTTAGGACATTTACAGGTCCAAACAAGTCCATGTGGATTAAGAAGAGGGGAGTATTAATAGAAAAGTTATGTTTGGATTTAAAAGATGATTTTCTCTGCTTGCCTTTCTCACAGGCTGTGCAGAGTTTATCCTTAATAAAGGTCATAGACGGCAAACCTGTCACCAACTCTTTCTTACATAGTTTGTTGATGTTCTTGAAGTTCAGATGTGATAGCCTTTTGTGCCTTAACCAGTTTAGGTCTGCATTTGTTCTTGTGAGAAAACAGGTTTCAGTTGTAGGATCAGCAGATTGCATGTGCACAACATATACACCTATCTTTCATTGAGCACACAACACAACTTTGCCATGGGGATCCAATATGTAACCCAGGTGCTCATCAAAGTTAACTTTGTAGCCAGCATCACACAGTTGACTTATGCTAACAAGGTTATGTTTCAGCCCAACCATATAGGCTACTCTTTTGAACACTGCAGCACCAGCTTTAAGAGTTCCATATCCCTCAGCGGATCCCTGTACATTGTCACCAAATGTGACTTGTGGCCCTTTTTCAGGCCTTAGATCACTCATCAGCTCCTTACAACCTGTCATGTGCCCTGAGCAGCCACTGTCCAAGTACCAAACCTGGGATGGATGTTTTTACTGCAGAATGACAAGAAGAATATTAGTCATTTTTAGGGGAACTCATCACAGAGATGAGTTCTCCTACTTCATCAGCATTTGTTGATGGACTTGTGATATCAACACTAATATTCCCTATTTGAATGGTATAAGTTTGGATACCACTCTCAATGACTGAGATGTTTCCAACACTGTTTCTGTTAGCTGTGAGGGAACCATCAGAGTCTGCAGGCCTCATGTCCTCAGTTTCAGGACAGTCTTTGGCCAGATGGGTCTTCATTCCACATTTATAACATTTTCTCCTCTTAGTATTTTTGGAAGAAGATCTTTCAGAAACACATTCTGAGTTATTTCTGTTGATTTTATCAGTAGATTGAGCAAACTTATTACTATTTGATGAATCAACAGCTTGAGTGGAAAGTTCAATAGCAACAGCTTTGCCTGTCTCTTCTTTCTTCTTTTTAGGAGGGCAGATGTCAAAGATAGGAAGCTTAATTGGCTTTTGAACTTCCACTGGTTTAGGAAGTTTATTCCCAACTATCTCAAGTTGAGCAATGTCTTTGCCTTTGTTCTTCCTGAGATGTGATTGATGTTGCCTATCAACATAATCACTATTTCTGGTTTTGAAAACTTATTCTCATTTAAAACCAGTTTACCACTATGATTAAAAAACTTATTTGAAATCACAGCAAGTTTGCCTTTAACATGAGACTTACCCTTGTTAAAAGTAGACTGCTTACCTTTTGAAAACTTATTCTCAAAGTGTTCATCACTAAAAGGATTAGTACGCCTTTTTCCATCAGCTTTAGACCCAAAGCCTGTTTTGTCAACAGGTTTGGCGTCCACAGCTGCAGATTGGACATGTTTTCCTTTCTTTTGCTTGTGTGAATCAGCAGAGCACTTAGCAAGCTGATTTGATGAAGAACTCATTCCTTCAGCAGCTTTTGAGCTAGGTTCACACGAGCTGTCAGTGTTTTGAGGCCTGACAAACCTGTTTGTTGAGATTAATTTACCATTCACTTTTTGAATAAAAGTGTTTGGAAGCTCACCAAGAGTGGACAAGTCTTCTTTCAAATTATTAACCTCAACAATGGAAGCTGCTGTGTCAAGATCCCCTCCAAGATAGGCTTGGATTTGTGCAGGGATTTGCTGACTTATGCAGTGGCTGACTTTTTGTGCAGATTGGCACCAAGAGTCAACTATCTTTTGAAGCTTAGCATGTTTTATATCTGTTTCTCTCTTTTCTTCCAGTAAAATGGAGTTGATGTGTTTTAATTCATCATGCTCAGTTTCCAACTTATGGAAACTATCCAGTTTACTGGATTTTGTTTCAAGATCAGCTTTAAGCTTAGAGGTTTCAGATGATAAAACAGTATGCTTCTCAACAGCAGCTTTTAGATCAACAAGCATATATTCAAACATTTTAACTTTTTCTTCAGAACTGTAATCCATAAAATTTTGTACCTTATACATCATTGTAGGGTTCCAGTTCTCCAAGCTGCTAAAAGCTTCAGCTTCATCCAGATCCTGTTTGAAGTTGCTTTTTGATGGGACATCAGTGTTGGCCATTAGACAGTGATAGTCTTCTTCATCAGATGATGAATCAGACTCCTCCCAGTCACAAGTTTCTGCCATGAGTCCCTTTTGCCGGTTGGAAACCACTGAGTTTTCCAACTTCTTCAGCTTAGCCATAGCCATAAGGTACTTAACCCTATAGCCATCATCCCTGTTTGTCTTTTGTGGTTTGGATGACTGACCAACACCTTTTGACACACAGTTAGCAGCTATATGGCCATGTTTGCCACATTTGAAGCACTCAACTTTGGTCTTATCAAATGCCTTCTTTTTAACAGCATTTGAGCTTCCCTGCAGCATGTTTCTCCAAACCTTTTCTTGTTGAACCTTTTGACAAGCATGGCTATCATTTGCTCATCATCCAGTTCAGCAAGATCTGCATTATCTTCCTCATCCGAAACTTCCTCCTTATCATCAGCCTGTTGATCAGGTTGAGTGAACACATCACCCATCTGACTTATAGGTTGTCTCACGCTGGCCACAAGGGCTGCACCTTTCTTAGACATTTCCAAGGCATTTCTCTTTTGTTGCCTTGGCTGCTCATCATTCAGCAAGGATGCATACAGGTTAACAAGATCCATACTTCTGATGGTACCTGAATTTCTTAAGATTGTAGAAAAGTAATTCCATTCTTCAGGTAGGATGTCTAAGAATTTGTTCACAAGAGTCAGGCTGTCTTTGTTGATCCCAACAGCTTTGAGATCATTAACAAGAGCAGTAAACCTGGTGTAGGTTTCAGTGAGAGTCTCCTTTGGTTTTGCAAAGAAAAGTTCATACTGTCTAACAAGATTGTTAATCCTGTTATCCAGTGTGATTGTGGGTCCATCATAGACGGTACACAAAGTATCCCACATCTCTTTTGCAGTCTTCATTTTCTCAACCTGTTTGAACGCATCATCAGGCAGAGAGATGACCAGGTTATTTCTGGCATTTGCATCAAGAGCCACCAACCTTTTGTCTTCATCAGACCATTGAGCTTTTGCTTTCTCAAATGTTCTGATTTCAGGAGCAGCTCCTTCAACAGCAGGAGTTATAGTTGTAACAGAGGTTGGCACATAGGGACCTTCCATCACAATCTCTGGTAGTTGTACATCCAGATTCTCTAAGTAGAGCATCATTCTGCACTTCCAACCAGAGAAGTTCTGATGATTGAACTTTGGAGGTTTACCCATTGAGCCATTGTCATAGTATGAGGAACTTGCAGCACTGTTGACCATGAAAACTTTGGGTGAATGAGAGATCTAGAATGACACACACTCTAAACTGCTCTGATACCAGTTGTAGGTCCCAAAAGATATCCCAAGTATATAGCCTTAAGCTGTAGAGGGGGGTGAATACAACTATTTAAAAACTACACTTAGTTTTCTCAATGTTTGTATGTATTATCAACAAATGTTAATTACAAACGAGCTTGAATGCGGAATGGTTCAAGCTGAGATAACAGATACAACAGTATGATTACTAGTCTAAGACAGACTCAAACTAGATACAATGAACACACTCACTAAGAATCACTCACTGTGTTTACAAGACTCAGAGGAACAGCTTGGATAAGAACAGCTTAGACAAAAAGCACTGTTTTATCTAAGCAGACTTGCATGCATGAAAGACACTTTAATGCACGTTCACTCTTGGATTCAGCACTTAGCTTTTTTTTGGCTTATCTTTTTCAATCCTTGGAAGACTCCTTTTATACTTACTCAGAGGATCTAAGAGAAGCTTCTTCATTGGATGAAAAGAAAAAGTGAAAAGTCCTGTTGAAAAGACAACATAAGCTTTTCTGCACATTCTGAAAAGCAGACATGCTTTTATGCAGCAGAACTTTTGTCTTTTCACTTTGTCTACTGTTGCATTTGCTTTAACTAAATAAGGAATGTCAACTTTGCGTCTTTCTTCCTTTGTGAAGGCCTATTTTGATATATGAAAAAGGTCTGTCACCCTTTTTCAAATATCCTTTTGTCTTCATGTAATAGAACAGCGTGGGCAGGCTGAGCAGTTCTGATTTCCACTTTGTCTTCGACTTTGTAAACTGATCTTGTAGCCAAAAACAATACCTGAGGACTTGGAAACATATTCCATGAAGTGTTTAGCCTGTTCACAAAGAACAGAACACTTGTAAACTGCCCAAGCTGCTCACCAGTGTGGAGCAGCGTAGATAGTTTATGTCCAGCCTGTTCAGCAGACTGAACAGCTTGGGCAAACTGTCTTTGATGCAACAAATGCAACACATAGGACAGCTTTGGGCTGATATTGCAAATCATTTTTAGGTCTCAATAAGGCATATAACAGGCCTTAAATTCAACCTTAAAATGCATCAACAGGTTTGATTAAGAATCTCCCCCTTAGATGCAGAACAGGTTTGACTGAGGCCTTTTTGTGCCTAACAGTATCCCTCATCGATACAAATCCGCATTCTCATATCATTGAATCGAGCAAAGTCGGTGACCCTATCCTTCCACCAATAACAGTCTTCTAACTTTATCAGCTTGGGTGGAGAATTTGCCTTTTCGACCTCATGGTCCATTTCAATAAACCTTTGTAAACTTGTCATTATTTCTTAAAAGTTTTGAATTTAAAACTTAATTAATTTAATTTGAAGTTAATTTAAACTAACACTTTCGAACTTGAGGAAGTTCGAATTTAATTAATTTTAAATTTGTTTGAAATTAAATTTGAAATTAAGTTTGAAATCAAACAAATTCGAAATGATGACAAATTCAAAGTTCTTATTAAATTCGAATATAAGGAAATTCGTAAATGAGCAAATGCGAATCAATCTAATTCGAATCAAACCCTAAAATAAATTTGAGAGGAGCGTATTTTCTGACAAATTCGAATTTCGAATAAACCCTAATACCCCCTTGATGTTCGAGCGACGCAAGTTCGAAAAACAACCAATAGTTCGATTTTTTCAACTTTTTAGTTTAAACCAAAGTTTTTAGGATTAAAAATTATGATTTCGACCAAAATGATGAACTAATATGGACTTTCTCCCGTTATCTTGCTTGAATAGCTTGAAAAAATAACCTAAAAAGTGATTTTTCCATCTAAAAACGTCAAGAAATCACAGATGTTACTTGTGAACACGAAGAACACCACGAACACCCTAATGGCTCTGATACCACTTGTAAGGTCGCCTCTCTACGGATTCTATCTTGACGCAACACCTTCCAACGAGTGCGGAATCCTCGTTAGCGGCTTGAAGAATAGACCACGCTCACTGAAAAACGGAGACACACACAGTGATAGACGAACAACGGAACGCCCCGACACGTGTTTCTCTCCAAGAACAAACTCTCTGATACTTGCAAGTTTGAGATCGCCTTTTGCTAATCGCTCTGATAAACCTCTGCAAAAGTCTCGTTCACCCGAATGCTCGGTTTGCTCTCAAGTTTGTCAGAACCTCTAAGCCGTCAAAGATTCCTAATTTCACAATGAAAAGATCAATATATAGACGACAAGTTCGAGAAGACGCTCCTCTCGAACTTGTCTTCACTAAGTTCAAACTCTACCCTTTGAACTTGTCTTTGAACTTGTTCCTTTGAACTTATTTCTAGAACTTATTCTAGAACTTATTTCTAGAACTTAGTCTAGAACTTATTTCTAGAATTTATTCTAGAACTTATTATGATAGTCTAGAACTTACCATGCAAATGTAAACATCATACACAATCATCATATCAATAACAAAACTAGATTGTTGTCGTTACACCGGATGTACCAACAACTAAGCACATATAGTAAATGTTTTTCACATATTATAGAGGATGGTAATGCAAGATAGATTAATTCATGTTTACCATACCAATATTGATACCAAAAAGGTGAATCTTCCTACATCAAAATGTTTAGTAAAATGATCTGCTAACTGACCATCAGTATGAATTTTGGTAACTTGGATTAACTTCTTTTCATTACAATCCCTTGTAAAATGAAATCTAATATCAATGTGCTTGGTTTTGTGAAACTTTACAGGATTTTGTAAATACTGATTGTACTTGAATTGTCAATGTAAATAGGAGTAGATAGAAAGATCATACCATAGTCTCTTAGTTGGTTCTGAATCCAAATAACTTGAGAGCAACAGCTGGCAGCTGCAACATATTCTGCCTCAGTGGATGAAGTTGATACTGTGGTTTGCATTTTAAACTGCCAAGAGACTAGTCTTGCTCCAAGATATTGATATCCTCCAGTTGTTGATTTCCTTTCTATGTTGCAACCTCCATAGTCACTGTCAGAATATGCTGTTAGTTCAAAAGGAGAGTCCTTAGGATACCATAGGCCTAATTTTGGTCGACCTTTTAGATATCTAAAGATTCTCTTAACGACAAACAAATGTTAGTCGTTTGGGGCCCATTGGAACCTGACACAAACACAAACAGCAAACATTATATCTGGTCTCGAAGATGTGAGATACATCAGTGAACCTATCAAGGACCGGTACAAATGAATATCCACATCCACTCCTTTATCTGCATCAAGCTGTTAATGAGTGTCCATTAGTGTGCTAGCATCCTTGGTGTCCTTGTATCCAAACTTTTCTAGAATATCACTCACATACTTTGACTGGCTGATGAAGAGACCAGTGGGATTCTGCTTAACCTGCAATCTTAGAAAGAATGGTAGTTCTCCCATTGAACTCGTTTGAAACTTTTTGTGCATCAGGGTCTCAAATTCCTTGCAAAGTATGTCATTTGTTGATCCAAAGACGATGTCATCAACATAGATCTGAACAAGGATGATCTCTGATTTGATGGACTTTGTGAATAATGTCTTATCTAGAGTACCTCTCTAGAATCCATTCTGTTGTAGGTAGGAAGACAGAGTTTCATACCACTCTCTAGGCGCTTGGTGAAGCCCTAAGAGTGGTTTGTCTAACTTGTAAACTCTCTCAGATACTAATAGTCTTCAAATCCAGGAGGTTGACACACATATACCTCTTCATCGATTATACCATATAAGAATGCAGATTTCACATCCATTTGATACACCTTGAACCCTATGTAACTTGCATAGGCTAGGAACAATCTGATGGCTTCAATCTTTGCTACTGGGGCAAAGACATCATCATAATCTATTCCTTCTTCTTGAGTGTAACCTTAAGCTACTAGCCTTGCTTTGTTTTTGATCACTACACCTCTTTCATCCTTTTTATTCCTGAAAACCCATCTTGTACCAATTGCCCTCTTTCCTTTAGGCAAGTCAACCAGTTTCCACACATTCTGAATCTTGAATTACAAAAGCTCTTCTTGCATGGCTTCAATCGAAGATGGATCCTTTAGAGCCTCAGATGCCTTCTTTGGTTTCAGTTGTGACATAAAGCATGCATGTTCAAAGGCAGCTAGACTGAACTCAGGAACAGCTTCATCAGAAGCAATTAATTCCTTGTGGATCATATCCCGTGTCTGCCCAGGTGTGCGTGGATCTCCCATTATCTGCTTGAAAGGATGGTATTCGTGAACTCTGAGTGTAGGGTCACTTTCTATTTGAATTGAGCTTCCCTGATTGGTTTCATCACCTTCTGCACTTGATGATTCTGCTGCAGTGACTGGTTGATTTTGAGTTGGGACAGACTCCCTATTATATAGAGCTGGCACTTCAGGACCTGGGAGTGGCATCTCAAATTTTGTATCTCTGTCTTGTTGATCAGGTAGAACTCCAAGTGGATCACAAGAAAGAAGTGGTAGAATGGTGTATTCATCCCCTCTACCAGAATCTTCAACAGTCTGATCTTTTGTGCTGGCAACATGAGAATTTAAACTGGCAGCATGACAATTTGTGTTACCAGTTTGATCATTGGGTCAAACTGTTCCTGCAGAATACTCATCAAAATTTAGACATTTTGTTAGAGAATCTAAGTCAAATAACCAATCAGGACCAGTGCCTTTGATGTTTGCAATATTTTCATTAAACTTAACATTGGCACTCTCTTCAATGACTTTAGATACAGTTATAGACTCTAAAGGCTTTGCTCTGTGTGGAGTAGCCTACAAAGAATCCTTCTTCAGCCTTGCTCTCAAACTTACCCAAGTGAGTTTTAGTGTGCATGATAGTGCATGAGCAGCCAAATGGTTTTAGGGAGGCCACTAGGGGAATCTTATGATGGAGTAACTCGTATGGAGTTTTCCCTTGTGACTGGACAACTAGAAATCTATTTAGAACATAGCAGGCTGTATTTACTGCCTCTGCCCAGAAGGTCTTGGGCAATTTGGAATCAGCTAGCATGGTTCTAGCAGCCTCTTTTAATGTTTTATTCTTCCTTTCAGCTACATTTTGTTGTGGTATTCTAGGTCCACTGTATTGCTTTGCAATTCCTTTTGACTCACAGAAACTGTTTAGGATTTAATTTTTAAACTCAGTTCCATTGTCTTACCTGATCACCTTACTTTTAAGTTACATTGGTTTTCAATTTTTAGAATAAAGGATTTGACCACCTTTGAATTTCCAGCAACAAAACCCATATGAACGACCTCAGAAGGGATGCTCACCTCCATATTGAGGGTGGGAGTGTCCTCAGTGGGTGCCCTTTCGATATGCTGTGCAAGAGTATCCTCTTGCACAGGGATATTTGGCACTCAGAGTTGGACTGAGGAGGAAGGAACTCCTACTGTCTTTTGTCTCTTTTTAGTGTAAATTTTTAGTGGTGGGGCTGGGGAGGTACATGTAGTAGAAGGATCAGAGGGGATATATGTATCATGAGGAGTGGGTTAGGATCCTGGGGGTGAAGCAGTAATGTGGGGCTGAGCCTGCTCAGGATCCTCTCCTCTGTTTCTTGGAAAGATAGGATGCATTGCTTGAGGCAATGAGACATCGACCGAATGAAAATTCGCACTTTGTTTCAAAAGTCTTTTCACAGATGGTAAAGAGTGCCTATGGGAAACATATACCCTTTTATGTAATTCTAAAGAATTGCAAGATTTTGCAATTATTTCAGCCAACAATCGAGGATACGTCAAAAATTTCCCATTCTTTAAGGCATGGTGCCTTAACATCCCTTGAAAAATCATATTTGAAAACTTGAACTGTTGGCCTGTAGATAAACAAACTAGAGCAGTTGCAATATTTGAGAAAAATTCAGACCAAGCAGTTCTTTTAGGGCTTAAACGCTGTTGAGGAATGTGTACAAAGTATTTCCATTTGGGACCAAAATGTGCTTTGTAAAAAGGGAATAAATCAGTTGGGCCCATATACCCTACTTCAAGCAGACGTTCATGTAAAGCAGTGAGAGGTAGATCAGATATACCTGAAGCATCTTGCAAATGCAAATGCTATCGAATGGACTCTTCTGTGATGGTGATGGTATGACCATCAATGGTAGATACAAAAGAAGTGATTCCTTCTTGTGTACTCACAGTGGCTTTATTTCAGAATTGCTCTATGTGAAAGATGTATATAGTGGGGTTTACAGTAAGAGCATAGATGATAGAGGAACGGCAAAGAAAATCCATCATTTCATGGAAGGGTTGTAGTTCAGCATGTTTGAGGGTGTATGGGAGGTAGTTGTGTTCTTTTACAAACTCCATTGGTGATCACGAACGAGAGATTTTAGGGTTTGGTTTGTGGATTTCGAAATCACACAGGGATAGAATGAACAGGGCTTTGGAAGATATTTTGCAACTGGTAGTTGCAACTGTACGAAACTGTGACTTTTAAGGGTTAGGATTTTGAAAATATCTAGTCCCGCGTATAACTTCCTTAGGAATGACTGAAATGCGCTGCACACTTAGCAGACCAAATGAACAACTACCAGTCCGAGAAAATGAACTAGCAGCTTGAGAATAGTCTCAAGCTGTTAGTTATTTACTGAGCAGCATTTAATGAAATAGTGTCTCCACCTTAACTAAGCAGATATCGTAAATGTTTTTACATATTATAGAGGATGGTAATTCAAGAGAGATTAATCCATGTTTACCATACCAATATTTGATACCAGAAAGGTGAATCTTCCTACATCAAAATGTTTAGTAAAATGATCTGCTAACTGATCATCAGTATGAATTTTGGTAACTTGGATTAATATATTTTTATTACAATCCCTTATAAAATGAAATCTAATATCTATGTGCTTGGTTTTTGGAAACTTTACTGTATTTTGTAAAATACTGATTGTACTTGAATTTTAAATGTAAATAGGAGTAGATAGAAAGTTCATACCATAGTCTCTTAGTTGGTTCTGAATCCACATAACCTGAGAGCAACAACTGGCAGCTGCAACATATTCTGCCTCAGTGGATGAAGTGGATACTGTGGTTTGCTTTTTGCACTGCCAAGAGACTAGTCTTGCTCCTAGATATTGACATCCTCCAGTTGTTGATTTCCTGTCTATGTTGCAACCTACATAGTCACTGTCAGAATATGCTGTTAGTTCAAGAGGAGAGTCCTTAGGATACCATAGGCCTAATTTTGGTTGACCTTTTAGATATCTAAAGATTCTCTTAACAGCAAACAGATGTGAGTCCTTTGGGGCACATTGGAAGCTGACACAAACACAAACAGCAAACATTATATCTGGTCTATAGGATGTGAGATACATCAGTGAACCTTTCATGGACCGGTACAAATGAATATCCACATGCACTCCTTCTTTATCGCATCAAGCTGTTAATGAGTGTCCATTGGTGTGCTAGCTTCCTTGGTCCTTGTATCTAAACTTTTCTAGAATATCATTCACATACTTTGCCTGGCTGATGAAGAGACTAGTGGGTTTCTGATTAACCTGCAATCCTAGAAAGAAAGTTAGTTCTCCCATTGAACTCACTTGAAACTTTTTGTGCATTAGGGTCTTAAATTCCTTGCAAAGAGGTCATTTTGATTTTGCTTGCCTCTTTGAGTGCAAAGGATCTGGCAGCTTTGGCAGAGGCCTCTTCTTTTCTCAGTGTTTCCAGGGCTTTGAGTATTTCATCTCTGAACTCATAATATTTGTCCATAGTAACACCCATTTCCTTAGCCATTGCTCTGTCAAACATCAGCTCTGCTGCTTTCTGGTGATCATGGTCAACAATGGCCTTTTCTTTTCCTTTAGATGTTGTAGTGGTAATAGCTTCATGAATGTCCTCCTCCTCTTCTTCTTCTTCCAAAATTAGATGCCTCCTTCTGCTGCTTGGCCTGTCCTCAAGAATGAATTCCTCCCCCTTAGACTATGTAGGGTTTGGAGATCCAGCCTGAGTAGGCTGAGCAGCTTCAGCTTGATGAGAGGCACCTTCAACTGGACCTGTACCTGTTGCAGATGCACATGCTGTTTGACCAGTAGATGTTGATTTCCCTTTAGGAGAAAAGGTGTTCTCCCCTTTAGACTTAGTCTTCGAGGCAGAAAACTTCTCCCCCTTTGAAGGAGATGGACCATCACCTTCAACAACTGGTCTGCCCGAAGAAACAAATTCATCAGGCTTTGCAGCAGTTTTTGCAGCAAGTATTGGAACAACCAGGCAATGCACTAAGAAAGCCAGGTTGTCCTTCACCTCTGCAAGTTGGGAAAGACATGTTTGAAGAGAGGATGATTGTGAATCAACAATAGAGGTCAGCTTAAGAATATTTTCTCTATCAGAAGCTGTGAATAGGAGAATTTGAAGCTGTGCAAGATGTAACTCAAGAGAGTCCTGCACATCAGCAAGGTTTGCAGACCCAGAATTTGATAGAGAGTCTATTAGAGTGTTTAGGCTGGCCAAGGTGGTAGGAAGGGTAGTAGTGCAAGTAGTGAGGAGAGTGGGCAGCTGTTTGGATATGGCTGTCATAGTGAACACAGAGTCCTGTTGGTGTGAAAGAATTAAGGAGAGGGAAGTGGAGATATTTTGCAGCTGTGCAGTAAGTGCAAGCAGCTGTGAGGAGGTGTCAGTTTGAAGAATGGATGGAAAGGAATTCTTGAACACATCAAAGAATCCTTTGAGCTTTTTAGACACAGAGTCTGAAATTAGAGAGGGTAGAGAAAACATGGAATTTTCTAAAGAGCCAACTTTGTTGGTCAGCAAGGAAAGCTGATCCTTCAAAGGCAGATCTTTAGGGGATGGAGGTGTATGGGTAGACTGTTTGGATTGTGTAGATGGGGATGAATGAGATGAAGAGCATGATGCAGGTGTTTGGGGATGTGATGGAGAGGGAGAAGGTACTTTTGAGAGAAGCTCCATAGCCTGGGCAAAAGTAATGTGGCCCAGCTTAGAGGGGTCGATAGGTCCTTCACCAGCGGCTGTAGCTGCATCATCAGGAGAAGGGGTAAAGGATGGTAGCCTTTCAGATGCTGCTTGTGTTGCAGCACCTTCATGAATGCCAGGGGTGGTTCCCTCTGCAGCACCTTGGTTTAAAGGTTCCTCATCGTTGGGAGATGGAATTTGCATTTCAACATCAGTAGTGGTGAAACCTGCTGATGGGGTTTGCATATGAGGAGCAGCTTCACCAGAGGGATGTTCTATTCCCTGTGGTTCATCAGCTTGAGTGATTGTCTAATCCAGCAGGTTTGGCACCTCGTGCAGACTCAGGGTGTGAAGAAGTATGAGGTGGAGACTGTGTGGACTCAGTATGGAGTGGAGTGAACTCCTATCTTTCAATATTCCCAGCCTGTTGGGAGGCTGGAATAGTTGATGTGGTAATCTCCTGTTGTACAACTAGCTCCTGTTTGGAGGAACCAGAGGGTCTAGGCTGACTTTAGGTGGACTCTTGTTGGAGTGAAGCAGGCTCTAAATGTGCTGAACCTTCTCCTAAAATAGGAGAGGCAGCAGGGTGTGCTACTTTTTCAACTGAACCCTGTTGAGAGGGAACAGAGGGGCTGGTATGGACTATTTTGGCAGTTGGTTTCTTTCTGGCAATGGATTTGCGTTGGTATGATTTGAGAGATGAGGTGGGTGATTGTGGAGAGGTGATGAGAGGTCCTGGTTGGACAGGTGGTGAGACTGGGTCAGAAACAGGTGGTTTGGCCTGGTCCATAGTCTTAGGTGCCACAGAGGCACCAGCCAGAGAGGCTTCAGGTTCAACAAATGAACCAGGGTGAGAAGCCTGCTCCCCTCCAGCCACAGAGGCTGATAGGGCAGACTTGGACTTAGCTGTTTTTGCCTTCTTTTGGACAGGCCCAGCTTCAGTCGTTTCCAGGGTCCTTTTAACAAATTTGACCCTGGCTTTGGATTTTTCTTTGGGAGCAGCTTCTAGATTCACCCTCACACCAGAGGGTCCTTCCACCAATCCTAGCAACATCCTCATTGGTGTACATAGAGGAGGCTCATTTGGGAGAACTGGAGTGTAGAAAACTCTATTTCCTATGACAGGAAATGCAGCAGTACGAAGTAAAGGCTGAGAGTTATACAGAAGCTCACCACAGACGTGGTTGAAGATGAGGCTCAAAAATATGTGACAACGAACAGCAGCTGGACGTGTTTCCTGCTGTACCAGATTCCTCAAATTCATGAAAATCCATCTGCCCATGTTGATTGTAGTCCTATCCACAAGCTGTAGGACTATAGGAATCTCATCACGGCTTAGTTGGTGAAAGGAACCAACTTTGCTGCTGAAGCACATCACCACAGAGGCAAATAAGAAACTGTAGGTTGGAGACAAATCCTTCCTAAACAGTGTAGCTCCAACTTTGGGTTCTGCTACACCACAGAAGTGTAGCAGATTCCTCATCTGTTCATTTTCAGGCTATGGCTGATCATAGGGTTCAGCCACAGGGAGATAAAGAGCTTCCCTGATCAGACGAGTGGTGATCTCAATGGTCTGAGTCCCATTGAGAATTGTTCCCCTTATGACTTTGGTATCTGGGTTGTAGGCACAGGTGTACCAGAACTCATACACCATTTCCTGGTACAGGACACCAGGAGTGGCAGTCATGGCATAGTTCAGGGGGTGAACTTTCAGAAACTCCACAATTTCTTCGTAGCCTTTTCCCATATAATTTTTGGGGATGGTTAGGTTTGCAAGGTAGTTGGTTAGTTTCAGGGTTCGCATTGTGGTGACAGAGGGATGTTTCTGAACATCAGCACCAACAAATACTGGTAGAAATGGGTTGTTTCGGTGAGCCATTTGGGAAGTAGTGAAAGTAGTAGTAGAGGACACTTCGTCAAGTTTTAAGGTTCTTTGGAAGTTATGGAAGTAGTGACGAAGATGAAACAATAGGGGGTATTTATAGGATTTGAATGTGAGTGGGTATGAGAGAGAAAAGTTCGGGCTGTTGATTTGAAATGTTCGTTAAAAGAAAACGGAATGATTGTCCATGTCAGAACGGTTGTCAGACCACTTGAGCCCTTTTTAATCACTAACACACGTAAACACACGTTATCCGCAGTAATTAAGTTAAAGAAAAACAAAATATAAGTAACTTAATTGTGAAGAAAGGTAATTAAAACTGATGGTCTAAGATGTTGGTCAAACCTGTGATAAGTAGGGTCATCACAAGCTATTCACTCTTCAACTGTTCTTTCAACCTGTTCAGCTATGTAAGAACACGTTATGTTCAATAGCTGAGCAGATTAAAAGACAATGTCTTGTATGACAGATTGAGAGAGTGAGCAGGGTGGAGGTTTGATCATCAGATCAGGTTTGACATAAAAGCTGTTATTGTCAAACTTGTTATATGCTCAAGTTATACAAGTTTTGTAGAAAATGGCTAAGTATAGAACATGCATAACCTATTCTGTCTAAGTTGTTCTGCGAAACTTGAGCAGTGTGAGACATATAATAACTTAGAACATTTTGGACACTTAGTCACTTTTGTTTAACATGCCCAGCTTGCTTACCAGATAATTAAACCTGTTTTCATCAAGAGGCTTGGTGAAAATGTCTTCAAGCTGTTCATCTGTGGAAATAAAACTTACCTCCAAATTACCTTTCTGAATGTGTTCCCTGATGAAGTGATGTCTGACCTCTATATGCTTTGTTCTAGAATGAAATACTGGATTGTTGGAGATAGCTATGGCACTTGTATTGTCACACTAAATAGGAGTTTTCCTATATACAAGTCCATAGTCTTCAAGCTGATGCTGCATCCACAGAATCTGCCACAGCAGCTTCCAGCAGCAATGTATTCAGCTTCAGCAGTAGAAGTGGAAACTGAGTTCGCTTCTTGCTACATCAACTTATCAACTTACCACCAAGGAGTTGACATCCACCTGTTGTGCTTTTCCTGTCTAGCCTGCAGCCTGCAAAATCAGAATCTGAATAAGTTAGTTAGCTCAAGGCTTGAGTCTTTGGGATACCAAAGACCCAAACCTGGTGTACCCTTAAGGTATCTGAAGATTCTTTTCACAGCAGCTAGATGTGATTCTTTCGGATCAGCTTGGATCCTAGCACATAAACAGGTAAAAAACATAATATCAGGTCTACTATCAGTTAAATACAGCAAGCTCCCAATCATGCCTCTGTAAGCTGTTACTGAAACAGTTTTGCCACTGAAATCTGCATCCAACTTTACATTGGTTGCCATTGGGTTTTAATAGGAGAACTTTGATCAAATTTAAACTTTTTCAATAGATCTAAAGTATACTTTCTTTCATTTATGAAAATTCCATTTGAGGTTTGTTTAACCTGTAATCCTAAAAAGAAAGTAAGTTCTCCCATCATACTCATTTCATATTTTGATTTCATGAGTAAAGAAAAATTCTTGCATAATTGCTCATTATTAGAACCAAATATTATGTCATCAACATATATTTGAACAAGCATAATATCAGACTTCACCTTCTTTATGAACAGTGTGGTATCCACTTTACCTCTGGAATAACCATTGCTCATAAAGAAATCAGTAAAAGTGTCATACCAGGCTCTAGGGGTTTGTTTTAGACCATATAGGGCTTTGTCCAACTTATACACAAAACGTGGATGATGTTCACTTTCAAAACCTGGAGGCTGCTTGATATAGATTTCTTCTTGCAGCTTACCATTCAAGAATGCACTCTTCACATCCATCTGAAATACCTTCATGCTCTTATGAGCAGCGTAGGCTAGAAACAAACGAATTGCCTCTAGCCTGGCCACAGAAGCAAATGTTTCATCGTAGTCAATGCCTTCCTCCTGTCTGTAGCCTTGAGCGACTAGTCTTGCCTTATTTCTAATGACATGACCTTGCTCATCCATCTTGTTCCTGTAAACCCATTTGGTGCCAATTATAGTTTTTCATTTAGGAGCAGGGACCATCTTCCATACTTTGTTTCTCTCAAACTGATTGAGCTCCTCTTGCATGGCAGTGATCCAATTGGCATCTTTAAGTGCTTCATCCACTTTCTTTGGCTCCATTAGGGACACAAAGCTAGAAAACATACAAAAGTTTCCTAAGCTGTCCCATCTTGTTTGCACCCCTTTGTTGATGTCACCAATTATTTGATCATTGGGATGACATCAGATCCACTTCGGATCTTGCTTCAATGAGGATTCTCCTGAGTTGTTTTCATCTTCAACAGGACCTGTTGAGCAGCTCTCAAGATTTTCAGACACACTAATATCTTGAGCCTGTTCACTTGTTGAGCATGACTCTCCATTGTTGAACATATCAGCAAAGGATCCAGGAAAATCAACATTGATTGGTTCAGGACGTGAAGTAGTAATTATGTCAGTACACTTATTTACACAGGGTGTATCAACATAATCATCATCATGACCATCATGATTAGCAGGTTCCACTCTGGATGTATTGGAAGCTTTTGAGTCCTTCTCTTCACTGTTTCAAGAACAGCTGAATTCTCCTGAAACTAATTCAGGAACAGCTTTGGTGGAAGCACTCCTAGACTCTTCAAAGGTGACATTGATAGATTCATCTATCTCCTTTCTCTTGTTGTTGTATACTTTGTAGGCTTTGGAGATAGCAGAATATCCAACAAACACACCATCATCAGCTTTAGGTTCAAACATTGCCAGTTGGTCCCTTTGATTCAGAATGAAACAGGGACATCCAAACACATGGAAGTAGCTAATGTTTGGCCTCCTCCCTTTGAGCAGCTCATAAGGAGTTTTGTAGAACCTTTTCACCACCAAGGATCTGTTTTGGGTGAAGCAGGCAGTGTTGACAGCTTCAGCCCAGAATGATGAAGGTAAACCAGATGCACACATCATGGTTCTAGTAGCTTCAATGAGAGTTTCATTTCTCCTTTCAGTAACTCCATTTTGTTGTGGAGTTCTTACTGCTGAAAAGTTCTGTAAGATCCCTCTTTCTTCACAGAAGTCCTCAAGAGTAGTGTTTCTGAATTCAGTACCTTGATCACTTCTAAGCTGCTTCACTTGAGCAGAGTTTAGCATTTCCATCTTCTTGATAAATCCAATGATTTCAATAGCAGCCTCTCATTTGCTCTTCAGAATGATCACCCATGTAAACTTGGAGAACTCATCAACCCTTCCTAGAGTGTATCTTCTTCCTCCTAGACTTGGGACACTGACTGGTCCAAACAAGTCCATGTGGATTAAGAAGAGAGGAGTATCAATAGAAAAATTATGCTTGGATTTAAAAGAGGATTTTCTCTGCTTGCCTTTCCCACAAGCTGTAAAGAGTTTATCGTTAACAAAGGTTATAGAAGGCAAACCAGTTACCAACTCTTTATTAGAGAGTTTGTTAATATTCTTGAAGTTCACGTGTGACAACCTTTTGTGCCACAACCAGTTTAGGTCTGCATTGGTTCTTGTGAGAAAGCAGGTTTCAGTTGTGGGATTAGCAGATTTCATGTCCACAACATATACACCTTTCTTTCGTTGAGCACACAACACAACTTTGCCTTGGCGATCCAATATGTAACCCAGGTGCTCATCAAAGTTAACCTTGTAGCCAGTATCACACAGTTGACTTATGCTTACAAGATTATGTTTTAGCCCAACCACATAGGCTACCCTTTTTAGCACTGCAGCACCAACTTTAAGAGTTCCATATCCTTCAGTGGATCCCTGTACATTGTCACCAAATGTGACTTTTGGCCCTTTTTCTAGCCTGAGATCACTCGGCAGGTCCTTACAACCTGTCATGTGTCCTGAGCAGCCACTGTCCAAGTACCAAACCTGGGATGGTTGTTTTTCCTGCACAGTGTCAAGGTTAATTATTAGTTATTTTTAGGGGAACTCATCATAGGGATGAGTTCTCCTAATTCATCAACATTTGTTGATGGACCAGTGATATCCACACTAATATTCCCTATTTGGATAGTATCAGCTTGGATACCATCCTCATTGACTATGTTACTTCCAACACTGCTTGTTTTTGTAATGATGGAACTAGCAGAGTCAACAGGCCTTATGCCCTTAGTTTCAGGACAGTCTTTGGCCAAATGTGTCTTCATTCCACATTTACAGCATTTTCTCTCTTTAGCCTTTTTGGAAGAAGAACTTCCAGAAACACATTCTGAAATATTTTTGTTGATTTTTATCAGCAGGCTTAGCAACTTATTACTATATTTTGATGAATCAACAGCTTGGGTGGAAGGCACAATAGCAACGGCTTTGCCTGTTTCTTCGTTCCTCTTTTTGGGATGACAGATGTCAAATACAGGAAGCTTGATTGGTGTTTGACCTTCCACAGGTTTGGGAAACTTATTCCAAAACTTCTCAGGTTGAGCAATGACTTTTCCTTTGCTCTTACTGAGATGTGATTGAAAGCAGGCTGCTTACCTTTTGAAAACGTTTTCTCAAAATGGTTAGCATCAAAAGGATTGACAGGTCTCTTACCATCAGCTTTGGACCCAGACGCTGTTTTGTCAACAGGTTTAGTGACCACGGCTGCAGTCTGAGCATGTTTTCCTTTCTTTTGCTTGTGTGAACCAGCAGAGCACTTAGCAGGCTAATTTGATGGAGAACACATTCCATCATCAGCTTTTGGAGCTTTTTCACAAAAGTTGTCAGTGTTTTGAGGCCTGACAAACCTATTTGTTGAGATCAGCTTAGCATTTACTTTTTGAATGAAAGTGTTAGGAAGCTCACCCAGAGTGGATAAGTCATCTTTAAGATTATTTATCTCAACCATAGAAGTTGCTTTTCAAGATCCCCTCCAAGGTAGGCTAGGATTTGTGCAGGGATCTGCTGACTAATGCAATGGCTGACTTTTTGTGCAGATTGGCACCAAGAGTCAACTATCTTTTGAAGCTTTGCATGTTTTATGTTTGTCTCTCTCTTTGCTTCTAGTAAAATGGAGTTGATGTGTTTTAATTCATCAAGTTCAGTTTCCAACTTATGGAAGCTGTCCAGTTTATTAGTTTTTATTTCAAGATCATTTTTAAGCTTAGAGAGTTCAGACAATAAAACATTGTGCTTCTCAACAGCAGCTTTTAGATCAACAAGCATGTATTCAAACATTTTTACTTCTTCTTCAGAACTGTAAGCCTTAAAGTTTTGTACCTTGTACATCATTGTGGGGTTCCAGTTCACTAAGCTGCTGAAAGTTTCAGCTTCAGCCAAGTCATGTTTGAAGTTGGTGGTTGATGGGACGTCAGTGTTGGCCATCAGACAATTATAGTCTTCTTCATCTGAGGATGAATCAGACTCCCCCCAATCACATGTCTCAGCCATGAGCCCCTTTTGTTTGTTAGAAGCCACTGAGTTTTCCAACGTTTTCAGCTTTGACAAGGCCATAAGGTACTTAACCCTGTAGTCATCGTCCCTGTTTGTCTTGTAAGGTTTGGATGACTGTCCAACAGATTTTGACACACCGTCAGCAGCTATATGGCCAGTCTTGCCACATTTGAAGCACTCAGCCTTAGATTTATTAAATGCCTTCTTTTTGACAGCATTTGAGTTCCCCTGCAGCATTTTTCTTCAAAACCTTTTCTTGTTGAATCTTTTGACAAGCATTGAAATCATTTGCTCATCATCAAGTTTAGCAAGACCTGCACTGTCTTCCTCATCAGACATTTCCTCCCTTTCATCATCAGCCTGTTGATCAGGTTGTGTGAACAGATCACATACCTGACTAACAGGTTGTCTCACGCTGGCCACTAAGGAAGCACCTCTCTTAGACATTTCCAAGGAATTTCTAATCTGTTGCCTTGACTGCTCATCATTTAGTAAGGATCCATATAACTTTACAAGATCCGTACCTTTGATGGTACCTGAATTTCTCAAGATGGTAGAAAAGTAGTTCCACTCTTCAGGCAAGATGTCCAAGAACTTGTTCACCAGAGTCAGGCTGTCATTTGTGATCCCAACAGCTTTGAGATCATTAACAAGAGCAATAAACCTGGTGTAGGTTTCTATGAGTGACTCCTTTGGTTTTGCAAAGAAGAGTTCATACTGTCTAACAAGATTGTTAATCCTGTTGTTCAGTGTGATTGTGGGACCATCATAGACGGTACACAAAGTATCCCACATCTCCTTTGCAGTTTTCATCTTCTCAAGCTGTTTGAACACATCATCAGGCAGAGAGATAACCAGGTTATTCCTGGCTTTTGCATCTAGAGCAACCAGTCTTTTGTCTTCATCAGACCATTGAGCTTTGGCCTTCTCAAAGGTTCTGATTTCAGGGGTAGCTCCTTCAACAGTAGGAGTGATAGTAGTAACAGAAGTTGACACATAGGGACCTTCCACTACTATCTCTGGTAGTTGTACATCCAGATTCTCTAAATAGAGCATCATTCTGCACTTCCAACCAGAGAAGTTCTGATGATTGAACTTGGGGGGTTTGGCCATTGACCCATTGTCATAGTAAGAGGAGGAACTTGCAGCACTGTTTTCCATGGGAAAGTAGGGAGAATGAGAGATCTAGAGTTGACACACACTCTATCTGCTCTGATACCAGTTGTAGGTCCCAAAAAGTTTCCCTGGTGTATTGTTCTAAGCTGTTGAGGGGGGGGGGGGGGGGTGAATACAGTTATTTAAACTCAACACTCTTTTCTCAATGTTTGTGTATATTATTAACAAGTGTTAATTACAAACAAGCTTGACTGCGGAAAGGTTCAAGCTGAGATGACAGATACAACAGTTGTTTAACTAATCTAAGACTCACTCATGTAACAACCTAGCTTTTACTTGAACTTAATTATCTGATTTTCACCCAATAAAGTAATTTTATTACATTATTTGAATTGTAATTTATTTAGGTAATGGAAACATTTAATTAAATTATATAAATGTTATTAAGTATTTAAATGATCAAATTTTAAAAGATGTAAAATACAAAAGTGAAAGTGGGTTATTTACACAAAATAGATAAAATGAAGTATATTAATCAATTTAATGACCATTAACACTCATTTAAAGAAAAACCACTCTCTCTACTCTCTCTCTCTACAACCTACGGATTCTACCAAGAATCATCAAAAATTTCCATAATTGGTGAATTAATTGAACAATAAATTCAAGAGGGAGTTACAAGAAGCAACAATCATCATCAAACAACAAGATTTAGAGGTAATTCTTGATTAAATTTCAAGATCTTAAGATTTTGGTTCGTTTTGTGAAAAACCGAAACCATGGAATTAAAATACAAAAAATATGTGTTGCATGTTTAATATTTTTGTAGATTATGATGAATTTAAGTTAATAGATGTTAAAGAAACAAAAATTTTAGTTTGGATCATCCAAATAAGAAGAAAATCGGAATTTTTAACAAAAATAGTGTTCTTGACAAAAATAGCATACTTTGGATGATCTTGATCAATTTATGATGTTATGGTTGATATCGTATTGCATAATGTGGGACCTAGACTCTGAGGACTGCCCCGTAAGGGGAGGTCTTCAGAGGATGGTATTAGAGCACTAGTTTGAGTGAATCAAGTATTACGAGAGTAATATTTGGTCTCAAACTGAAGCAATACATATGTATCAATCATATAGGTGGTTTGAACTGAGATAGGATGTACAGACTGTTAGGATGGGAAAAGGGTACATAGATCTAAGTCTATTAACTGATAGTTAATGATTTTATTTTTCAGTAATAATGTCAGGATAAGGTGACATTCCCAACAACATGACCCCACAACAAATGTTTGAAATGATGCAACAGCTATTAACCCAACATTCTGAACAACAAAATAAGATTATGCAAGAACAGTTTTAGGCCAGAGATGAGGCCGAGGCTAAAAGACGTGATGATAAAAAGAATAAGCGAAAAGAAAAACAAGTCCAGAACGAAGAATCTGATTCTGATAACTCGAACCCTGAAACCCAAATTGCTCAGCCAAAAGGCTGCATGTTCAAAGATTTCAAAGCTAGCAGTGCCCTGAACTTTGAGGGTACAGTTAATCCAATTCAGGCGATGGATTGGATCAGTCATACTGAAGAGATTTTTAGAATCTCTGATTGTTTAGAATCAAAGAAAGTGAGCTATGCTTCTGCGTTGTTCGTCTGCGTTGCCCGTGCTTGGTGGAAGACTCAGAGGAGCATTTATGGCGAGGAAGTTATCCAGACTCTAGAATGGGAGCAGTTCTTAAACATGTTCAATGCGAAGTACTGTCCGGTCGACCAACGAGACAAGATGGAGGTTCAACTGATGCAGCTGACTCAGGGAACCAAAACTATTGATGAATATAAGCATGAATTCTCACGGCTTTGCGCTTACTCCTCATATCAAGTAGCTACTGAGAAAAGAAAGATGAATCGATTTCGCGTAGGACTTAATCCGAGATACCGACATCGGATGAGTGCAATAAAGTATGAGAGTTATTTGGAAATGGTAGAAGCAGCCAGACAGATCGAGAGGGGATATTTGGAGTATGGCGATCAACTCTACGCTCCCTCAGCGAACCCGACATGTCCATCTCCTCCAAAGAAACAGAGATTTGGCAGATTCTTCAAGCCAAATAAGTCACAACCTCAGCAATCCCAACAATACAGTTCGCCTCAGAAAGCGCAAGCCTACTCTTTAACGAACGAGCCACGATTCTGCAAGAGATGCAGAAAATCACACATGGGGCTGTGTAACCCAGACGACGTCACATGCTTTGCGTGTAACAGAATAGGTCACAGCAGTGAGGAATGCCCTCACCAAGGACTTGGGTGTGCGAAATGTGGAAAACGAGGACACTTTATGTATCAGTGTCGTAGAGGGCAACGAGGTCAGTCACAATCGTTAGCCGGAGGATCTACAATGAAAAGTTTAGCTGCAACGCCAACCGCAAGGACTAGAGCATTCCAGATAACAGCCGAGGAAGCAAAGGAAACACCTGACGTAGTTACCGGTACGTTCATGCTTAACTCAATCCCTGCTCGCGTATTATTCGATTGCGGCGCTAGTCGTTCTTTTGTATCAACTTCTTTTTCGCAAAGACTATCAAAATCTCCATCCATGCTTCCTATCGTGATTGATATTGAGACAGCCAGTAACAACTATGTTATGGCTGATTCTGTTTACCGTAACTGCACTCTACTCGTTGATAACATAGTAAACAATCTTGATCTCATCCCGATACCGTTGAAAGAATTTGATGTCATCATCGGCATGGATTGGTTAATAATTAACGAAGCTACGATTGTATGCTACTGCCGGATCATCAGAATCAAGTCTTCAGACGACCGAGTATTGGAAATTAAAGGCGAGAAGTGAAAAGGTGCTCACTGCTTTATATCCGTTGAAAAAGCTCACAAGTATCTGTCTAAGGGACACGAGTCTTATTTATGCTATATCTCATCTGAATCTAACTCTGAAGCCAAAAAGAAATCCATATCTGATATTCCAATCGTCTGTGAGTTCCCAGACGTATTCCCTGATGACATTTCTGGAGTGCCACCAGAACGACAAGTTGAGTTCAGAATCGATTTAGTTCCTGGTGTGGCTCCTATCGCCAAAGTTCCCTACAGACTTGCGCCTGCAGAAATGCAGCAAATGTCAAAGCAATTGCAGGAGCTGTTAGAATAGGGATTTATCCGACCTAGTTCATCTCCGTGGGGTGCACCTGTCTTATTCGTTAAGAAGAAAGACGAAACTTTTCGTATGTGCATCGATTATCGGGAGTTGAACAAAGTCACAATGAAGAATAAATATCCTCTGCCCAGAATTGATGATCTATTTGATCAGCTACAAGGAACCAGCTACATCTCAAAAATCGATCTTCGTTCTGGGTATCATCAGCTAAAAGAGAATGAGAGTACCAGGCTCAGAGAATCTCTCAGCAAGAATTATAAGCTGGTTCTTCGACTGAGAACTTCAGCTATTCATTCTAAAGAGAAGAGATGGACTCCAATACCTTAGGCGGACGCTCAGATTATTTAATAAATTGCCAAAGGTAGAAGTAAAGGAGTTTGCTTGGAAAGAGTTAGTTAATATCAGTGAGAATCCTTATGCTGAGGTTATAGCCAAGATTATCAGCTTCCTCTAATTCGGAGTCTTCTACCGAGGCCAGCTTGATCTCAACGATATCTATCACATTGTGAATGTGACGCACATATAGCTCTGTGATAGGCTGTGAGTTTACGATCACCTCATCAACATTATCGTATTCGTCTTCTATCACTTCATCATCTGACTTCCATTCAGGAACGTCCTCTGGCACGAACTCTCCTTCTTCCAACTCTTCAATATCTTCTTCAAAATAAAACTTTATCTCTTCTTCCTCAATATCCATTAGAGCGTCAATCATTTCGCTCTTAATAGCCTTTGAAGTATCAGCCTCACCTCCTTCAGCTTCTGACTGACTTGGCTCCCCCTGAACATCAGCATGCTGAGCAGAAGAAAGATCTACTGGCTCACTATCTTTTTGTGCATCGGGATCATTGCATTCGTCATCTTCTCTTCTCAATTCTTCTATATCTTTGCAACTGGTCTCCCCCTGAGCCTTAAGATTTTTCATTAGCTGCTCGAGGAGGGACCTCATCGTTCTGATCTCAACAGCCTGATCAGCGACAAATGTCTTCAATTCAACATTCTCTTGATCAACCTTTGCAACAAATGTCTTCAATTGTATATTCTCTTGATCAATCTTTACATTATGCTCTTGATGTTAGGTGACTGCTTTTGTGAGTTGGAATATTTGGACTGTTTGGAAGTCCACTTTGCTTCGGAGCTCTGAGAAACGTTGATTGTCTGTGAAGGTGGATGAAGTGGATGGAATTGATGTGATTGGTGACGGCGTTATTTGTGGTTGAACAGATGGTTGAGCGGATGGAATCTCAGGCTCGGAAGCAGAAGCAGACGAAGCTCCTTGCATAAACTTGTGCCTTTTGGCCCTTTGCCTAGGCACTAAAGGGGTAGGATCTTCAGCTTCATAATCGGAATCTCTAGCTGATCTTTTTCCTTCCTCTTCTATCAGATTGTCCACTAGTCTTGAGCCATATTGCCCAATACGTACAAATGGGTCAACAGATTCAACGGCTGCTTCTTCGGCTATTTCTTCTACCTCTATCTCTTCAGCTTCTTCTGACTCAGATTCTGAAGTGGTCACAGCTTGACCCTCTACCTTAGGTACATATTCATCGCATAAGATCATCTTCATCAACTGGAGGCTCCAGAATATCACCAACAAGCTCAGTAGTAATATCTTCATGTGCATGAGAGCCTAGATCCAAAATTTCATCCAGAGTCTCTACTCGTGGATCTATTTTTGGGGCCACTCCAGAAGGACCCGCAACATCCAATGAAGGACCTGCTTCCTCTGACTCTTGCACCCTGCTTGTTGAAGGCCTTGAAGCCTGAGTTGGTCTTACTTGAGCTCTTTGCCTCCTTCTTTGTTGTACTGGAGGACGTTGGGGTTGTTGTTGCTGCTGTGGTACTTGCTGCGGCTGTGGTTGCGGTTGCGGCCCTTCCCCAGCCCAATTCACACCCTCCGGGGTTTAAAAATCTGGATTTACCACGGCACCAAACAGTGGTGCATCCAGTGTTCTAACCACGTCTGCCCTACGGGCGTTGTGTGATTGACAATCAGCAAAAATTCGCTTATCGATAACAGCGACACTTTGAATATCTGGCAACTGCGGCAAGTTCGGCAAGAAGTGTCTAATCAGCATCATTACGAATCTCGGATACATCAGAAACCTTTCTCATGCTGTAGCAGTTATTTGATGAACAAACTCTACAAAGAACATCTCGGAGTAGCTGAATTGCTTATTATAAACCAACGCGATCATTGCCGACTGCATCTTTGACACGATATAATCAAATCCGGCCTTCTTAGGTTCAAAGCACACCATAAAGACATGTGCTAAGTACCTCCATTGGCCTATCAGACCTGGCTTCATATACGAAGCCTTAGTGATATCCAGTCCGTACCCTATTCTGAAAAAGGCTGCTTGCCTTATCTGCAATGGAAAATCAATTGACCCAGCTTCCTGCTCTACAGTCCCCAGCTGCAAAATCCTACGAAGCATATCAACAGAAAATACAATCGGATGCCCAGCAACTCTTGTCCTTAACACCGTTGGCGTCACAGTACAGTCTACTTGCAAATGATCCCAAAACTGTCTGACATAAGGCAGTACGATCTGCACATTGTGAGAAAGGGCATACGACACCCTTGAATTAGCCAGGAAATCCACCATTTGGCAGAATGCCTGAGCTTCAGGAAGCTCACGATCCGGCGAGACAAGCATATTATGCTTTTGAATGAAAGCTCCGTCTCCCATATCTGGACAATAAACAGTACCATATGTCAGAAATGAATAATAAAAAATGAAACTTGTTTAAATTCAAATTTGTTTTATTTTGAAATTAAGTAAGTTCAAAATCCATCACTTATGAATTTCTACAAGTTTGACGTTAAAATTATTCAAACATCTCGATTTTAATAACAAACTCGAATGACATGTTCGAGTTTAACTTGAATTCGAGTTTGCTGACATATTCGAACTTAATGACAAACTCAAACTATATGAACAAACTCGAAGTCGGCACTTTGAATACACAAATCCAAGATTTAAACCATTTTAGACTTAGAAAAACACATTCACTAGTCCTAATACGTTCTAATCGAAGATATTTATCACTTATTTGAAGTTTCACCGGTTAAACTTTGTGATTTTGAATCACAAAGTTCAAAACCCTTAAAACTTCAAAATAGGTCGATTTTTGCTCAAATTGAGTCTAATACTTCCTAAATCTTGTATAATAATGTTGTTTATACCTAGATTTGATTATATAGTCGAACACGAAGGAACAAAACTTTGACAAATAGTGAAAAGATCGAATCGGTAAACTCGAAGAAACAAACTCGAAATCGCTCAGACAAGTTCTAACTACTAAACTCGAAGGTAGGTGACATAAATGAGTCACTGTTGACCTATATATACTAAGCATCTTCGAACTTGTCTCAAATTCGAAGTTACTGACATTTTCGAATGTTAATTCGAATTTGTCTTAAAATTCGAACTTGTGTCACACCCCGTTACCCCGGTTGGCAACGAAGCGCGAGTCGTGGAAGCGTAACCATAATCATAATGAACGACCACTATATGGACGTTTTCAAAAATACATCGGCATAACTTTAAAAGATATAAATGTTTTACACAACACAAAATGATAAAGAGAAGTTTGCAAGATACAGAGATTTAAATACATAATTAAATCATCCAAAATAATTCAAATAAATCTCCGATGGTTTGTAACTGAGTGCGACTCCTTAAATGCGGAAGTTTGAAAATACTACTGATGTGAAGGACTTGCCTTAATTTCTTGAAAATACACGCTAAAATACGTCAACAAAATTGTTGGTGAGCTCATAGGTTTACACGTAAATCTGACTTGTATGTACAACAATAATAGAGATTGAATTTATAAAATCATAAATTCCTTGTTATGTATTACATATATACCATCATGCAACCGAAGCTTAATTTAAAATGAGTTTGCCCTGTGCAGTATTCCCATACGTAATACCGTGTGTTGAATATATATGCACCCGCTGTTAGCCGACCCGACTAACCCGAGTGGGGGACATGACTCCCAATAGATCTATCCACAATATATTCGCGCTTACAAATAAATGCAATTAACGGTTCATGATAAAAGGGCTAATGGAACCACATGTGTAATACATATTAGAAATTAAGTTATTTTCGTGTCCATATAAAAACGAAGCATGTATTTCATCCCCAAAACATAACAGTGTGAAAATAAGGGCTATGAGAACTCACCGGGATTGCGATGACAAAAATCTAGCGTAAAAAGCTTTTAGCGTAAATGGATGGACGATGCGTCGAGTGAGTTTAATCGAGTCCTAAATGATAATAAGGACTTAATATCTCTAATATATGATGATATATATATTTATAGATTTTTATGTCTTAAATCACCCAACATTACAAGTTTATAAATAAAATTCGCTTAAAACGTCAAGTTTATATATATATATATATATATATATATATATATATATATATATATATATATATATATATATATATATATATATATATATATATATAATTTTCCAGCTTTTTTGGAGGTTTTTCGGCCTACTTTGAGGTTGTTTTTGACCAAGCTCCAAAATGTTTTAGACTTTGGTTTTCTAGGTCATTAAACTATTATATACATAGGATTTTTAGAATCAAGAACGACCATTTTTCGAGATGTTTATGTTGTTGAAAAAGCTCGTTAAAAATATCAACATAATTCATTATATACATTTTTCGAGATGTTTATGTTGGTTTTCTAGGACATTAAACTATTATATACATAATTCATTTCGTTGAGTTATGAATTAGTTATGATTTTTCAAAGTCGATATAAATTTTTTGCCGAAAATCCGCAGTTTTATAAACTTGAAACAACTTATGATTCTTGTTGTTTATTCAAAGACTACTTGTATAAAAGTTGTAAAAGTTATATAACACATATATAACACATGTTTTCATAATATTAACATGTTTATAATGTATTCATATATTCATATTTACATTTAAAGAAACAACTTAAAAATAAAAACTAGAAACTTATAAACTTGAGTTTTTATGAAACTTGTTGTTGTTGGTGATTATATATATTATGCAAGACTTATATAAACATAAATGTATGATGAAATAAGTTAGTATTTACTTACTTTGAAGTATTTAGAATATGATTTTGAGTAGAAGTTGAAATCCTTGCAAGATATGCACCAAAACACTTGATTTTCTTGAAGAACACTTGAATGCACAAGTTTGTGATGTGTAAGTGTATAAATCCGGTTTTGAGAGAAGAAAAGGAGAGGTTTTTGTTGTTTGAAGTGTGGAAAAGAAGTGAGAAATGAGGTCTTATTTATAGGCAAAGTGTTTGCTCTTTCAAATGATGAAAGGAATGGATGAAAAGGTAGAGTGCACTTTTAAACAAAATGATTGTGTTTAAAGTAATATTAAAAAAAATAAAGTCAAACTCTAATAACCCATATGCCTAAAATCTGGCCCCTTATGTATTTATAATGTATATATATATATATATATATATATATATATAGATTTAGGTTCAAGTGAGTACCACCTCTAATGCAGCGCACCAGAAGGTACCTCCCTTAAAAGTAATTTTTTTGAAATTTTTTTTCATGAACATGTTCTAATTAACATTACACAGATCATATGTGAATTTGACGCAAATCCGAACACTCTAAGTGCATGAAAACACACATCACATAAATGCATGTTCACATGTCTTCAAAATTATGTAAGTGTGTGTTCACATCATTTTTTAGGAGCTAGGAGATGTGAATGTATGTGAAATTTACATACGATCTTCATAATGTTAATTAAAACATGTTTATGAAAAAAAAATTTTAAAAAGTTTTTTTTAAAGGTGGTACCTTCTGGTGCGCTGCATTTGGGTGGTACTCTCTCGAACCATATTCTATATATATATATATATATATATATATATATATATATATATATATATATATATATATATATATATATATATATATATCTATATATTTTTGTATAACTGTATTTAGGAATGTATTCTTGTATTTCCCTTTTCTTGTAATTTCAAAAATACTTATGGATGTATTGTGTTAATGAATTGTTTTAGTCTTGCATAATTAATGTTAAGTAATTGTATTACTGTTTGATTAGTGTCACTAATCATAATTTAAGTATGTACTTAGTTGAATTAATCCTTCATAACGTAAATTGATCGGATTAATTGATTGCCCGCTTCATCGCACCGATGAATTTGATTCTAATTGAGTTGAATTTTCTAATGAGCATTGTTAATCACTTTGATTAGTTTCTAATGACCACTGATTAGGTTATAATTGGCTATTGAATATTGATTAAGTCGTAGTTGCTAACCTGGTTTAATGCCGGATGTTACAGTCTCCCCCTGTTAAGGGAATTTCGTCCCGAAATTTTACCATGTTTCCTCAGGGGAGGGGGTATTGTTACTTAAGAGTAGATGAGAGTATCTTTGCTTAAACTGGCCTTTGCATGCCTATGTGAATTGTGGTCCATGTCTAGAATTCCATCTGACCTTGAGGATGGGTATACAACTGTGCTTCAATCCTTTGACCTTACGGTCCACGATTTCAACCGGCTCATAAATGAAGCGAAGTTTATCAGTTAGCTGGATCTCTTCCAAGGGGTAACAAGTGTCTCCTCTAACAAAACTTCTTCATATTTGATACATGGAAGGTATTGTGCATGCTGCTAAGCTCTGGTGGTAACTCTAAACGATAAGCTACGAGTCCAATTCCCCTTAAGACTTTGCATTGTCAATGTATCGAGGGTTTAGTTTTTCCTTATTTTCCTAATCGTATCACACCCTTCCATGGCGAGACTTTCATTGGTACTCGTTCTCCTTATTAGAATTCAAGGGATTTTCTTCCTACATCTGCATAACTTTCTGACAATTGCGGGCAACTTTTAGTCAGTTCCGCATCTGTACTATCCTTTCGGTAGTTTCGTGAATGATCTTAGGGCCAGTGATTTGGCTATTTCCTACTTCTTCCCATCTAATCGGCGATCGACAGTTTCGCCCGTAGAGGGCTTTAAATGGAGCAGCTTTAATACTCGAGTGATAGCTATTTGTAGTACGATAATTCCACTAAGGCAAATGCGTATCCATTACACAGGCTCTTAATGTATGTTCTAGGGTTTGGATCGTTCTATTATTCTGACCATTGGTCTGAGAGTGATATGTGGTACTCATGTACAGGTTTGTATCCACAGTTTGCTATAATAATTGCCAAAAGCTTAGTTGTAGATCTGCTATCCATATAAAAAATGATTATAATAGGCACTCCGTGTCCGGAGACGACTTCCTTGAGGTACGTTTGGACTAGCTTATTCATCCTGATGTTCTTCTTGATTGGTAGGAACGCGCGGATTTTGTTAGGTGGTCGAATATTACTCAAGTGGTTTCTGATCTTGGTCTTAACTTTGGAGCATGTTAGGAATTTTCTGACAGATATGGCAATGTCATTCTTCATGATAGGTCACCCGTATAGCTCCTTAAGGTCATGATACATTTTATCGGATCCGGGGTGAACGACATATCTTAATTTGTGTCCTTCATCCATAGCCAACTTTCTTATTCCACCAAACAGAGTAATCAGATTCTATTCATGAACTATAGATTTTTATTAGCCCTTATCCTAAACTATTTATCCACTTGTACTCTTAACGGCTTAGCTCATTAGTTTTCCTCAGGTGATAACGAATTTCACGGTTGCAATCACTTATTAGCTCTATCAACGATGTTACCTCATGTTTGACTCTTTCTGGTTCATGATGTGTTGGAGGCTCTTATGGTCCGTGAGTGTAGTACATTTCTTACCGTACAACTAATGTCTCCAAGGATAAAGACTACTGCTCCAAGATCCAGATCATGTGTTGTGTAAATCACCTAGTGAACCTTAAGTTTTCATAAAGCATAAGCTATGACCCTATCTTTCTATATCAACCCATTGTGTGAAGCGTCATAGTAATCTATTAATTTCTCGTTCCTCTTAGGTAAGGACAAAATAGGTGCGCTGCATAGTTTGTGCTTTAATAACTGATATGATGTCTCCTGATCCTCGCCCCAATCATACTTAATGTCATTTCGGGTCAGTTTTGTTAGAGCTCCGGTGATCTTTGAGAAAATTTCTGATAATTGCCTATAATAAGTGGTAAATCTTAAGGACTGTCGTATCTCTATGGGGGTTCTAAGAGTTGACCAATTCCTGATAACCTTGATATTTGCGGGGTCGACTTGGATCCCTTTACTATTGATCACATAACCGAGAAATCTTACAAAAGTCAAACTTAGAAAGTTTGGCATATAATTGTTCTTTCTTCAACAACTCTAGAGTCAGTCTTAAATGTTTGCTCGTGCTCCTCCTTGTTTCGTGAGTAGATTAAAAGTCATTCATGATTACAATCACAAATTTGTCTAAATAAGGTTTGCACACCCGATGAGGTCCATGAGTACCGTTGGGGACACTAGTTAATCCAAACGGCATTAATAGGAATTTATGATGACCGAAACGGAATCTGAAAGCTGTCTTTGGAATATCTTTCTTGAGAACTCTAACTAGATGATAACCATACCTTAGGTCGATCTTCGAATAGAAGCTTAATTCTTGGAGTTTTGTCAAACAAGTCATTGATCCTAGGAAGTGGGTATTGGTTCTTTTAGCTTATTTAATTTCTCGGTAATTGACGCACATCCCGAAAGTTCCATCCTTCTCCTTTATGAACAACACTGGAGCTCCTCCAAAGCGAGGAACTCGGTTTGATAGGCCCTTTATCTAAGAGCTCCTACAGTTGGTTGGACGATTCTTACACTATTGATGGGGCGATACGGCATGGTGCTCGAGCCACTGGTACCGCACCTGATACTAGGCCTATTTTTTAATTTGACTTGCCTCGATGTTGGGAGTTCAGGTAAGTGTTCTGGAAAAACTTTGGGGTAACCATAAATAATAAGAATATTTTCGAGCCGCTTTCCCTTTGGCTCCCTCTCTGCTAGAGATGATGCTTACTTTGGTATTTCTTGCTTTGCGTTGGACAGTAAGGACCTTCTTATTGGCTAAAGGTATATGAACTGTCTTCTTGTTGCAGACTACTTCCGCACGATTTTTCGATAGTCAATCCTATGATCACGTAAAACCCTTCCCAGTTTGATGGGCATCAAGTCTGTTTCAAAGAGTTGGCCTACACATTCTAAGGAGCATCCTTGACTTATATTATTTGTCTTAAGCCTCTTACTGTCATCAACTTCAGTGGCATAAGTGGCACTTAGTGGTGTAAGAATGAAATTTATCTGCTTACTGAACTTTGTTGATATAAAGCTCCTATTAGCACCAGTATCAAATGCATAAGTGGTATCTATTGGGATAAGAGGATAAGTCTATGGGTTGGAAATTTCTTAGGCCGGTTGTCGTACTACATATCCTCATGCACATAGTTATGGATAAAACTTAGTTCTTCATTAAAATACTTGATACCTAATCTTTGTACATGATATGGTTGGGATTTCCTGATAAATTTTTTTTAGGCCTTACATACCTTAAGATATATCAGATAGTAACGCCTAGAGAAATACTATAAAATGGTAGAAAGGGTACTAAGTATGAGATGCCTCCGAGGTTTCCTCGTACTTCAGAGCGTTAAGTCGTTGGGTAAGTTCTGCACTGTGGGTTTTGTGCTCTGCTAGGCATTGTCACAATTCGTCGATTCCTTCTTGTTGAATTGCCTGGTATTCTGATTAGCCCAAGGTTCATTGGTGGTTTGCATTGCCTCGTACTTAATCCTTGCAAAGATCTCACCGACCTCTTGGTGGATTTTGTCGAAATTGGGGGTCGTGTCTGGCGGCCCTTGCCACTAACAGGGGCATCGTTTGGTACATAGGTTTCTGGGTAAGTGTCAGCACTTAAGAGGAAGATGGTGTTCCGACTTTAAACTGGCTTTGGATCTCCTCCTCGTTTCTCCACTCTTGGAGAGTCTGAGGCGTCCATCCCCACTGTCTTATGTTTGCCCGTCACTACTGCGACCGGCTTTGCTGATGGGCAGGTACCGGGATAGACTCCCGTTGTGCTAGTCACACCCTTTTCCTAGGGGTGAACTTCTTCAATGGTCCATTGGGATGGTTTCTGAATAGGGTGATGGATGGAATATGTGGTGGTGAAGGTGGAGCAATTTGTGCTACAGGGCCACAGTTGCCCTCGTGTTTTGACGAGTCCATTACATCGTCATTGATTGGGTCTGGGTGGGTTCCCGATCCAAAGTACACCTCACTGCCGCCTCGGCTTTCTTGTTCCATGGGTGAGAATTCATCCTCTGAGTCAAAGATGATAATAACTGTATTGTTCAACATGTTATTGTCATCAGGGTCCGTACTATGTTCACAGTTCTTGAAGAAAGTTTAGTTTTTGTAACAGTTATAGTCTAGGTACTAATGCAACCTAGTTCACTATGACTATGGCTCTGATACCAATCTGTCACACCCCGTTATCCCGGTTGGCAACGAAGCGCGACGTCGCGGAAGCGTAACCATAATCATAATGAACGACCACTATATGGACGTTTTCAAAAATACATCGGCGTAACATTAAAAGATATAAATGTTTTACACAACACAAAATGATAAAGAGAAGTTCGCAAGATGCAGAGATTTAAATACATAATTAAATCATCCAAAAGAATGCAAATAAATCTCCGATGGTTTGTAACTGAGTGCGACTCCTTAAATGCGGAAGCCTGAAAATACTACCGATGTGCCTTAATTTCCTGAAAATACACGCTAAAATACGTCAACAAAATTGTTGGTGAGCTCATAGGTTTACACGTAAATCTGACTTGTATGGACAACAATAATAGAGAATGAATTTATAAAATCATAAATTCCTTGTTATGTATTACATATAAACCATCATGCAACCGAAGCTTAATTTAAAATGAGTTTGCCCTGTGCAGTATTCTCATACGTAATACCGTGTGTTGAATATATATGCACCCGCTGTTAGCCGACCCGACTAACCCGAGTGGGGGACATGACTCCCAATAGATATATCCACAATATATTCGCGCTTACAAATAAATGCAATTAACGGTTCATGATATAAGGGCTAATGGAACCACATGTGTAATACATAATAGAAATGAAGTTATTTTCGTGTCCATATAAAAACGAAGCATGTATTTCATCCACAAAACATAACAGTGTGAAAATAGGGGCTATGAGAACTCACCGGGATTGCGATGGCAAAAATCTAGCGTAAAAAGCTTTTAGCGTAAATGGATGGATGATGCGTCGAGTGAGTTTAATCGAGTCCTAAATGATAATAAGGACTTAATATCTCTAATATATGGTGATATATATATTTATAGATTTTTATGTCTTAAATCACCCAACATTACAAGTTTATAAATAAAATTCGCTTAAAACGTAAAGTTTATATATATATAATTTTCCAGCTTTTTTGGAGGTTTTTCGGCCTACTTTGAGGTTGTTTTTGACCAAGCTCCAAAATGTTTTAGACTTTGGTTTTCTAAGACATTAAACTACTATATACAAAGGATTTTTAGTATCAAGAACGACCATTTTTCGAGATGTTTATGTTGGTGAAAAAGCTCGTTAAAAACCTATGTTGGCCATTTTTGAGCTGTCAAACTTTCGGTTTCCCAAATAATTTCTGGAGGTCTTAAACTCCAAAATAAATTATGAACAATTCCAGATATATAGTTAAGACATAGATCTAACTTTTGAGACAAGAATCAACTCATTTCGTTGAGTTATGATTTAGTTATGATTTTTCAAAGTCGATATAAATTTTCTGCCGAAAAACCGCAGTTTTATAAACTTGAAACAACTTATGATTCTTGTTGTTTATTCAAAGACTACTTGTATAAAAGTTGTAAAAGTTATATAACACATATATAACACATGTTTTCATAATATTAACATGTTTATAATGTGTTCATATACTCATATGCACATTTAAAGAAACAACTTAAAAATAAAAACTAGAAACTTATGAACTTGAGTTTTTATGAAACTTGTTGTTGTTGGTGATTATATATATTATGCAAGACTTATATAAACATAAATGTATGATGAAATAAGTTAGTATTTACTTACTTTGAAGTATTTAGATATGATTTTGAGTAGAAGTTGAAATCCTTGCAAGATATGCACCAAAACACTTGATTTTCTTGAAGAACACTTGAATGCACAAGTTTGTGATGTGTGAGTGTATAAATCCGGTTTTGAGAGAAGAAAAGGAGAAGTTTTTGTTGTTTGAAGTGTGGAAAAGAAGTGAGAAATGAGGTCTTATTTATAGGCAAAGTGTTTGGTCTTTCAAATGATGAAAGGCATGGATGAAAAGGTAGAGTGCACTTTTAAACAAAATGATTGTGTTTAATGTAATATTTAAAAATAAAAGTCAAACTCTAATAACCCATATGCCTAAAATCTGGCCCCTTATGTATTTATAATGTATTTATATATATTTTTTTTATAAATGTATTTAGGAATGTATTCTTGTATTTCCCTTTTCTTGTAATTTCAAAAATACTTATGGATGCGTTGTTTTAATGAATTGTTTTAGTCTTGCATAATTAATGTCAAGTAATTGTATTAGTGTTTGATTAGTGTCACTAATCATAATTTAAGTATGTACTTAGTTGAATTAATCCTTCATAACGTAAATTGATCGGATTAATTGATTTCCCGATTCATCGCACCGATGAATTTGATTCTAATTGAGTTGAATTTTCTAATGAGCATTGTTAATCACTTTGATTAATTTCTAATGACCACTGATTAGGTTATAATTGGCTATTGAATATTGATTAAGTCGTAGTTGCTAACCTGGTTTATTGCCGGATGTTACAACTTGCGATTCAAGCTGCATCCTCCATAGTCTGAATCCGTGAACGCTTCCAATTCCAAATCGCCCTCCGCGTGATACCAAAGACCCAGCTTCGGTTTCGAATAGAGGTATCGTAGAATTCGCTTCACGGCTTTCATGTGCATCTCTTTAGGATTAGCTTGAAACCTAGCACAAATACACACAGCAAACATTATGTCAGGTCTAGAGGCAGTTAAATACATAAGTGATCCAATCATGGCCCGATATAACGTCGGATCCACATCGGTATCACTTTCAGTACCCGGTCCGAGATTATGATTCACTAGAATCGGCGTGCTGAAGTGAGCTGTCAGCTTGGTTCCTTCCATCCCGAAGCGTTTTAAGATGTCGTAGACATACTTCGTCTGATGGATAAACATGCCCTCCTTCTTTTGATCGACTTTCAACTTCTCCTCGAGGTAACGGAACTAACTCCCACACTTCAAGTTTCCAAAACTGTGACAGTTCTTCCTGCATCGCTTCAACACAAGAGTTATCCTTTAGTGCCATTTGCACATTCTTCGGCTCTACTTGCGAAATGAAACATGAGTAGAGGCAAGTATGAAAGGCCTCAGAGTCATTGATCAGCGGCAACAACACTATGTTGTTATTCAAACTACTCCTAGTCCTCACACCAGCATTAGGATTTCCTATGATACTTTCAATACGATGATTCTTATTGATCCTAGATGTTTCTATCTCGTCAACCCTAAGATTATCTACTAGATTTGATCCTATTTCGCCTAACGGGGGAACGACTTCAGACTCTACATTTTCATCCTAGTGAACGTTGTCCTAGAGTTGGAATTTGTTGTCTGATTTTCGTTTGTTGGGAACTCATAATCATTTTCTGCTTGAGATCTATCTTCAGTTGTTGTAGGCTCGGAAGTTGATAGAAACGTTGTCCTCGGAAAACTTTGACCCTCGTTATTCAGATTTAATGACGACAAGTCCTGTTCGATAGTACCTACATTTCCATCCAAAGGAATGTTAAATGATTCAAACAATTTGTCATAATCAAAAATCCATTACGGACCAGTTTGGGGTTCATGTGTATAATGATACTGAAATTAACTTCGAGCCAGAAGATGTCGGATCTGAGACATCACCACAGAGGAGAGGTCATTACCCAAAATCAGACTCGAAGCAACAATTCACCTTTGATGACATCCCACCTTCGAAATGACGGGAAAGAAGCATAGAAATGCTAACACTTGTAACATCAATGTTATACACAATCTCCACTGTATCGTTAGATTTATTAAAACCCGTTTGTTTAGTGAGTTAGGCACATAACTAGGCGGGCAGCTGTGTGACAATACTACAGAGAAAGCGGCGATTTCGTGTAACATGCTATGGTCTCAACGCCCTTACGAGGTAGTGATGAGTTTCACGCGCTCTAAGCCCGGCCCGCGCGCGGTTAGGAAGATTGGCCTCAATCACAAGGAGCCAAAGGCGAAGATGGCAGTGGAGGAATCTGATGGCTAGGCGAATGGGGGGCAGCTGTAGTCTTTTTTTGATCGCGTTCATGAGTGGGAATTTGTAGTGTGACTTGGCCCCGTTTCTTGTTGAAACGATCATATACCCATATATTGACAGCTTTCGATAACCTGTGAGAAAATGTGGATCGCATGCGATCCAAGAGAGGAGTTGTGAACGATTCCGACGCTTCGGTTTGCTACAGGATGGTCCCGCAGGCCCTCTTGGGGAACCTCTTCTGCCACGTGAGGCTGGTGAGAAGGTCCGGGAAGCACCCAATGCGCCAGAGAGGGTGTTGCTTCCGTAGTGACGAGCGCTCGAAAAGCACAGCCAATCACGAATAGCATTTCTCGATGCTTCTCAACACTGACTTTTCTTCAGGTCTTACGAATTTGATTCGAACCAATCAAGCTACTCTTGCCCCTTTGCTACTGCCCATAGCACATTCAGCCCAATTGGCCTAAGGCTTCTCTATAGAATTAGAATAGACTATTCCCACAGCTAAGCTTATTCCATTTCAGTGCTCGCCCTTTGAATCTTCAGTAGGGGCCTTTAGTCTTTTGATTAGAGTAGGGGTCGCGAGAGAGCAGAGCGTACCGCCCTTGGATCTGAGGCAGAATGGATAGATAGAGTCTGGTTTCGCCAGGCGCTCCTGTCCCTTTCCCGAGAGGATGGCTTCCCCCTTGGGCTACCCTCGGATGAAAGAAGTGCGCGGGTAGAGCAAGAACTATGAGCGGGTAGACCGGGGATGGGAGTTGGCTATGAGCTAGACTAGAGGGAAAGCTACGAATCTAAGAGCAATGCGCTAGTCAACCTAGTAGACTTCAGCGCCGTAGCGCCTGGTACTCGAACATTGGCTCGAGGCATTTTCTCTACCCCTTCTTACCCTGAACGTCAGCCTTTTCACCAAACTTAGGTTGATGTTTTGTTTTCATTAAAGTGCATGGTACCCCAAACGGTTCGAAGCTAGTTAAATTCGGTGGCCTTTTATTCAAAACGTCATAACAGGTTTTGTTTAATGATTTGACAGTAAGGACCCTGTTTAACACATGACAAGCGGTATTCACTGCCTCCCCCCAAAACATGGTAGGGAGCTTTGAATCCGAAAGCATGCTCCTTGCTGCCTCAATCAATGTCCTGTTTTCCGTTCGTCCACCCTATTTTGTTGTGGCTCATATGGTGCACTAAATTGATGCACTATGCCCTTTGATAGGCAATATACACCAATAACCGTGTTTTTAAACTTCGTTCCGTTATCACTTCTGATACGTTTTGCCCGCGTTCCGTAAGGGTTCTCCACTTGGTCTAAGAACCCGATTAGCTTCGCAGTTGTCTCGTCCTTTGTACCTAAAAAGAAAACCCAAGAAAAACGTGAGTAATCATCAGTAATAACCAAACAATACCAACTACCACCTATGCTCCTTTTGTTGATTGGTCCGAACAGGTCCATATGCAACAAATCGAACATGGCAGCTATTGAGTTCTGAGTCTTGGACTTGTGTGCCTTCTTGTGTTGTTTTCCTTTCTTGCATGGTAGACACTTGTCCTCGAACTGAAAACTCTTCATTGGAACACCTTGAACCAACCCATTTTTAGTAATGTAGTTCATCTTTATCAGGTGCAAGTGTGCCATGCGTCTGTGCCACAAAACCGATTCAGTCTCTGATGCCTTATATAGTAGACATATTGGTCCCATTGAAGAGTCTGGTTTGTTCATGTCGAGCATGTACAAGTCATTCTTCCTTGGATCCCTCATCAGTATCCACTCTTCAGGTACTTTGAATCCCGGTTTCAGCACTAACGCCTCAGTGTCGGTGAAAACCACTGAGTTCTTCTTATCACAGATTTGAGATACACTAATGAGATTGTGAACCAGTTTCTCAACGTGACAAACTTGATCCAGTTTTATACTCTCATTAGTGACCACTCCAGTACCACTGATATTCCCTCCTTTATTACCAGCGAACGATACAAAGCCCATGTTCCCTCCCTTGAAGTCTGCGAGTAGACTTCCTTCCCCTGTCATGTGTCTGGAGCAACCACTGTCGACGAACCACTTGTTGTTTAAACCTGTAGTTATCTCCTGCACATGAAAGAAAATAGGTTAGTTATCACGGGGATACCAAGCCATAACTAACTTGGTAATACCGTTCTCATCCACATACTTGAACTCTTTCAAATACCCATCTCTCCTTTCAGGTGACTTGGGTTTTTGATTTAGAGCCTGTTGTGGTGCACAGTGATTTAAGTTCACTCTCGGCCTTTGGGTAGGCATTTGCTATGGAGCTCTTGAATAGTTTCGATTATAAGGCCTTTCCGATTGATATCCCTGAGCTCTACCTGGTGTAGTGCTCCTATAATTTTGTTGCGGTCCTGACCTAGATTAATTAGAGACTCTATTTGGTGAATTAGTCCTAATTACTTCTTTGGCTCGACCTAACACAGGTGTTTGTTTCACAACAGATTTTGGTGTGGCTTGCATAATTTTCATGGTATTCTGAGAACCGCTTATGCTTGCTACACTGGAAGGTTTATGTTGTTCCGGCTTTCCAGTCTTAGGAGTAGAATCTACCTTCCTATGTGGACAACTAGAAGCAACATATCCCTTTTCATGACATCTAAAGCAAGATATTTTGTGAATCGACTTCTTATGCGCGCCTTTTGACTTAGGTGTCTCACTAGTGTCTGGTTCTTTCGTCTCAACTATAGTGACTATTTCTTCCTCTTGATCATTAAAGTCAATTTTTGCTTGTCCTACAGGCTTATCACTAGAGGATGGCATAAATTTGACCTTCTTAATCTTAGCATTATTACCAGTCACCTTAGCTTCTTTATCCTTAACTGGTTCAGACATATGTTCAGGTTCTACCTCTAAGTCAACTGGTGTTTCAGTTTTCTCCTGAGGCTGAGGTACATAGTTATTATTGAAAGGTGGAGGACTCTCATTATACCCTAGACCTACAAGTTTCTTAGACTGACGCTGTGCATCTAAGATCTTCCCTAGGTTGAGTGATGAGTTCCTAAACTTTTCCAGTTTACTATTCGCCTCGGCTACCTTAACCTTAGAGTCAGCTAGCTCTACTTCTTTAATTTTAAGCTCTTTGGTGAATGCCTCAACATGTTCATACATCAGTTCTATTCTAACACACTGCTCACTCAGCTTGTCTTTAAGAACTATGACATCTTGTGCATCTGCCTTAAGCTTATTTCTAAGATCTTCCTTTATATCTAATAAGCTAGCGTTGTCCGATTTTAAAGATTCATTTAAAGCAGTTAGAATTTGATGTGAATCTGGCACTAAGTTTAACCTATCATTAGACGAAGCACATAAAACACATAAATCATGGAAAGTAGAGAAATTCAGAAGTACCTTTGCGTGATCTGATTCCAAGTTAGCCATCTGTGTGGAAAACTCCAGAATTGTCTGATCTTCTGACTTTTCCACCAACATGGGACTGATGTCATCCTGATTGCTGTCCCCAGTCGTTTCCTCTGCTCCGACAGTACCAGTCTCCGTTACTTCAGCCATAAAGGCTCTAGCATTGGACTCTGGATGTGTAATCCAGTCATATGTTCCATCTAGCTGTCTGTCAGATGTGACGTTGGTTAACAGAACAGCTATGTTTGCCTGACTGCTTGAACTACCCGGCTGATATCTCCATTGAGATTGATTCTGATACTGATTTTGGTAGTTCTCGACTTTCGGTCTTTGACACTCTCTAGCGAAGTGTCCTAACCCTTGGCAGTTGTAACACTTAACTTTGGATTTATCAAACCCAATTTTATTGTTACTGACATTGAGGTTTCTGCCCGTCCTTTTGATGAACCTCTTGACTCGCTGAGTCACCATGGCCAGTTGCCATTGCAGATCCATCTCCTCTAGATCATCAGGATCTACCTGATCATAATCCTCATCCCAAAGCGCGGGATCGTTGATTTTACCCTGAACGCAATTGCCGTAGGCGGCCACAAATGAAGCCAACAGATTCAGATGGTCTTCAGCTGATTTTGCGCTCATCGGCATCTTTGAATAGCTCTGAGATGTAGATGTAGACTGATTTTGCTTTTCTTCTGGTCTAGCAAATCCTAAGAAAGCCCTGCTCACTGAGTCTTCTGTATCAACCAGTGTCGATGTTTATTGTGAAAAGAATGATGTAGCCGTCTTCGAGTCAATTGCCCCTGAAGGTTTTGATTTCCCAAAGTACATAACCGGATCTTGAACTTGTTCATAATCCCTTTCCTTCTTCAGCAACTCAAAGTGATAGGCTCTCAGCGTTCCTATGACACTCTCTAAAGTTAGAGTATAAAACTTGTCTTCATCATGCTTTATTAACGCCACATACATTTCCCATTTGGCTGGTAAAGCATCTAGAATTTTGTTAATTTTCTCTGTCTCACTATACTCTACGTCATGGTTGTCTAACTCAGTCAGCAAATGATAGAATCTGGTGATGGTCTCATCCAGCTTTTCGTTCTTCAAAGCTTTGAAGATCGCGAACTGCTGCTTGAGCATTTCCATTCTATTCTTCCTAACCCTCGGATTACCTTCACACCTCTTCTCCAAAGCATTCCAAAGCTCTTTTGCTGTCTTTTGGTTGCGAAAAGTGTGCAAGATCTCCTGAGGTAAAGCCAATCTAATGATAGTGAATGCCCGGTTCTCGGCCTCATAAAGCTTCTTATCATCGTCCTTCATCTTTGAATATGACAAGACCCTTTGTCGTCCTTCAACCTCTGCCGTCGGTGGAATGTATCCCTCGTCTATACAAATCCACATTCGCATATCATTAAATCTAGCGAAGTCGGCAAACCTATCCTTCCACCAATAATAGTCCTCCAATTTCATCAACTTTGGGGGATAATTTTCTTTTCAAACCTCGTGGTCCATCTCAATAAACTTCTGTAAACTTGTCATTGTTTCAAAAAATTTTGAATTTAAACTTAAGTAATTTAATTCGAAATTAGTTTAAATTAATTCTTTCGAATTTGAGTAAATTCGAATCTAATTAATTTTAAACTTGTTTGGAATTAAATTTGAAATTACGTTTGAAATCCAACTAAATTCGAAAAGAATGGCAAGTTCAAAGGGTATACTAAACGCGAAACTCTAAACTCGAATTTATAGTAAACTCAAAATCTGAGCAAATTCGAAATGGCCAAACTCGAATCAACCCTAAGGAACTTCGAAAGGAGCGTATTTTCTGACAAACTCGAAAAATGAGTAAACCCTAATACCCCCTTGATAAACTCGAGCGCCGCAAGTTCGAAAAACGGCTAATACTTCGAGTTTTTCAAGTCTTCAGATTAAACGAATATTTTTACGAGTAAAAATATTGATTTCGACCAAAAACTTGAAGTAATACAAAGTATTTTCTGATATCTTACTTGATAAACTCGAAAATCCTCCAAAAATGTGATTGTAACCGTCCAAAACGTCAAGAAACCACAGATGTTTCTTAGTGAACACGAAGAACAGCAACGAAGACCCTTGTGGCTCTGATACCACTTGTAAGGTCTTGACTCTACGGATCTATCTCGACACGACACCTTCCAACGAGTGCGGAATCCTCGTTAGCGGCTTTACGGTAAGATCACACACACCAAAACACGAAGACTACCACGGTGATAGACGAACAACCTTGAACGCCCCTACACAATGATTCTCTCCGAAACAACTCTCTGATAACTTGCAAGTTCGAGATCGCCTTTGCTTAATCACTCTCTGAAATTCTGCAAAGTCTAATAATTAATCGAGTTTAACCCTTAATTATACTGACACATTCGAGTTTGTCTAGGACAAATTCGAATCTGACCCAACGCCTATTCGAATTTGTCCTCAATGACAAATTCGAATTTTGCCTAAATTCGAACTTCAGTATTTAAACTTATGTTTGAACTTATGCTTTATCTTATGTTTGAATTTATCTTTGTACTTTATGTTTGAACTTCTTCTAATACATTACATCAAGTTCAAACATACAAACAATAAATATCAAACGTACATAATCAAACATATATCAAACACTTGTTAATATTCAATATCAAGTAAGGAGACTTACACAAAATACTATCAAAACTTAGACTGCTATCGTCACACCGGATATACTAACAATCTTGTAGCCAAAAACAATACATGAGGACTAGGAAACATATTCCATAAAGTGTTTAGCCTTTTCACAAAGAACAGAACACTTAGAATCTGTCCAAGCTGCTCAATAGAACAGAGCAGCATAGACAGTTTATGTCTAGCCTGTTCAGTAGATAGAACACCTTGGACAATCTGCCTTTGTTGCAACGAATGCAACAGGGTAGACAGCTTTGGGCTGATCATGCAAATCACTTTTCAGGTTTCAATAAGGCATAAACAGGCCTTATATTATACCTTCAAATGCATCAAGCAGGTTTGATTAAAAATCTCCCCCTAAGATGTAGAGCAGGTTTGACTAAGGCCTTTTTGTGCCTAACACACCCAAATCTATGTTTATAGACTATACATTCTTGTGAGCTTCTAACACCTTCTGTTCAGCCTCTTCTAGTTTCTTATTAAGGGTCTCTATTTTCTCTTCTAGTTCCTTTTTCTCCCACTCATGATATGTTCTATCATGTCCCATCTGAATCTCATTGTCCTTATAGTCATTGATCTGTTTTTCAAGATCCTCTATTGCCTGCATATACTCATACCTCCTCTCTTCCATCTTAGATGGAGTTTTACACATGCTTTCATTATGATCTCTGTACTTTTTAACCATATTTTTGCATGCTTGGGGGCAGAGTTTAGTCTTTAACTCAGATGGTAGTTCAGTGGAAGTAACAGTTGTAGTTTCTGCCATGAGAGCTTCATTCAGAAACTCCTCTTCTGTTTGGTCACTACAGTAAAAAACAGTGTCTTCTTGAGAAACAAGAGCCTGTGAAGATTGTGTTTGACTGGTTTGTTGGGGTCTAGGTGGCTGCTGACCTTATGATCTACACTCTCTAGCAAAGTATCCATGTTTGTGACACTTAACACATTTAACTTTTGATTTGTCAAATGCTGGCTTGCCTTCTGTTCTGGCTTGAAAGTTTGTTCTGCCAGTCCGTTTAGGAACCTTTTAGCCCTCTTGGACAACATGGCATGTTGCCAATTTAGGTCCATCTCTTCTAGATCATCCGGATGGATTTGTTCTACGTATTCAGAATTAAGAGAAAATAGTCCATCACTTGCAACAAATGCCTCGTAATGAACCCCAGAAGTGTTACCATCAGTCCCTGAAAAAGAATCACAGCAGTTTGATTTATCATTTGATGAAGATGATAGCAGAGAAGTGTTTTGATTATAAGAAAAGAGTTTCTTTTTATTTTTAGTTTCAGGCTCAAACACTCTCAAGCTGTTGTAGAGATCATCCAACTCTATTTCATCTAGAGTGTCCTTTGTTCTCCATTGTGCCGCATATACTATCCATTTTTCACCAACAGATCTGAGGAATTTTCTGTTTACCTCGTCTTGATCCAGGCTAACCTTAGCACTCTCCAATTCACCTATCAACTTATTGAACCTATCAAAGATTTGAGTAAGGTTTTCATTCTTTCCACCAGAAAAATTTTCATACTGCTGCTTTAAAAGATCCTTTTTCTTTCTTTTTGTGCTAGCATTGCCAGCAAATCTTTTCTCTAAAAGCAAGCGATAGAGAATGAGTAGTATATAATTATTTAAACTGATGTTGATAAGCATTAGGAATGGCTATGTGTAAAATAGTGACAGCTTTGACCTCATTCATTCTAGCCTTTCTCTCAATCTCAGTTTTTGGAGGTGTTCTTTTTGGTTTGCCTTTAGCATCTAGTTAAGGATAAATGTAGGAGGATTTTCAACATCTTCCCATAGGGCATAATCAATAAATTGAATGTGCTATTGAATCCTCAGTTTCCACATCTCGAACTCAGTGGGTTTGAGCATAGGCACTTAAAGTCCTTGCCCAGATCCACTACTGCTGTCATCAAACTCCATTGCAGAAAAAGATTTAAATACTTTAAGTTGAAAGTTTCTGACTTTGAAAACAAAGAATAAAAACAGAATCTTTGGCTCTGATACCACTTGTCAAGATCTAAATCACCTAAGATTAACTGGTTTAAATAAATCAGAGTTAAACCAATAACCTTGTTTTGAATCAAAGTCCAATTAAGAAGTTTGCGGAATAACACTTAACTGTTTTAAGAAAAACTTTCAGAACTATATACCAAAACCTTTATATTATCAAACTCTGATTACAATCACCTCTAATCTGTTTAATTAGACGAAGAACACAAACTGTTCTTAGGGTTTTTCAACCTCAAAGGCTTTTGAAACTTAATCAGAATGCAATTACAATATGAATTCTTAGGCACCGAGATTACATGACAAAGACCTAGTCTAACTCTATTTATAGCATTCTGATTTGTTTCCATGACGAATTGTGATTTCTCATGTAGTGGATATCTTTGGAAGATCTTCAAATCTTGAAATCTTTATCACTTCTTGATTTGTAGCACTTTCTGTTATCTTTCTGTTGAGCAGCTTGAACTTTGACTCTGGCAGCTTGAACTTTTGAACTAGCAGTTCGAGTTTCTTGAACTAGCAGCTCGAACTTTGTAATTACACAGGAATACTACTAAAAGTTAGAGAAATCCTAACTAATAGGTTGACATACTTAGATTATTTCCAAACAAACCAATAACTCTCGGCATAGTGTATGCAACATTAATACTCGTCTTAATCCCGAAACTAATGGACTCGGCATGAATAATAACACCACTATAAACTATATTGCTTTTACCAATCGCTACACATAATCATAATCATAGCCAAATGTTTATCATTTGCATACACATAATAGATCTAGCTTAATATGAATACATCAAAACATAATAAATTAAAGAAGAGTAAATTTAGCCGTAGATCCTCCGCAAACAGTCAATGGGATTAGCCGCTCATCGTATGCTCATAAAAACCATAGATCTAAGCCATTGGGTCGCTTGCGAATCACCGTCTTCGTTCTCATATCGTAGATACACTCCGGAAGGACTTCGGCACACCTTCACACACGTCGGGACTCTCTCCAAAGCTGCCCCTTGCCTTGAATTTATAAGGAGGTCGAGATTAGGGTTCCACAGGTTGTAAAGCATGTTTTTGCGCTGCACTAGCGCTGGCCAGGTGCAGTCCTACGCCCCTCCTGCGCCCGGATGCGGCTAGGGTTTAGCTTGCATGTGCTGGAACGTATGTGGATAGTTTGCATGCTATGTGGAGCGCAGGGTGGCGCAGTCCTGTGCCCCCCTCAGCCTGGTTTGCTATGAATTCTCTCAAATTGCTTCTTTTTAACATCTTGAACCTGAAATACAAACTTGGAGTAATAATATGGATTTTACAAAGTATCGGTGCTTAAAATGATCATAATACGACTCAGAAACCATATAAATTATAGACTTATCATCTGCCACTATGAGTGCATGACACAGATCCCCTCGACTTAATCAGCCAAAGGCTAGACTTATCATCTTCCATTTTGAGTGCACGACACAGAATCCCCTCGACTTAATCAGGTGTGTGATTTGTTCACACAAGCTGATAAACAGGCTGATGATGAAATGGAGGAAATGTCTGAGGAAGACGACTGTGAAGACCTTACTGAGTTTCATGATGAGCAAATGAATTCTATGCTTGTCAGAAAATTCAATAAGAAGAGGTTTGGTGGGAAGATGATGCAAAAGAAATTAGGTGCCAACAAGAAGAAGGCATTTGACAAAACTAAGGCTGAGTGTTTTAAATGTGGCAAAATAGGCCATATAGCTGCTGATTGTCTGTCTAAAGTTGTTGGCTCTTCCTCCAAACCATAGAAGATTATGGCTACAGGGTTAAGTACCTAATGGTCATGGCTAAGCTGAAGAAGTTGGAAGACTCAGTGGCTTCCAACAAGCAGAAGGGACTTATGGATGCAACTTGTGACTGGGAGGAGTCTGATTCATCATCTAATGAAGAGGACAACAACTATCTGATGCCCAACACTGATGTCCCCTCAACAAGCAACTTCAAACAGGTGCTGCCTGAAGCTGAAGCTCTCAGCACCTTAGAGAACTGGAATTCCACCATCATATATAAGGTACAAAATATTAAGGAATACAACTCTGAAGAAAAAGTTAAAATGTTTGATTATTTACTTGTTGATCTAAAAGCTGCTGTTGAGAATCATGATGCTTTGAAGTCTGAGATCTCAAAGTTAAAAACTGATCTTGAAACAAAAATTAATGAACTGAACAACTTTCATAAGTTGAAAGCTGAGCTTGTTGAAGTAAAACAAAACAACACCATTTTATTAGAAGAAAAGAGAGAGACAGACTTAAAGCAGGCTAAGCTTCAAAAGAGTGTTGACTCTTGTTGCCAGTCAGCTCAGAAAGACAACCACTGTATCAGTCAGTGGATTCCTACTCAAATCCAAGCCTATCTTGGAGGGGATCTTGATACAGCAGCTTCAACTACTGTATCAGTAAGTGGATTCCACTCTTGGTGAGCTTCCAAGTACTTTTATCCAAAGAGTAAATGGAAAGCTAGTCTCAACAAATAGGTTTGTCAGTCTCCTTTTAATCATAGTGGAAAACTAGTTATATGCTAAAACTAGAAGTAATGATCTTGTTGATAGGCAACAATCATCACCTCTTAGTAAAGGAAAAAGCAAAGCCATTGATCAACCTGAGAAAGCTGGGAATAAGTTTTCCAAACCTGTGGAAGGACAAAAGACAATCAATTTACGATTGTTTGATCTCTATCCTCCCAAAAAGTTGAAAGAGGACACAGGCAAAGCTGTTGCTGTTGTATCTTCTACTTTAACTGTTGGTTCTTCTAAGACAAGTGATAACTTTGCTAACCTGTTGAGAAGTCCAGCAAAGGTATCAAAGAATGTGTTTATGGGGGTACTTCTTCCAAAAAGTCTAAAAAGAGAAAATCCTAAAAATGTAGGAAGAAGACTCATATGGCTAAAGACTATCCTAAAACTGAGGACATGAGGCTTGCTGACACTGCTAGTTCCAACATTGCAAAAACCAGCAGTGTTGGAAGTAACATGGTCATTATGGAAAGTATCCAAGCTGATACAATCCAAATTGGAAATATTAGTGTAGATGTAACTGGTCCATCAACAAATGTTGATGAAGATGGAGAACTCATCCTTAAGATGAGTTCCCCTAAAAACTAATATTTTCCCATGACACTCTGCAGGTTAAACAACCAAGCTAGATTTGGTACTTGAACAGCGGCTGCTCAGGCCACATGACATGTTGCAAAGATTTGCTGAGTGATCTCAGACCTGAAAAGGGCCCAAAGGTCACCTTTGGTGACAATGTTAGGGGATCCACAGAAGGATATGGAACCCTTCAAGCTGGTGATGCAACCAAGCTATAGAGTGGCCTATGTGTCTGGGCTAAAACATAACATTGTAAGTTTAAGTCAACTCTGTGATGCTGGCTACAAAGTTAACTTTAAATAGCACCTAGGGCACATATTGGATTCCTAAGGCAAGGTTGGGTTGTGTGCACAAAGAAAGAAAGGTGTATATGTTGTGGATATGAATTTTGCTAATCTAACAACTGACACTTGTTTCGTCTCAAGAAGCAATGCAGAGATTAACCGGCTGTGGTATAAAAGGCTAAATCGCACCTAAACTTCAAGAATATCAACAAACTATGTAAGAAAGAGTTAGTAACAGGTTTGCCTTCTATGACTGATGTTAAGGATAAACTCTGCACAGCTTGTGAGAAGGGTAAGCAAAGAAAAACATCTTTTAAATTCGTACATAATTTTTCTATTGAAACACCTATCTTCTTAATCCATATGGACTTAATTGGACCTGTCAGTGTCCCAAGTATAGGACGTAGAAGATACACTCTAGTAATGGTTGACGAGTTCTCCAGGTTTGAGCAGCTTAGAGGTGATCATGGTACCCGAATTCAGAAACTGTACTCTTGAGGACTTCTTTGAAGAAAGGGGGATCTCTCAAAACTTTTCAGCTGTAAGGACTCCATAACAAAGTGGAGTTGCTGAAATGAGGAATAGAAATCTCATTGAGGTTGCTAGAACCATGATGTGTGTACCAGGTTTGCCTTCATCATTTTGGGCTGAAGCTGTCATCACTGCCTGCTTTACTTAAAACAAATCCTTAGTGGTGAAAAGGTTGAATAAGACTCCTTATGAATTACTCAAAGGTAGAAAGCCAAATATAAGATATTTGCATGTGTTTGGATGTCCTTGTTTCATCTTGAATCATAGGGACCAGCTGGCCAAATTTGAACCCAAAACTGATGAAGGCATCTTTGTTGGATACTCTGCTGTCTCTAAAGCTTACTGTAGGTCCCGAGAGGTTCCTAAAGTATATAGATTTAATCTGTAGAGGGGGGTGAATACAGCTATTTACAAACTACACACAATTTTCTCAATGTTTGTATGTATTATCAACAAATTGTTAATTACAAACAAGCTTGAATGCGGAATGGTTCAAGCTGAGATGACAGATTCAACAGTATGGTTACTAGTCTAAGACAGACTCAAACTAGTTTACAATGAATACACTCACTAAGAATCACTCACTGTGTTTACAAGACTCAGAACGACAGCTTATGTAGAATAGCTCAGGCACAAAGCACTGTATTACACAAGCAGACTTGCATGCATGAAAAAGACACACTCTTAATGCACGTTCACTCTTGGCTTCAGCACTTAGCTTTTTTGGCTTATTCTTTCAATCCATGGAAGTCTCCTTTTATACCCACTCAGAGGATCTAAGAGAAGCTTATTCATTGGATGAAAGGAAAAGTGGAAAGTCTTATTGAAAAGACAACATAAACTTTTCTGCACATTCTGAAAAGCAGACTTGTCTTCATGTGGGCAGAACTTTTGTCTTTTATTTTTGTCTACTGTTGCATAAGCTTTAACCAAATAAGGAATGTCAACTTTGCGTCTTTCTTCCTTTGTTAAGGCCTATTTTGATATAAGAAAAGGTCTGTCACCCTTTTTCAAATATCCTTTTGTCTTCATGTAACAGAACAGCGTGGGCAGGCTGAGCAGTTCTGATTTCCACTTTGTCTTCGACTTTGTAAACTGATCTTGTAGCCAAAAACAATACATGAGGACTTGGAAACATATTCCATGAAGTGTTTAGCCTGTTCACAAAGAACAGGTTCTATTCACAAAGAACAGAACACTTGTAAACTACCCAAGTTGCTCACCAGTGTAGAGCAGCGTAGACAGTTTATGTCCAGCCTGTTCAGCAGACTGAACAGCTTGGGCAAACTGCCTTTGTTGCAACACATGCAACACATAGAACAACTTTGGGCTGATATTGCAAATCATTTTCATGTCTCAATAAGGCATATAACAGGCCTTAAATTCAACCTTCACATGCATCAACAGGTTTGATTAAAAATCTCCCCCTCATATGCAGAACAGGTTTGACTGAGGCCTTTTTGTGCTTAACAATCTCCCCCTATTTGCAATAACCAGTCTAAACTGGCCTTATCAAAAATCACTATATATTTTTACAGTACATTGCTGAAATAAAATTACAACATCAAAGTAAAGTAAAAGATCAGTTTATATATACACTGATTCTTGATTACATAAAACAACACATGTTTTTACAAAAGTACAACTGATGTACTGATGTATATTACAACTAATGTAAAAGAAAAATTACAACTTATGTAATTAAAGTACAACTAATGTACAAAAGTTTTTTGACTGTTTGTGTTGGGAGCAGATAACGGTAAGCCTGTCCAACTGATGGACAACTTCCATTCTTCATCTACCCAGATGGTAGATGGACTTCACTACAGTGGAGGGGGACCTTCAAACATTTTCTCAAGCTCCTCCCTTGTATCCTCAAGTTCTTGAATTTCACTTCTAATGATCATAAACTTGGGATCTTCAAGTTCACCTCTCTCATAAAAGCCTCTGAGCTGATCCCAGACGGCTGCTCTCCACCTGCTTGACTGCCTAAATGAAACTGCAAGCCTGAAGGCTACAAGCTGTCTCAGATCCACCTTGTATAGATCTGATGCTCTCTGAAAGCATTTCTTCTGAGTTAAGGGATCTACAAAAAATGCCCCCAGCTCAGGCTCTTCAATGATCTTGCCATCTTCAAACTCTGTTCCACTAGGCAGGCTGTGGTCAACTCCTTTCATCTCAATAGCATAGTCACCTTATTCTATCAAGGAGAGGAGTTGTTCCATCTTAGTGTCCTTCCTTGTCCTCCTGCCCTTTATTCTTGATTGTGTCACATAGACACCTTCACTAAATTCTTTGGAGATCAGGCCAAGATTCTTCACTCTCTCCATCAGCTTCTTGACATATGCCCTGACAGTCTTAGCAGTTTCTGACTTAGACTCGCTCAGAGCAACTGCCAGCTCAATCCATTCCCTGTACCCCATCTGTGCAACATCAGTGTAGTCATACGTTTCTAGTTTTGGGCCGGTTGCACCCATTCTGGTTATTTTCAACTTCCACTGACTGCCTTTTCTTGATATGGGAACAACTTTGACAATTGCTTCCTTGGCAAGCCTTCTATCAGCAACATCCTGAAATTTTCTTCTTGCCAGGTTGTCAAAGTGGAACTGAGCTCTTGCAGAAGGCACTAGAGTTTTGGTCACAGAGACCAGAGCACCTTTTTCTTTTTCTGCTTCCTTCTCTCCTGCTGATCCCTTAGCAGCTTCCATTAATTTCTTTTGCACTTCCAGGGAGGACATTTTAACTTTCCTTGCCTCTTGAAGTGCAAAAGCCTTAGCAACTTTGGCAGATTCTTCTTCTTTCCTTAGAGCTTCCAGGGCTTGAAGGTGTTCTTTTCTAAACCCAAAGTATTTGTGCATAGGAAGACCCATTTATTTGGCCCTGGCTTTGTGAAATTTAATCTCTGCTGCTTTCTGCTGTTGGGGATCAACCGCTGCTTTTTCTTTTCCTTTAGCTACTGTACTGACAGCAGCTTCAGGACTTTCCTCCTCCTCCTCCTCCTCTTCTTCTTCTAGAATCAGATGCCTCCTTCTACTGCTTGCCCTGCCCTCAGGAATGAATTCCTCCCCCTTAGACTGAGCAGGGATTGGAGATTCAGCCTGAGTAGGCTGAGCAGCTTGGGAAGCACCCTCCATTGTACCTGTTGCAGATGCTCCTGCTGGTTGACCAGTGGGTATTGCAGGCACTGATTTCTCCTTAGGAGAAGAAGTTTTCTCCCCCTTAGACTTAGTCTTCGAGGCAGATGACTTCTCCCCCTTTGAAGGAGATGTACCAGAACCTTCAACACCTGGTCTGCCTGATGACACAAAGTCAGCAGGCTTACCAGCAGTTTTGGTAGCAAGCTTGGGGCCAATAAGGCTATTCACTAAGAAAGCCAGGTTGTCCTTCACCTCTGCAAGTTGGGAAAAACAGGTTTGAAGAGAAGAGGATTGGGTATCAGCAAGGGAGGTCAGCTTGACAATTTTTCCCTATCAGAAGCTATGAACAGCAAACTTTGAAGCTGTGCAAGATGTAGTTCAAGAGAATTTTGCACATCAGCAAGGTTTGATGACACAGAATTGGATAGGGAGCCAATGAGTGTGTTCAAGCTAGCCAGAGTGGCAGGAAGAGTAGAATTGCAAGAAGTTAGGAGAGATGACAGCTGTTAAGAAATAGCTGTCATTGAGGACACAGAGTCCTGTTGCAGTGAAAGAATTGAGGAGAGGGATGTGGACACATTTTGCAGCTGTGCAGTGAGTGCAAGCAGCTGTGGAGAGTTATCAGGTTGTGGAGTGGCAGGGAAGGAATCCTTGAACAGATCAAAGAATCCCTTAAGTTGTTCAGACACAGAGTCTGAAATAAGAGAGGGTAGAGAGGGCATAGAGTTTCTAAAGAACCAACTTTGTTGTTTAGTAGGGAAAGCTGATCCTTCAAAGTCAGGTCTTTAGGAGATGGAGGTGTATGGGTGGACTGTTTAGATTGGGTTGATGGAGATGAAGATGATGAGGCTGGTGTTTGAGGATGTGATGGAGAGGGAAGAGGAACATTTGAGAGAAGCTCCATAGCCTGGGCAAAAGTAATGTGGCCCAGCTTAGAGGGGTCAAAGGGTCCCTCAGCAGTGGCTGTAGCTACATCATCAGGAGAAGGGGTTGATGATGGGGGCCTTTCAGATGCTGCTTGTGTTGCAACACCTTCATTAAGGCTAGTGGGTGTTCCCTCTGCAGTACCTTGGTTTAAAAGTACCTCATCATGGGGAGATGGGATATGCATTTCAACATAAGCAGTGGTGAAACCTGCTGAAGGAGTTTTCATAGAAGGGGCAGTCTCACCCAAGGGATGGTATGATCCCTGAGGTTCATCAGCTTGGGTTGTTAGTCCCTCAGCAGCTGTTTGGTGTTGAACAGCTGTATCATGGGGAACAGAAGTTTGAGGCTGATCTGCTGATTGGTCTAAACCAGCAGGGTGGACACCTCGTGCAGACTCAGGGTGTAAAGAAGTTTGAGGTGGGGACAGTGTGGACTCAGTATGGAGTGGAGAGGGCTCCTGTTGGGAGGCTGGAATAGTTGAGGTGGCTATCTCCGTTTGTACAACTGGCTCCTGTTGGGAGGAACCAGAGGGTCTAGGCTGACTCTGGGTGGACTCAGGTTGGAGTGAAGGAGGCTCCAATTGTGTTGAACCTTCTCCCAAAATAGGAGAGGCAGCAGGGGTTGCGCCTTTTTCAACTAAACCCTGTTGAGAGGGAAAGAGGTTGGAGGGGAAAGAGGTTCAGATTGAACAGGTGGTGAGACAGGGTCAGGAACAGTGGGGTTGACCTGTTCCATGGTCTCAGATGCCACAGAAGCACCAGCCAAAGAGACTTCATGTTCAACAAATGAACCAGGGTGAGGAGCCTGCTCCCCCTCAGCCACAGAGGCTAAGGTAGCAGACTCAGTCTGAGCTGTTTTGGCCTTCTTATGGACAGACCCAACTTCAGTGGTTGCCAGGGTCCTTTTAACAAGCTTGGCCCTGGCTTTGGATTTTCCCTTGGGATCAGTTTCAGGATGCACCCTCAAAGCAGAGGGTCCTTCCACCAATCCTAACAGCCTCCTCATTGGTGTTGACAGAGGAGGCTCATTGGGTAGAACAGGAGTATAAAACACTCTATTCCCTATTACAGGGAATGCAGCAGTCTTAAGTAAAGGCTGAGAGGAATATAATTGCTCACCACAATGATGTTTGAAGATGAGGCTCAGAAACCTGGGATACCGAACAGCAGCTGGATGGTATTCTTATTGAACCAGGTTCCTCAAGTTCAGGAAAATCCATTTTGCCATGTCTATTGTAGTTCCATCCACAAGCTGCAGAACTACAGGAACTTCATCACGGCTGAGTTGGTCAATGGAACCAACTTTGCTGCTGAAGCACATTACCACAGAGGCAAACAAGAAGCTGTAAGTAGGAGACAACTCCTTCCTGAACAACGTAGCTCCGATTTTGGGTTCTGCTACACCAAAGAAGTGTAGCAAATTTCCCATTTGGTTATTCTCAGGTTGAGGCAAGTCATAGGAGTCAGCAGTTGGTAGATGAAGAACCTCCCTTAGAAGATCAGCTGTGATCTCAATGGTCTGAGTCCCATTGAGAATAGTCCCCTTTATGATTTTGGTGTTGGGGTTGTAGGCATAGGTGTACCAAAACTCGTACACCATCTCCTGGTACAGGACTCCAGGAGAGGCAGTCATTGCATAGTTCAACGGATGAACTCTCAGAAATTTCACCATCTGTTCATAACCCTTCCCCACATAGTTTTTGGGAATGGTTAAGTTGGCAATGTAGCTAGTGGGCTTGAAGGTCAACATCGTGGTAACTGATGAGTGTTTGACAACATCATCACCAACGAATACTGGAAGAAAGGGATTGGGTCTTTAAGCCATTTGTGAAGGTTTGGGTATTTTTGAGAAGCAGAAGACACTTAGTCGATTTAGGGTTTTTGAGGATTTCTGAAAATAGTGAGGAAGACGAAGATGAAACAGTAGGGGGTATTTATAGGATTTGAATCTGAGTGGGTATGAGAGAGAAACATTTGGGCGGTTGATTTGAAAAAGTCGTTAACGGAAAACGGAACGGTTGTCCATGTCAGACCACTTGAGCCCTTTTTAGTCACTAACACACGTAACCCACATTATCCGCAGTAATTAAGTTAAATAAAAAATTTAAGTAACTTAATTGTAAAGAAAGGTAGTTAAAAACTGTTGGTCTAAGCTGTTGGTCAAACCTGTAATGAGTAGGATCATCACAAGATGTTCATTCTTCAAACTGTGCTTTCAACTTGTGTTCTAATGTAAGATCAGGTTGTGTTCATTAGTTGAACATGATACAAGACAATGTCTTGTAAATCAGTGTGAAGGAGTGAGCAGGGTGCAGAATAGACCATCAGAGCAGGCTGGACGAGTAAACTGTTATTGTTCAGCCTGTTATATGTGCAAGCTGTTCAAGGATTTCAGAAAAATGGCTAAGTATAGAATATGCATAGCCTGTTCTGTCTAAGCTGTTCTGAGAAACTTGAGCAGTGTGAGACATACAAAGTCTTAGACCTTTGAGGACACTTAGTCACTTTTGTTTAACATGCCCAGCTTGTTGACAATATAATTAAACCTGGTTTCATCAAGAGGTTTGGTGAAAATGTCTGCAAGCTGTTCATTTGTGAAAATAAAACTTACCTCCACATTACCTTTCTGAATGTGATCCCTGATGAAGTGATGTCTGACTTCAATATGCTTTGTTCTTGAATGAAATACTGGATTGTTGGAAATGGCTATGGCACTTGTGTTATCACACAGAATAGGAGTTTTCCTATACACAAGCCCATAGTCTTCAAGCTGATGCTGCATCCACAAAATCTACCCACAGCAGCTTCCAGCAGCAATGTACTCAGCTTCAGCAGTAGAAGTAGACACTGAGTTCTGCTTCATGCTACACCAACTTATCAACTTACCACCAAGAAGTTGACATCCACCTGTTGTGCTTTTTCTATCTAGCCTGCAGCCTGCAAAATCAGATTCTGAATAACCTATTAGTTCAAGACTTGAGTCTTTGGGATACCAAAGACCCAAGCCTGATGTGCCCTTCAGGTATCTAAAGATTCTTTTAACAGCAGCTAGATGTGATTCCTTTGGATCAGCTTGGAACCTAGCACACAAACAGGTGGTAAACATAATATCAGGTCTACTAGCAGTTAAATATAGCAAGCTCCCAATCATACCTCTGTAACCTGTTACTGAAACAACTTTGCCACTGGCATCAGCATCCAATTTTACATTGGTTGCCATTGGGGTTTTAATAGGAGAACTTTGATCGAATTTAAACTTTTTCAAGAGATCTAAGGTATACTTTCTTTGGTTTATAAAAATTCCAGATGAGGTTTGTTTAACATGTAATCCTAAAAAGAAAGTAAGTTCTCCCATCATACTCATTTCATATTTGGATTTCATGAGTAATGAAAAATTCTTGCATAATTGCTCATTGGTAGAACCAATTATTATATCATCCACATAAATATGAACAAGCATAATATTAGACTACACCTTCTTTATGAACAGTGTGGTATCCACTTTACCTCTGGAGTACCCATTGCTCAGAAGGAATTCAGTAAGAGTGTCATACCAGGCCCTAGGGGCTTGTTTGAGACCACAGAGTGCTTTGTCCAACTTATAGACAAAACCTGGATGTTGTTCATTTTCAAAACATGGAGGCTGTTTGACATAGAGTTCTTCTTGTAGCTTCCCATTCAAAAATGCACTCTTCACATCCATTTGAAATACCTTAATGCTCTTACGAGCAGCATAGGCTAGATACAAACGAATTGCTTCTAGCCTGGCCACAGGAGCAAATGTCTCATCATAGTCAACTCTTTTCTCCTGTCTATAACCCTGAGCAACCAGTCTTGCCTTATTTCTAATGACATGACCTTGCTCATCCATCTTATTCCTGAAAACCCATTTAGTGCCAATTATAGTTTTACCTTTAGGAGCAGGGACCAGCTTCCATACCTTGTTTCTCTCAAACTGATTGAGTTCTTCTTGCATGGCAGTGATCCAATTGGCATCTTTTAGTGCTTCATCCACCTTCTTTGGCTCCATTAGTGAAACTAAACTAGAGAACATACAAAAGTTCCCTAAGCTGTCCCACCTTGTTTGTACCCCTTTGTTGATGTCACCAATTATTTGATCATTGGGGTGACATCTGATCCACTTAGGATCATTCTTCAATGAGGATTCTCCTGAGTTATCATCAGCTTCAGCAGGTCCTGTTGAACAACTCTCAAGATTTTCAGACACACTGTTGTCTTGAGCTTGTTCACTTGTTGAACATGACTGACCACTGTCGAACATATCAGTAGAGGAACCCGGAAAATCAGCATTGATAGGTTCAGGACATGCAGTTGTAATTAAGTCAGTACACTTATTCACACAGGGTGTATTGACATAATCATCATCATGCCCATCATTGTTCACAAGTTCCACATAGGATGTAGTGGAAGCTTTTGAGTCCTCTTCACTGTTTGAATGCATGAGATCATCAAAGTTTAGTTCTCCTGAAACTAATTCAGGAACAGCTTTGGTGGAAGCATTCTTAGACTCTTTAAAGCTGACATTGATAGATTCATCAATCACCTTTCTTTTGTTGTTGTATACTCTGTAGGCTTTGGATATAGCAGAGTAGCCAACAAACACACCTTCATCAGCTTTTGGTTCAAACTTTGCCAGTTGATCCCTTTGATTCAGAATGAGACAGGGACACCCAAACCCATGGAAGTAACTAAAATTTGGCTTCCTCCCTTTGAGCAGCTCATAGGGAGTCTTGTTGAACCTTTTCATCACTTCTAAGCTGCCTTACTTGGGCAGAGTTCAGCATTTCCATCTTCTTCCCAAATCCAATAATTTCTCTAGCAGCCTCTCCTTTGCTCTTCAGGAAGATAACCCATGTGTACCTTGAGAACTCATCAACCATTACTAAACTGTATCTTCTTCCTCCTAGACTTGGGACATTTACAGGTCCAAACAAGTCCATGTGGATTAAGAAGAGAGGAGTATCAATAGAAAAGTTATGTTTGGATTTAAAAGATGATTTCCTCTGCTTGCCTTTCTCACAAGCTGTGCAGAGTTTATCCTTAACAAAGGTCATAGAAGCCAAACCTGTCACCAACTCTTTCTTACAGAGTTTGTTGATGTTCTTGAACTTCAAATGTGACAACCTTTTGTGCCATAACCAGTTTAGGTCTGCATTTGTTCTTGTGAGAAAACAGGTTTCATTTGTTGGATCAGCAGATTGCATGTCCACAACATATACACATTTATTTCGTTAAGCACACAGCACAACTTTGCCTTAGGGATCCAATATGTAACCCTGGTGCTCATCAAAGTTAACTTTGTAGCCAACATCACACAGTTGACTTATGCTAACAATGTTATGTTTCAGCCCAACTACATAGGCTACTCTTTTGAACACTGCAGCACCAGCTTTAAGAGTTCCATATCCCTAAGTGGATCCCTGTACATTGTCATCAAATGTGACTTTTGGCCCTTTTTCAGGCCTGAGATCACTCAGCAGGTCCTTACAACCTGTCATGTGCCCTGAGCAGCCACTGTCCAAGTACCAAACCTGGGATGGTTGTTTTTCCTGCAGAGTGACAAGAAGAATATTAGTCATTTTTAGGGGAACTCATCACAGAGATGAGTTCTCCTACTTCATCAACATTTGTTGATGGACTTGTGATATCAACACTAATATTCCCTATTTGAATGGTATCAGTTTGGATACCACTCTCATTGACTGAGATGTTTCCAACACTGTTTATGTTAGCTGTGAGGGAACCATCAAAGTCAGCAGGCCTCATGTCCTTAGTTTCAGGACAATCTTTGGCCAGATGTGTCTTCATTCCACATTTATAACATTTTCTCCTCTTAGCATTTTTGGAAGAAGACCTTTCAGAAACACATTCTGAGTTATTTCTGTTGATTTTACCAGTAGATTGATGAATTAAAAGCTTGAGTGGAAAGTTCAATAGCAACAGCTTTGCCTGTCTCTTCTTTCCTCTTTTTAGGAGGACAGATGTCAAAGATTGGAAGCTTTATTTGGCTTTTGAACTTCCACAGGTTTAGGAAACTTATTCCCAGATCTCTCAGGCTGAGCAATGACTTTGCCTTTGTCCTTCCTGAGATGTGATTGATGTTGCCTATCAACATAATCATTATTTCTGGTTTTGAAAAACTTATTCTCATTTAAAACCAGTTTACCACTTTGATTAGAAAACTTATTTGAAATCACAGCAGGTTTGCCTTCAACATTAGACTTACCCTTGTTAAAAGTAGACTGATTACCTTTTGAAAACTTATTCTCAAAATGTTCAGCATTAAAAGCATTAGTATGCCTTTTTCCATCAGTTTTAGACCCAAAGCCTGTTTTGTCAACAGGTTTGGTGTCCACAGCTGCAGATTGGACATGCTTTCCTTTCTTTTGCTTGTGTGAATCAGCAGAGCACTTAGCAAGCTGATTTGATGGAGAACTTATTTCGTCAGCAGCTTTTGAGCTAGGTTCACACGAGCTGTCAGTGTTTTGAGGCCTGACAAACCTGTTTGTTGAGATTAATTTACCATTCACTTTTTGAATAAAAGTGTTTGGAAGCTCACCAAGAGTGGACAAGTCTTCTTTCAAATTATTAACCTCAACAATGGAAGCTGCTGTGTCAAGATCCCCTCCAAGATAGGCTTGGATTTGTGCAGGAATCTGCTGACTTATGCAGTGGCTGACTTTTTGTGCAGATTGGCACCAAGAGTCAACTATCTTTTGAAGCTTAGCATGTTTTATATCTGTTTCTCTCTTTTCTTCCAGTAAAATAGAGTTGATGTGTTTTAATTGTTCAAGCTCAGTTTCCAACTTATGGAAACTGTCCAGTTTACTGGATTTTGTTTCAAGATCAGTTTTAAGCTTAGAGATTTTAGATAATAAAACACTATGCTTCTCAACAGCAGCTTTCAGATCAACAAGCATATATTCAAACATTTTAACTTTTTCTTCAGAACTATAATCCATAAAATTTTGTACCTTGTACATCATTGTAGGGTTCCAGTTCTCCAAGCTGCTAAAAGCTTCAGCTTCAGCCAGATCCTGTTTGAAGTTGCTTGTTGATGGGACATCAGTGTTGGCCATCAGACAGTGATTGTCTTCTTCATCAGATGATGAATCAGACTCCTCTCAGTCACAAGTCTTTGCCATGAGTCCCTTTTGCCGGTTGGAAACCACTGAGTTTTCCAACTTCCTCAGCTTAGCCAAAGCCATAAGGTACTTAACCCTATAGCCATCATCCCTGTTTGTCTTGTGTGGTTTGGATGACTGACCAACAGCTTTTGACACACAGTCAGCAGCTATATGGCCAGGTTTTCCACATTTGAAGCACTCAGCTTTGGTCTTATCAAATGCCTTCTTTTTAACAGCATTGAGCTTCCCTGCAGCATGTTTCTTCCAAACCTTTTCTTGTTGAACCTTTTGACAAGCATGGCTATCATTTGCTCATCATCCAGTTCAGCAAGATCTACATTGTCTTCCTCATCAGACACTTCCTCCTTATCATCAGCCTGTTGATCAGGTTGAGTGAACACATCACCCATCTGACTTACAGATTGTCTCACGCTGGCCACAAAGGCTGCACCTTTCTTAGACATTTCCAAGGCATTTCTCTTCTGTTGCCTTAACTGCTCATCATTCAGCAAGGATCCATACAGGTTAACAAGATCCATACTTCTGATGGTACCTGAATTTCTTAAGATTGTAGAAAAATAATTCCATTCTTCAGGTAGGATGTCTAAGAATTTGTTCACCAGACTCAGGCTGTCTTTGGTGATCCCAACAGCTTTGAGATCATTAACAAGAGCAGTAAAGCTGGTGTAAGTTTCAGTGAGAGTCTCCTTTGGTTTTGCAAAGAAAAGTTCATACTGTCTAACAAGTTTGTTAATCCTGTTATCCAGTGTGATTGTGGGTCCATCATAGACGGTACACAAAGTATCCCACATCTCCTTTGCAGTCTTCATTTTCTCAACCTGTTTGAACACATCATCAGGCAGAGAGATGACCAGGTTATTTCTGGCCTTTGCATCAAGAGCCACCAACCTTTTGTCTTCATCAGACCATTGAGCTTTTGCTTTCTCAAATGTTCTGATTTCAGGAGCAGCTCCTTCAAAAGCAGGAGTTATAGTTGTAACAGAGGTTGGCACATAGGGACCCTCCATCACAATCTCTGGTAGTTGTACATCTAGATTCTCTAAGTAGAGCATCATTCTGCACTTCCAACAAGAAAAGTTCTGATGATTCAACTTTGGAGGTTTGCCCATTGAGCCATAGTCATAGTATGAGGAACTTGCAGCACTGTTGTCCATGAAAACTTTGGGAGAATGAGAGATCTAGAATGACACACACTCTAAACTGCTCTGATACCAGTTGTAGGTCCCGAGAGGTTCCCAAAGTATATAGCTTTAAGCTGTAGAGGGGGGGGTGAATAAAGCTATTTACAAACTACACACAATTTTCTCAATGTTTGTATGTATTATCAACAAATTGTTAATTACAAACAAGCTTGAATGCGGAATGGTTCAATCTGAGATGACAGATACAACAGTATGGTTACTAGTCTAAGACAGACTCAAACTAGTTTACAATGAATACACTCACTAAGAATCACTCACTGTGTTTACAAGACTCAGAAGGACAGCTTATGTAGAACAGCTTAGGCACAAAGCACTGTATTACACAAGCAGACTTGCATGCATGAAAAAGACACACTCTTAATGCACGTTCACTCTTGGCTTCAGCACTTAGCTTTTTTGGCTTATTCTTTCAATCCTTGGAAGTCTCCTTTTATACCCACTCAGAGGATCTAAGAGAAGCTTCTTCATTGGATGAAAGGAAAAGTTGAAAGTCTTGTTGAAAAGACAACATAAACTTTTCTGCACATTCTGAAAAGCAGACTTGTCTTCATGTGGGCAGAACTTTTGTCTTTTCTTTTTGTCTACTGTTGCATAAGCTTTAACAAAATAAGGAATGTACTTTACGTCTTTCTTCCTTTGTTAAGGCCTATTTTGATATAAGAAAAGGTCTGTCACCCTTTTTCAAATATCCTTTTGTCTTCATCTAACAAAACAGCGTGGGAAGGATGAGCAGTTCTGATTTCCACTTTGTCTTCGACTTTGTAAACTGATATTGTTGCCAAAAACAATACATGAGGACTTGGAAACATATTCCATGAAGTGTTTTACCTGTTCACAAAGAACAGGTTCTGTTCACGAAGAACAGAACACTTGTAAACTGCCCAAGCTGCTCACCAGTGTAGAGCAGCGTAGACAGTTTATGTCCTGAACAGCTTGGGTAAACTGGCTTTGTTGCAACACATGCAACACATAGAACAGCTTTGGGCTGATATTGCAAATCATTTTCAGGTCTCAATAAGGCATATAACAGGCATTAAATTCAACCTTCAAATGCATCTACAGGTTTGATTAAGAATCTCCCCCTCAGATGCAGAACAGGCTTGACTGAGGCGTTTTTGTGCCTAACACTTACAGAGTATACAACTACAAGAGAAAGGTGATAGATTAATCTATTAATGTCACCTTTCTGAAGTCTAAAAATGTATCTACCAAAGCTATTCCAGAATCAGTTTTAGGAGAGTTCAACTTTGATGATCTTATGAATTCCAATATTAAGGAAAAGGACCCAAAAGCTTCCACATCACCCAGAGTGGAACCTGTTAACCACAATGGACGTGATGATGATTATGATGGTACACCCTGTGTGAATAAGTGTACTGATATATTTAATGCACCATGTTTGTAATCAATCAATGCTGATTTCCCTGAATCCTCGCTGATGTGTTCAACAATAATGATTCATTCTCAATGGGTAAACACACTCAAGACGTTAGTGTGTCTGGAAATCTTTAAAGCTATTCTACAAGACTTAGTGAGAATGAAACTGATATAGGAGAATCTTCATTGAAACATGATCCTAAGTGGATCAGGTGTCACCCCAATGATCAAATAATTGGTGACATCAACAAAGGGGTACAAACAAGATGGGACAGCTTAGGAAACTTTTGTATCTTTTCTAGCTTTGTGTCCCTGATGGAGCCAAAGAAAGTAGACGATGCCCATAAATATGCCAATCAAATCATTGCTATGCAAGAAGAGCTCAATCAGTTTGAGGGAAACAAAGTATGGAAACTGGTCCCTGTTCCGAAAGTGAAAACAATAATTGGCACCAAGTGGGTTTTCAGAAATAATTTGGATGAGCAAGGTCATGTTATTAGAAATAAGGCAAGACTAGTTTCTCAAGGCTATAGGCAAGAAGAAGGCATTGACTATGATGAAACATTTGCTCCTGTGGCCAGGTTGGAAGCAATTCGTTTGTTTCTGGCCTACGCTGCCCACAAGAGCATGAAGGTATTCCAAATGGATGTCAAGAGTGCATTTTTGAATGATAAGCTGCAAGAAGTGGTATATGTCATGCAGCCTCCAGGTTTTGAAAATGAACAACATCTAGGTTTTGTCTATAAGTTAGACAAAGCTCACTATTGTCTAAAACAAGCCCCTAGAGCCTGGTATGACAATTTTACGAATTTCCTTATGACCAATGGTTATTCCAGAGGTAAAGTGGATACCACATTGTTCTTAAAGAAGGCGAAAATCGATATTATGCTTGTTCAGATTTATGTGGATAACATAATATTTGGTTCTACTAGTGAACAGTTATGCAAGAACTTTTCACTCCTCATGATATACAAATATGAAATGAGCATGATGGGTGAACTTACATTCTTTCTGGGATTACAGGTTAAACAAACCTCAAATGGAATTTTTATTAATCAAAGAAAGTATACATTGGATCTTCTGAAAAAGTATAAATTTGATCAATGTTCTCCCATCAAAACCCCAATGACAACCAATGTAAAGTTGAACCGACCTGCTCCGACCTTCTTTGGTTTTTTTAGACGGTGGAATTGCTAAATATCAAGATTTTTTTATTATTATTATAACAATCTCACAAAATTTGTTTTGAATAATATAATCCATCTAACCGCTAAACAAGAAGTAGTTGTTTTTAAACAATATTTATAAATTAATTGCCACAATAAAAAATAAAATAAAAATAAGTTGTTATTTAAACAATAAACTCTATATAACCCTTGTTTACCGGTTAACTATTGTTGTTTATTAGTTAAATGTATTAATCGGGAGTAAACCAAAAGTTGGTTCTATTATTTGGGACAAATTTTGCAAGATTGCTATAATTAAAAAAAGGATAATTTGCTTGCTATTTTGAGCAATTATCCCCTTTTTAGATTAAGTATAAAAATTTAAAAAAGGACAAGTTGCTAGCTATTTTATTAATCTTAACAAATCAGACATTGAACTTTTGTGTGTATTTTTTTTAATAAAAATTACAAAACAAGAAAAAATATATTATAGGTCCACACTTAAAAACATGTCATATTTTTTTCATTATAAACGCAACACTTAAAAATGTTATATGTTTTTAAAAATGTGTTGCATTTTTTTCATTATAAATGCAACACTCTAAAAATGTGTTGCATTTTTTAATTGAAATATGCAACACTTCAAACAAATGTTGCAATTCTTAGTAAATTTTCAACACTTTAGAAAATTGTGTATTTTTTGTGTAAAAATGGCAACACTTTAAAAAAAGTGTTGCATTAAATCATTATATGCAACACTTAAAGTCAATGTGTTTCTTTAGAGCGAACTTAAATAAAAAAGCAACGATTTTTAAATTTGTTGCATCAAAAGTGTTGCATTAGCTACGATTTGTAAATTTGTTGCAAAAAGGCCTCAGTCAAATCTGTTATACATCTTAGGGGGAGATTATTAATCAAATATGTTTGCTGCACTTGAAGGTATACTTTAAGGCCTCTTAATGCCTTAATGAAACATGAAAAGTGATTTGCAATATAAGTCAAAGTTGCTTAACCTGTTGCATTTGTTGCAACTAAGGCAGATTGTCCAAGCTGTTATATTCTATTGAACAGGCTGCACATAAATTGTCCTCGCTGCTCATGTCTTTTGAGCAGCTTGGACCAAAACTAAGTCATCCGTTCTTTGTGAAAAGATAATGTTCTTTCTGAATAGGTTATACAGTTTATGGTATATATTTCCATGTCATCATGTAATGTCTATGACTAGAAGATCAGTTTACAAGTCGAAGACAAAGTTGAAAATCAGAAGCTGCTTACACTGCCCAAGCTGTTCTGATACATGAAGACAAAACATATATATGAAACTGGTGACAGACCATTTCTTATATCAAAATGGCTATACTAGAATAGGAAAGGATTAAGTTGACATTCCTCTTTAAGGTAAAGCATTTTGCAACAGAGACAAAAAGGAAAGACAAAGATTCTGCAATATAGGGACAAATGTTGTTTTGTCAGAATGTGTAGAAAAGTCGTTTTGTCTTTTTGGAAAGACACTCCACTATCTCTGCATCTAATGAGGATGGTTGACCAATAATCTCTGAGAGAGTATAAAAGGAAGCTTCTAAGGAATGTGAGATAACCATGAGTGAGATATTCATAACATGCAAAGAAGTGTATTTTCATGCAGGCAAAGTCTGCTTAGAATAAAAGAGTTGAGTGTGTCCAAGCTGTTCTTGTTCAAGCTGTTTGCCTGTCTTGTAAAAACAGTGAGTCCATCTTAGTGAGTGAACTCATTGTAACTAGTCTGAGTCTGTCTTAGATTAGTAGTCTATCTGTTGTTCTGTCTTCATTGTTTGAACCATTCCGTAGTTCAAACTTGTTTGTAATTAACACTTGTTTATATACAAACAAACATTGAGAAAAGTGTGTTGAGTTTTAAATAGTTGTATTCACCCCCCCCCCCCCCCCCTCTACAGCTTACAACAGTAAACTAGGGAAACCTTTTGGGACCCACACAAGCAGAAGACAACAACTGTCTGATGGCCAATACTGATGCCCCCTCAACAAGTAACTTCGTACAGGACCTGGCTGAAGCTGAATCTCTCAACACTTTAGAGAACTGTAATCCCACCATGATGTATAATGTACAAAACTTTAATGATTACATCTCTGAAGAAAAAAGTTAATATGTTTGATTATTTACTTGTTGGTTTAAAAGCTGGTGTTGAGAAGCATGATGCTCTGAAGTCTGAAATCTCTAAGCTAAAATCTGATCTTGAAATAAAAACTAATGAACTGAACAGTTTTCATGAGTTTAAAACTGAACTTGATGAAGTAAAAAACATCAACATTATTTTATTAGAAGAAAATAGAGAAATAGACTCAAAGAATGCTAAGCTTCAAAAGATTGTTAACCTTTGGTGCCATTCAGCTAAGAGAGTCAGTCAATGTATCAATCAACAGAATCATGCTCAAATCCAAGCCTATCATGGAGGAGATCTTGATACAGCAGCTTCTATTGTAGAGATCAATAATCTGGAAACAGACTTCTCTTCTGTTAGTGAGCTTCAAAATACTTTTATCCAAAAAGTAAATGGAAAGCTGGTCTCAGCAAATAGGTTTGTCAGGCCTCAAAACACTGACAGTTTATGTGAAAAACCTACAAAGGCTGATGATGGAATTTGTTCTCCATCAAACTAGCCTGCTTTATTCCTAGCCAGTTCACATAAACAAAAGAAGGGAAAACAAGTTAAAACAGCAGCTTTTGCCACTAATCTTGTCAACCAGACAGGTTCTGGATCTAAAGCTGATGGCAAGAAACCTTGTCAATCCATTTAATGCTGAACATTTTGAGAAAAAGTTTTCAAAAGGAAAGCAGCCTGCACAGGGGTAAGTCTCATGCTGGGAGAAAATCTTCTGTGATTTCAAATAAATTTTTAAATCATTGTGGAAAGCTAGTTATAAATGAAGGAAAATCCTCTATTAAAACCAGAAGTGATGATAGGCAACAGTCATCACAACTCAGCAAAGGCAAAGCCATTGCCCAACCTGAGAAAATTTGGAATAAGTTTTCCAAACCTGTGGAAGGACAAAAGACAATCAAATGACCTGTGTTTGATCTTTGTTTTCCTAAAAAGAGGAAAGATGACACAGGTAAAGTTGTTGTTATCGTACCTTCCACCCAAATTGTTGGTTCTTTTAAAATAAGTAAAACTTTTAAAAAACCTGTTGAGAAACCCAACAGAGATAAACCAGAATGTGTTTCTAGGACTACTTCTTCCAAAAACTCAAAAAAGATAAGATGTTACAAATGTGGAAAGAAGACTCAAATGGCCAAAGATTGTCCTGAAACTAAAGACATATGGCCTGCTGACACTGCTAGCTCCAACATTGCAAAACCCAGTAGTGTTGGAAGTAACATTGTCATTGAGGTGAGTATCTCAGTGGTCCATCAACAAATATTAATGAAGAAGGAGAACTCATCCTTATGATGAGTTCCCCTAAATACTAATATTTCCCCAAGACACTCTACAGGTTAAACAACAAAGCAAGGGTTGGTACTTAAACAGTGGCTGCGCTAGCCACATGACAGGTTGCAAAGATTTGTTGAGTGATCTCAAGCAAAAAGGCACAAAGGTCACATTTGGTGACAATGTTCAGGGATCCACAGATGATATGAAACCCTTCAAGCTGGTGCTGCAAATTTCAATAGAGTGGCCTATGTGTCTGGGCTAAAACATAGCCTTGTAAGCATCAGCCAACTTTGTGATGCTAGCTACAAGGTTAACTTTGTTGTGCACCTGGGGTACATATTGGATTCCAAAGGCAAAGTTGTGTTGTGTGCACAAAGAAAGAAAGGTGTATATGTTGTAGATATGAATTCTGTTGATCCAACAACTGAAACCTGTTTCATCTCAAGAAGCAATGTAGACCTCAACTAGTTATGGAACAAAAGGCTATCACACCTGAACTTCAAGAATATCAACAAACTCTGTAAGAAAGAGTTGGTAACAGGTTTGCCTTTTATAACTTATGTAAAGAATAAACTTTACATAGGTTGTGAGAAGGGTAAGCAAGAAAACATCTTTTAACTCCAAACATAATTTCTCTATTGATACACCTCTCTTCTTAATCCACATGGACTTGTTTGGACCTGTCAGTGTCTCAAGTCTAGGAGGTAGAAGATAGACTCCAGTATTGGTTGATGAGTTCTCCAAGTACACTTGGGTGATCTACCTAAAGACCAAAGGAGAGGCTTCTAGAGAAATTATTGGGTTCATCAAAAAGATAGAAGTTCTGAACTCTGCCCAAGTCAAGCAGCTTAGAAGTGATCATGGTACTGAATTCAAAGGGGGATACACCTCCACAACAAAATGGTGTGAGAACTTCTGTAACAAAATTATTGGGTTCATCAAAAAGGTGTTTCTCTATTGATACTGAATTCAAAGGGGGATACACCTCCACAACAAAATTATTGGGTTCATCAAAAAGGTGTTTCTCTATTGATACACCTCTCTTCTTGAGGACTTCTGTAAGGAAAGAGGGATCTCTCAAAACTTTTCAGTTGTAAGAACTCCACAACAAAATGGTGTTACTGAAAGGAGGAATAGAACTGTCATAGAAGCTGCTAGAACTATGTTGTGTGCATCAGGTTTGCCTTCATCATTTTGGGCTGAAGCTGTCAGTACTCCATGCTTTACCTAAAACAGATCCTTAGTGATGAAAAGGTTCAACAAGACTCCCTATGAATGAATCAAAGGGAGAAATCCATATATAAGTTATTTCCATGTGTTTGGATGTCCTTTTTTCATCTTAAATGAAAGGGACCAGCTGGTCAAACTTGAACCCAAAGCTGATGAAGGTGTGTTTGTTGGATACTCAGCTGATTATAAAGCCTACAAAGTATACAACTTTTGAAGATAGGTGATGCATGAATCAATCAATGTCACCTTTGAAGAGTCCAAGAATGCTTCTCCAAAAGTTGTTCCTGAATTAGTTTCAGGAGATTTCAGTTTTGATGATCTTATGCATTCCAATGATGAGGAAAAGGACTCACAAGCTTCCACATCACCCAGAGTGGAACCTATTAACCACAATGGGCATGATGATGATTATATTGGTACACCCTGTGTGAATAAGTGTACTGATATAGTTAATGTACCATGTCAAGAACCAATAAATGATGATTTCCCTAGATCCTCTACTGATGTGTTCAACAATAATGATTCAATCTCAATGGGTGAACATACTCAAGATATCAGTGTGTCTGATAATCCTGAGAGCTGTTCTGCAAGGCCTGATGAAAATGAAACTGATACAAAGGAATCTACATTGAAACTTGATCCAAAGTGGATCAAGTGTCACCCGAATGATCAAATAATTGGTGACATCAACAAAGGTGTGGAAACAAGGTGGGACAGTCTAGGAAACTTTTGTATGTTTTCTAGTTTTGTGTCCCTAATGGAGCCAAAGAAAGTAGATGATGCACTTAAAGATGCCAATTGGATCACTGCCATGCAAGAAGAACTCAATCAATTTGAGGGAAACAAAGTATGGAAGCTGGTCCCTGTACCTAAAGGTAAAACAATAATTGACAGTAAGTGGGTTTTTAGATTTAAGATGGATGACCAAGGTCATGTCATAAGAAACAAGGCAAGACTAGTTACTCAAGGGTATAGGCAAGAAGAAGGCATAGATTATGATGAAACATTTGCTCCTGTGGCCTGGTTAAAACCAATTCGTTTATTTTTGGCCTATACTGCCCACAAGAGCATGAAGGTATTTCAAATAGATGTTAGGAGTGCATTTTTGAATGGTAAGCTGCAAGAAGAGGTATATCTCAAGCAGCCTCTAGGTTTTGAAAATGAACAACATCCAGGTTTTGTCTATAAGTTAGACAAAGCTCTCTATGGTCTAAAACAAGCTCCTAGATCCTAGTATGAAACTCCTACTGATTTCCTTACGAGCAACGGATATTCCAGAGGTAAAGCGGATACTACATTGTTCATAAAGAAAGTGAAAACTGATATTATGTTTGTTCAAATTTATGTGGATGACATAACTTTTGGTTCTACTAATGAGCAGTTGTGCAATAATTTTTCACTACTCATGAAATCTAAGTATGAAATGAGTATGATGGATGAACTTACTTTATTTCTAGGATTGCAGGTTAAACAAACCTCAAATGTAATTTTTAAAAATCAAAGAAAGTATACATTAGATCTTCTAAAAAAGTTTAATTTGATCAATGTTCTCCTATCAAAACCCCAATGGCAACCACTGTAAATTAGATGCTAATGCCTGTGCCAAAGTTGTTCCAGTAACGACTTACAGAGGCATGATTGGGAGTTTCCTATACCTAACTGCTAGTAGACCAGATATTAACTTTGCTACCTGTTTATGTGCTAGGTTTCAAACTGATCTAAAGGAATCACATCTAGCTGCTGTGAAAAGAATCTTTAGATACCTAAAGGGTACACCAGGCTTGGGTTCTTGGTATCCCAAAGACTCTAGCCTTCAACTAATGGGTTATTCATATTCTGATTTTGCAGGTTGTAGGCTAGACAGAAAGAGCACAACAGGTTAACGTCAACTCCTTGGTGGAAAGTTGATTAGTTGGTGCAGCGAAAAGCGGAATTCTGTTTCTACTTCTACTGTTGAAGTTGAGTACATTGCTGCTGGAAGCTACTATGGGCAGATCCTATGGACGCATCATCAGCTTGAGGATTATGACCTTGTATATAGGAAAATTCCTATTCTGTGTGACAATACAAGTGCCATAGCTATTTCCAACAATCCAGTCTTCCACTCTCGAACAAAGCAGATTGAGGTCAGACACAACTTCATAAGCGATCACATCCAAAAAGGTAATGTGGAGGTAACTTTTGTTTCTACAAATGAACAACTTGTAGACATTTTCACCAAATCTATTGATGAAAACAGGTTTAATTCCCTTGTATGCAAGCTGGGAATGTTAAATAAAAATGACTAAATTGCATTGATGTTCAAAAGTCACTTGATCAAATCTGTTCACAATCTACAGAATAGCTTGGACAGAACAGGTTTTATCTACTCTGTACTTAGCCAGTTTTTGAGAATTTGAATAGGTTTGACATATAATAGGTTTAACAAAATAAGATTTACTCTCAAACTTGCTCTATTGTCAAAACCTATAACCTGCTCACTCTGTTAATCTGTCATACAAGGCAATGCCTTGTAACCTGTTCAGTTATTGAACAGCTTTCACAATGAAACCTGTTCTCTTAGAGTTGCACTGAACAACTTGAAGAGTGATCATTGTGTGATAAAACATGTTCATTATAGGTTTGAACAATAGCTTAGAATATTAGTTTTTAATTTACATTACTTCACATTTAAGATACTTATATTGAGTATTTATTTGTCTTAATTACCTGTGGAAAATATTTGTTACGTGTGTTAGTGGTTAAAAAGGTGAAGTTGGTCTGACAACTGTGCTGACGTGGTAAACCATTCCGTTTTCCATTAGTAACATGTTAAATCAACCGCCCAATCCTTTCTCTCTCCTACTACTCACATTCAACTCCAATAAATACCCAAATCCATGTTTCATCATCTTCTTCTTCTCTACTGCTTCCTAAATCATCTGAAAAACCTTAAACGACTAAGTGTCCAAACACAGTGCATCCATCCTACTCTCATAAATGGCTTACCAAAACACCCCCTTTGTTCCTGTGTATCTTGGTGACGATGTTGAAAAACACCCCTCTGTCAACACGATGCTCACAATAAAACCCACCAACTACATTGCCAACTTAACCATTCCTAAAAACTATGTTGGGAAAGGTTATGAACCTATGGTGGAGTTTTTGGAAGCCTATCCCCTGCACTATGTTATCACCGCATCTGCTGGTCTCATGTTCCAGGAGATGGTTTATGAGTTTTGGTATACTTGTTCTTATGATCCTTCCACCAAAACTATAAGGGGGACTATTCTTAATGGCACTAAAACTATTGAGATAACTACTGCTCACAGTAGGGAAGTTCTCCATCTTCCAGTTGTTGAGAAGTATGACAAACCTCAGCCTGAGGACGAGTAAATGGGCAACCTGCTACGCTGCTGTGGTGTAGTAGAACCAAAAGTCGGTGCAACTCTGTTTTGGAGGGATCACCCCCCAACTTACATCTTTCTCTTCGCCTCAGTGGTGATGAGCTTAAGCTGCAAAGTTGGTTCCTTGGATCAACTCAGCAGAGATGAGATTCCAATAGTCCTACAGCTTGTGCATGGGACTACTCTGAACGTGGCAAAATGGATATTCCTTAATCTGAGGAACTTAGTGCAACAAGAACAGCGTCCAACAACTGTCAGATATCAAAGGTTTTTAAGCCTCATTTTTAAGCACGTTATTGGTGAGCACCTTTACAACTCCCAACCTCTCTTGACTACTGCAGTGTTTCCTGTTATAGGAAACAGGGTATTTACACCCCAGTACTTGATCAACTCCAATGAAGAGGTTGCTTGGTTTGGTGGAAGGACCTTCTACTCAGGAGGTGGATCCAATTATTGCTACCAAATAAAAATCTAAATCACGGTCTAAGAAGGCCAGAACAACTAAGTCTGCAACCTCAGCCTCCGTGCCTGAGGGGGAATAGGCTGGTCACCTTGGTTCATCCGTTGAACCTGAAGCCTTTGTGGCTGGTACCTCTGTGGCACCGGAGACTATGGAACCGGAACAACCTCCTGTTTCTAGCCCAAACTCCCACCAGTCCAAACAAAACCCCATATCACCTCTCCACTACATCTATCTGTCGGAATTAGTGTCCAAGTCACAATTATTTGTAAACATATTGTTATCAGACTGGATCCTTTTTGGGTGCATGCAATGAATTGTAAAGAGAAGATGATTAACTAAAATATATAATGTTAATTAGTTTGTTAAATTATTATGTTTAATAAATTAATTAGAAACTAAATAATTGATTATATTTGATTAATGGGTTAGTTTGTTAATTAATTAACAGTTAATAAATTAACCGGAAGCTAATAGAATTAATTGAGGAAGTACAGGGGCTAAACTGCAATTAGTTGATAGTCAACAGGGCACCCCCTAAACCCTAATAGTGGGGGCCGGCCACCAATCCATCCCACATGGATTTGGGATCAAAAATTTGTAGGTTTCTAAAACCTATAAATAGGCAGCCCCTGCCTGCTTCATTCCTCGCTCATTCAATTCTAAGTTCTCTAACGATCACAAGGGATACCAGTTTTTGGGACTCTGAGATCTGGGGTTAGAAAAGTTATAATTATCTTTTATTTTGTTCATTGGGTGTGAACAACTAGAGGCGATCTTGCTTTAGACGTTTGTTGCTCGATTCAGAGGCTGTTCGTGCAATTGTTCTTCGTGGAGAAAATTGCGAATTTTCTCAAGGTTAGTTTTTTTTTCTTATTCATCTCTTTATTTTAATAATTAGTTGCTTAGCTTGTTTGGTTAGATCCTTAAGGTTTTATATTCTTGCATAGTTAGGTTATTCAATTTTTCACAAAGTTTTAATTTAACCTAGCAAGGGTATAGGAAACCCAACAGTGGTATCAGAGCGGTTAACCTAACGAGCTTTGCACTAATTTTGAGATGATAATCTTGTTCTTAAATTTCGAAATTTGTTTTGATTAATTTTCAGAATTTTGATTTAATTTTAATGGTGTTTTTAATTTTAAATTAAATTTTTTAAACTTAAAATTAATTTTTAAATATTAAATATATCCGAAAAATTAATTAAAATTTAATTTTTCGAAATTTTTGGAGTAAAATTCGTTTTTGATAATTATTTAATTTTTAAAATAGTTTTTAAATATTAAATTAATTGTCTAAATTTTGAAAATTGTTTTTCATATTTATCTTCAAATTTTCAGATTTTTAAAAGGTTTTTTATGGATAAATCTGAAATATTAAATAAATTATTATTTTATTAATTTAGGATTTTATTAATTTAATTAAGGGTTTGATTTTTGGGGTTTTAGATAAACATGCTTTAGAGATAAGCTTGATTTTCTAGGTTTATCCTAAATTCTATTTATTTAGAAATTGCCTTAATTTAAATTAATTGCTTATCGTAAAAGTTTTAGAATATCATAATTTATCAGGATAAACTTGTATTATCCTAGGTTTAAATTTTGAGGATTTATATGGTTATATATATATATATAGGTTTCGGATTTAATTTATATATTTAATAATTAAATGTTTCTTATTTTATTTAGATATTTAAACCGAGATATATATATAAAATATAAATATTAATTTAAACCCTAATATTTTAAATTGTTTAAAATATACCCTGAATTTTAAAATGTTTAAAATAGACCCTTTAATTTTAAAAGTTTAAAATTAAACCCCTAAGATTTAAAAGAAATTTATATATGTATCATTGATTATATATATATATATATATATATATATATATATATATATATATATATATATATATATATATATATATATATATATATATATATATATATATATATATATATATATATATATATATATATAAATATATATATATATATATATATATCATTTAAATCTAACTACATCGTCAGTCAATTGATAAATCGGCTCACCCATAGTGAACAAACTATAAACGAGGTATAAAGCGGGTCGCTCTGCTTCCCTAAAGGAGTAGGTTTTTAACAGCTTCGCGCTGACCTTCCTCCTCTACTTCACTGTGCGTTCAATGGAGCTACCGAGGACTTTTGATAGGATGGCGTCCAGATTAAAAGTATAATCTAAAGTACTAAAACAAAAATCCCGTTTTAGATATATCAAATGTGAATTAGTATGCAAATCCATGAAAAATGCACATCTCCTATATGCACTGTTAGTGGAGCGTGTGTATTGACCGGCACACTAATGAGAGACAAATTAGGAGGTGATGTAGAACTCGCGATTCCCGAACTGATCCGTGTCGGGTCTTAAGCAGTTTTGCATGGTTAGATTCACCATCTTGTCCGTGATCCTCGGCAACCCAGTCACGGAGAGTAGTTGAGCATAACCGAGATTAACATGCCATTGATAAGATCCAATGAATCTCAAAAGATCTAGGAATTTCATAGAGATTGAAATCGACAAGAGTTTGTCCACCTAAAATAAATTCGTGGCGTGATTACGGCGACCCTTTTCATAAAACGAATAGAAAATATGGATCCTAGCCTTAATTCAAATTGGGTAAATTGTTTAAGGAATACTTCATACTAACTAAAACTTTATCTCACAGATGTCTACTTCTACTGGTACTCCCACTCCTGCTCCCAACCACGCATCCAACTTCTCACTCCATTCCGTTCTGGGTAGGGAAAAACTATCCGTTCCGAACTATGTGGACTGGATGAGAAACCTCAGGTTTACACTGAGGTACAAGAACAAGGAGTATGTTCTCGATGAACAAATTCCCACACTGAATGAGAATCCCACCCAGGAGGAAATGGGCGCACACCAGAAACATTACGATGATGCAAACAAAGTGTTCTGCATCATGGCATCATCCATGGTTCCTGAGCTTGCTAAAGCCTTCGAGAATACATGGGCCTTTGAGATGAATCAGCAGCTGCGAGAGATGTTTGAGGCTAAGGCCAGCAAAGAGCGCCTTGATGTGGTAAGATCCCTCATGGCCTGCAAACCAAAACCTGGAACATCTATCTGCACTTTCGTCCTTGAGATGAAGGGGTACTTCGACCGGCTGGAGGCTCTCAATATGGTGTTTGACTCTAAGGTCTCCACCAATATCATTCTTTCTGGAATGCCCACCATCTATAATCAGTTCGTACTCTCCTATCAGATGAACATGAATCAGAAGGAGACGTCAATTATGGAACTGCATAATCTGCTCCGAACCGCTGAACAGGGCATCAAGAAAGATGAGACCCCTGTGGCCCCTGTGCTTACTGTCGGTAAGGCCTCAAAGAAACGGAAGTCATCCTGGAAGGCCCCAAAAGGAATGTCCAAGAAAGGGTCTCAAGGGAGAACTGAGTCTGGTATTGTGCCTACTAAAGACCCGAAGGAAGCAGTATGCTTTTACTGCAATGGCAAGGGGCACTGGAAGCGAAGCTGCCCATCATATCTGAAAGACCTAAAAGATGCAAAGTCGAAAAGGCCAGCACCTCAGGTATGTTCATGATCGAACTCCATAACACTTCTATCTCTAATTCATGGGTTCTTGATATAGGATGTGGTACTCACATTTGCTCTGTATTGCAGGGACTAAGGGAAAGTAGAAGGTTGAAGCATGGGGAGCTGAACCTAATCATGGGGAATCGAAAGATCACGCCTGTGAAGAAAGTCGGGAGGTTCCAGCTCGTGCTTAGATCAGGAGTAGAGATTAGCTTAAATAATTGCTGTTATTCACCCGATATGAATCGGAACATCATTTCTTTGTTTGCCTTGTATAAGGATGGATACAATTTCAGCTTTAATAATAATAATGGAAGTATTTTGGTTTATGTGAATGATGTTTTTATATTCAAAGCTTGTCCTTATAATGGCATATATGAAACTGTTGAGTGTGATAACAACCTATTATTTAATATTGATTCTAACAAAATTGATAAGCCCAAATTGTGGCACTGTCGCCTTGGGCACATTAACTAGAAACGCATCACCCAACTCCAAAAGGATGGAGTGTTGGAATCATTCGACCTAAAATCGAATGATGTATGCGAATCCTGTTTACTGGGCAAGATGACAAAATCACCATTCACGGGAACGTGTGAAAGAGGTGAAGGACTATTGGATTTGGTCCACACAGGTGGATGTCGGACATTCCGATGTGCTACAAAAGGGGAAAATCGGTACTATGTCACCTTTACAGATGACCATAGTAGATTTGGATATGTTTATTTAATTAAACATAAGTCCGACACTTTTGAGACATTCAAAAGATATCAAAGTGAAGTAGAGAATCAACTTGGCAGAAAGATAAAGGTTCTCCGCTCCGACAGGGGAGGAGAGTACCTTAGTATCGAGTTTCTCGATCATCTTAGAAGCTATGGAATAGTTTCCCAGTTAACACCTCCTAGAACACCACAACTCAACGGAGTTGCGGAGAGAAGAAACAGGACCTTGTTAGACATGGTCCGATCTATGATGAGTCGAGCAACACTTCCAGTAAGTTTCTGGGGTTATGCATTAGAAACTGCGGCACATATTCTAAATCTAGTACCCACCAAGAAAGTTTCAAAGACACCTTACGAGATATGGAAGGGAAAGCGTCCTTCCCTTGGTCACATCAAGATCTGGGGTTGTGAAGTCTTCGTTGGACGAGAGACCTCAGACAAACTCAGTCAAAGATCTGAAAAGTGTCTATTCGTCGGTTACCCACAAGAGTCATTTGGATATCTATTTTACAAACCACGTGAACACGTAGTGTTTGTATCTCGAAGAGGAGTGTTCCTCGAGAAGGAGATAGTATCTAAAGAGGACAGTGGGAGTAAGATCGATCTTGATGAGATTCAAGATACTACCGATGAAGAACCAACTGCAAACACTGACCATCAACATGAGGCGGAGATGCCTGTTGAACCCAATGACATATCCTTACCTTTGCGCAGATCAGGTAGAGTTAGCAATCCTCCTGAGTTCTACTATGGTTTCCATATTGAACAGGATGATATGATTAGTTATAGTACACTAGTCTACTTAGATGAACCAGCTAACTACCGGGAAGCGATGGCAGGCCCTGAGGCAGCCAAATGGAAGGAAGCTATGGATAGCGAGATTGAATCCATGTATGGCAACCATGTTTGGAACTTGGTTGATCCCACACCCGGTCTAAAGACGGTGGGTTGTAAGTGGATATTCAAGAAGAAAACGGATATGAACGGGAAAGTACACACTTACAAAGCTAGGCTGGTGGCAAAGGGCTATACTCAAACCTACGGGATTGACTATGGGGAAACCTTTTCACCGGTAGCTAAGATTAAATCCATAAGGATAGTTCTGGCCATAGCTGCGTTTCATGACTATGAAATCTGGCAGATGGATGTCAAAACCGCTTTCCTTAACGGGAAATTGACAGAGGATGTGTTTATGACACAACCTGAAGGTTTTGTAGACACCAAGTATCCTAAGAAAGTGTGTAAGCTTCAGAAGTCCATTTATGGACTTAAGCAAGCTTCTCGAAGCTGGAATCTTTACTTTCATGAGAAAATCACTGAGTTTGGATTTTCTAGAAGCGAAGATGAGTCCTGCATATATGTCAATGTCAGTGGGAGCACTGTAGTCTTCCTGGTATTATATGTCGATGACATATTACTTATAGGAAACGACATCCCAACGTTATAGAGTGTAAAAGATTGGTTGGGAAGATGTTTCGCTGTGAAGGATCTAGGAGATGCAGCTTTTATTCTGGGTATAAAGATTTATAGAGATAGAACGAGACGTCTAATAGGACCAAGCCAGGATACGTAATTGGACAAAATACTGAAAAGGTTCAGTATGGAGAAGTCTAAGAAGGGGAACCTTTCCTTTGCTCATGGCATAAAGATTAGTAAAGACATGAGCCCGAAGACACAGGAGGAACGAGACAGAATGAGTCAAGTTCCATATGCTTCGGCCATAGGATCTATAACGTATGCCATGACATGTACGAGGCCTGATGTCTCATTTGCTTTAAGCATGGTGAGTCGACATCAGCAAGACCCTGGTGAAGGTCATTGGACGGCGGTCAAGAATATTCTTAAGTATTTAAGAAATACTAAAGACAGGTTATTGGTTTACGGTGGACAGGATGAACTCAGAGTAACCGGTTATTGCGATGCGAGTTTCCAAATGGATAGAGATGATTGTCGGTCACAATCTGGTTGGGTGTTCTTATTGAACGGGGGAACTGTGACGTGGAAGAGTTCAAAGCAGGAAACCGTGGCAGACTCTACCTGCGAGTCAGAATATATTGCCGCCTCAGAAGCCTCAAAGGAAGCCATCTGGTTGAAGAATTTCATTGGAGATCTTGGAGTTGTCCCAACGGTTCAAGACCCCATCGAAATATTCTGCGACAACGAAAGTGTTGTTTCGTTGACTAAAGAACCCAAGGATCATGGAAAGTCCATGCATATTGATCGGAAGTACCACTTTATTTGTAGCAAGGTTGAAGAAGGACATGTGATTGTGAAAAGAGTACGATCAGAGGAGAATCCAGCTGATCCGTTCAAAAAGCCACTTTCTCAACTGAGACACTGTAGTCATGCTGTTAGCATAGGATTACGAGATAATGTAAAGTTTAGTAGTTAGTTTTGAATTTGAAACATTGTAACAATGATTTTAAATTGTAATGGATTTGGTGATTAAATAATGGAGATTTATTTATTTGCAAAGTGTTGCCATCTTCTATTAATTTATCGTTGTGTTTCATTTTGCATGTTTAGAACCAACTCCCAGAGTAATTAATTTTATTCAAAACCTTAGTCGTTCGTACTACCGGGAGTTAGTATTGAATAAAGACTGTCATGGAATGTTAGTAGACTGTAAAGAGTTTGACATAGCATAGAGATTGCTGCAACATTCATGGGTACTTAATGGAGATTTAAGTATAGAGCACTCGCACATGAAAAGATACTTCATGGATCAAATCATAAGTATTTCCAAGATGATAATATCCTCTATTCTTCAGACGGAGATACATTGAAGTCGCGGTTTTCTAGTCCGTCATACCTTAGTGCATTCAAACGTTGTGCGTAACTGCCAGTTATAACGGATGTATCTAGTTACGATGTTATTAGTTAGCTAGCGCTGTGTATGTGAAGTTTATTCGTTCCTTTTTCCTATATGGAAAATCGATATCTATGGGCCCTCTGATGATCAAACGTTGACTCTAGAGTGTCGGGCCCGACCGAGACAAAATTGAGGTGTTCAATTAATAAGTCTCATATAGTCATATTAATCGGAAATCAGAAACATAATTTTGAAACCAAAGATTGATTATAATCCATGTCTTAGTTTCATACGATATCAAAGAACGAAGGAATAGTTGATCGCTTATCTAAAGGATTAGCTCTGATATGATTCAGAGTTCGGCAGCTGTATCGAGTAGCTAGGAAGGCTGGTAATAGAATGTGTTTAGACAAATAGTTGCCAACTTGTCCAAGTGGGAGACTGTTGGAATTAGTGTCCAAGTCACAATTATTTGTAAACATATTGTTATCAGGCTGGATCCTTTTTGGGTGCATGCAATGAATTGTAAAGAGAAGATGATTAACTTAAATATATAATGTTAATTAGTTTGTTAAATTATTATGTTTAATAAATTAATTAGAAACTAAATAATTGATTATATTTGATTAATGGGTTAGTTTGTTAATTTATTAATAGTTAATAAATTAACCGGAAGCTAATAGAATTAATTGAGGAAGTACATGGGCTAAACTGCAATTAGTTGATAGTCAACAGGGCACCCCCTAAACCCTAATAGGGGGGGCTTGCCACCAATCCATCCCACATGGATTTGGGATCAAAATTTTTTAGGTTTCTAAAACCTATAAATAGGCAGCCCCTGCCTACTTCATTTCTCGCTCATTCAATTCTAAGTTCTCTAACGACCACAAGGGATACCAGTTTTTGGGACTCTGAGATCTGAGCTTAGAAAAGTTATAATTATCTTTTCTTTTGTTCAATTGGTGTGAACAACTAGAGGCGATCTTGCTTTAGACGCTTGTTGCTAGATTCAGAGGCTGTTCGTGCAATCGTTCTTCATGGAGAAAATTGCGAATTTTCTCAAGGTTAGTTTTTTTTCTTATTCATCTCTTTATTTTAATAATTAGTTGCTTAGCTTCTTTGGTTAGATCCTTAAGGTTTTATATTGGGCAAATGACTAAAAATAGTAACAAGTTTTGACATTTTTATCATTAATAGTAACATTATTTATTTTTTATCATTAATAGTAACAACTTTTTATTTTTCTGTCAATAATAGTAATGGGTGACCTGTAAACCTGTTTAGCAGGTCACAAACTTTTCAGTTATCAAAAATAGTAACATCTTTTCAGATTTTTATCAATAATAGTAACATATCAAATAAAAACATAATTTTTTATTTTATTAAGTTTTCTAATATTCCATAAACACCAAAATAAACCAAATTTTTATTCCGAATATTTACGAATAAATAATATTCGATTATTTAGTCACAATTATATATAATATGAATGAAAGAAATACTGTGAATCATTTCAATGTTCACTTTTTCCAACAAAAATCCACGAACCATCATTTGCTTAGTTTTTCCTAATAAAATAATAAAAATCGTTCCATTTTTTTTAGTTTTTTCCAATCTAAATGGGTCATAGTTTTTTTATTTAAGAAACAAAAAATCAAAATGAGTCTCAATATTTTTCATTTATAAAATTATAAACCACAATGAGTCATGGTTTTTCCATTCATTGAAAAACTAAAAAATGAATGGGCCGCAATACTTTTTCATTCGTAGTAGTTTTCATTTGGAATAAAAAGATTACAAACTGATCAGCTTTTTAGTAAATTCCAAACGAAATTGATTACAAATTATACAACTTTTAGCTTTCCCGAATGAAAAATACGACCCAATCATGTTTTTGATTTTTTTTTTACAAAAAACTATAAATCATTTTGATTTTTCGTACAATATGCAACTCATTTATATTTATATTTGTGTTTTTGATTTGGTTTATTTTGGTGTTTATGGAATATTGGAAAACTTAATTGAATAACAAAAAAATGTGTTTTTAATTTAATATGTTACTATTATTGATATAAATCTGTAAGGATGTTACTGTTTTTGATAACTGAAAAGTTGGTGACCTGCCAAAAAGGTTTATAGGTCACTCATTACTATTATTGATAGAAAAATAAAAAGGTGTTACTATTAATGATAAAAAATAAATAATGTTACTATTAATGATAAAAATGTCAAAACATGTTACTATTTTTGATCATTTACCCATTTATATTCTTGCATAGTTAGGTTATTTAATTTTCCGCAAAGTTTTAATTTAACCTAGCAAGGGTATAGGAAACCCAACACTATCTTCTACATCCTCCCTCACAACCTACAATAGGCTAAGAAAGAAATCCTTAGCCAAAAAGAAACCCTCCACTCAAGCTAGCCCCTCTGACCCCTCTCAACAGGAGTCAGTTGAAAAATAAGCAAACTCTGCTGCCTCTATTTCTCCTATTTTTGGAGAAGGTGTAGCCAATTTGGAGCAGGCTTCACTCCATACCGAGTCAAACCCAAGTCATCCTGGAACTAGTTGTACAAAAGGAGACAACCACATCAATAGTCCAAGCCTCTGGCTGAAGACTTTGAAAGACAGGAGCACTCTCCACTCCACACTGAGTCCACACAGTTTCCCCCTCATATTTCTTCTACACTATCTGAATCTGCACAAGGTGCCAAAGCTGCTGGTACAGAACATCCATCAATTAGCCTTGAAATTCTGTTCCTCATGAAACAGCTGTTCAACACCTAACAGCTGTTGAAGGACCAACCACCCAAGCTGATGAACCTCAAGGAATGGAACATCCATTTGGTGAAGCTGCTCCCCAAGTGCAAATTTCATCATCAGCTTTCACCACTTATGATTAAAAAATGCACATCCGCTCTCCCCATGAAGAGGTGCCTGCAAACCAGGGTACTACTGAAAGAACCACCCCTGGTCTTACTGAAGGTGTTACAATGCCAGTGACATCTGAAAGACCATCGTCCCCAATAACCTCATCTCATGATGGAGCTATAGCCACTACTGAAGGTTCTATTGATCTTTCCAAGCTAGGCCACTAAACTTATGCCCAGGCTATGGAACTTCTTTCTAAAGTACCTCTGCCTTCACCTAGTGATCCCCACACTCCTCAATCTTCTCCATTACACTCATCCCATTTAACTCAATCCAAACAATCAGCCCATACACCTCCATCCCCCAAAGACCTATATTTGAAGGACCAGCTGCCTTTGCTGTCCAACAAAGTTAGTTCTTTGGAAACATCTATGACTTCCCTCCCATGTACATAGCAGAATCCGTGTCTGCTCAGCTTCAAGGTTTTCTTGATTCGTTTAGGACTTCCTTTCAAACCCCTGCTCTCCAACCTGATCATTCCTCGCAGCTGCTTGCACTCACTGCATAGTCGCAACAACTCTCATCCACCCTCTCATCAATTCTAACTGACCAATAGGACTCTGTGTCCAGTGGCAGCTGTTTCTCAACAACTATTAGGTCTTGCTAAAACTTGCTCTACCACACTACCCTCTACACTGGCCTCTCTAAATACCTTAGTGGTATCTCTGTCAAATTCTATGGCAACAGGTTTTGATGATATGCATGAGTCCCTTGAACTAACTCTTGCATTCAAAGTCTGGTGTTCACAAAAACTGACAGGGCTGCTATTTCCGAGCTCTAATCCTTTGCCACTTCCCATTCTTCTTTTCTTCAAACTTGTGTTAGCCTCCTCGCAGAGGTTAAGGACAACCTGGCTTTCTTAGTGCATAGCCTGGTTGGTTCAAGACTTGTTACCGAATCTGCTGCTGTCCATCTTGTTGGATCCGTTCCTTCTGATAGAACTGTTGTTGAAGGCTCTGTATCATCTCCTTGAAAGGGGGAGAAATGCAAATCTGTGTCAAAGACAATGTCCAAGGGGGAGAAATCTTCATCTCCTTCTAAGGAGAAATTAACTTCAGCAGGCCAAGCAGCTGGTCACTCAAAAACTGGTGTTGCTGCAGCTACTTCCACAGTCTCTGAAGCTCAGCCTACTCAGGCTGGATCTCCAATCCCTGCACCATCTAAGGGTGAGGAATCTAATCCTGAGGACATGCCAAGCAGAAGGAGACACTAAATCTTTGAAGAGGAAGAAGAAGAAGAAGAAGAAGAAACTGAAAGTTTCAAGATCAGGGCAGCAAAGGGCAAAGGCAAGGCCACTGTGGACACTGACTCTCTGAAAGCTGCTCAACTAAAATTTGACAAATATAAGGCCAAAGATACGGGTATTCCACTGGATACTTATTATCAGTGGAAACAAGAGAAGCTTGAGATCCTTGAAAGAAAGAAGAAGGAAGAAGCTTCTGCTAAAACTACTAAAGCCCTTGCATACAAGGAGGCAAGAAAAATCAAAATGCCCTCCTTGGATGTTCAAAGGAAACTGATAGACCTCAATGAGTCAGTGACTGAGAAAGAGCATAGTTCACAAGTCTTGGTAACCAAAACAAAGCTTGTATCCTCATCAGACAATGCCCAAATCCATTTTAATAATATGGCAAGAAAGAAGTTTTTTGATGTTGCAAAGAGAAGACTTTCCAAAGAAACTATTATCAAAGTTGTCCCCACTTCAAGAAAAGGTAAGCAGTGGAAACTTCAGATCACTAGGCTAGGTGCTGATGGTCCTGAATTGGTAGCCTATGAATCCACTGATGTTGCCTTTATGGGATTTAGAGAATGGGTTGATCTGGTTGATACCTTGAGCTGATCAAAATCTGAGACTACTAAAACTGACAGGGCATATGTCAAGAAGCTGATGAAAAAAGTGAAAGACCTGGGCCTAATTTCTGAAGAAATGATCAATGGTACCTCATAAGTGGAACGCAAAATCAAGCCCAGGAGACAAAGGACGGATACAGAGCTTGAGGAGCTGATAATAATGATTGAGCAGAGAATGTACGCTGTTGAGATCAAAGTAGTTGATCACAGCCAGCCCAAGGCAGTTGAACCCGAGAAAGGTAAGTTTATTGAACAGCCTGAACTAGGGGTATTCTTTGTGGACTCCTTGTCAAAGAAAATGTGTTTACAGAGAGCCTCATATCTTCACAAGGTTGGTCTCAAGCAAGTCATTGCCTCTAGACTCTCTCAAATGCTTTTGAACAGCATTCAAGATGGAGAGCAATTATTTTGGAATAGCTCAAGGCCTTCTATGAAAGAGGAGAACTTGACAGTCCAGGTTTCATGTTCCTAAGGATAGAAGAAATTGATGACACTCTGGAACATTATCATAAGAAGTCTTAAAAACAACAACAACTTCAAGGTCCATATATTGATTAGTAGATGAAGAATGGAAGTTGTCCATTAGTTGGACAGACTTACGATTACTTGCTCCCAACTTCAACAGTCCAAATATGATGAAACTTCTCTTTGTACATTAGTTGTTCTTATTTACATTTGTTGTAATCCTTTTTTAGTACATCAGTTGTACATATGTAAAAACATATGTTGTTTGAATCAATATCAACATATAAAAACTGATCTTTTACTTTACTTCAATGTTGTACTTTCATTTCAGCAAATGTAATGTAAAAATATATAGTGATCGTTGATAGAATCAGCTTAAGCTAATTTTTGTAAATTGGGGGAGATTGTTAGGCATAAAAAGGCCACAGTCAAACCTGCTCTATATCACAGGGGGGGATTTCTAATCAAACCTGATTGATACACATAAAGGGAGTGCATCTTAGTTAGTGAATTTATTGTATATAGTCTGAGTGTGTCTTAGATTAGTTGTTTATCTGTTGTTTCTGTCATCCAAGTTTTAACTATTCCGCAGTTCAAACTTGTTTGTAATTATCACTTGTTGGTATATACATACAAACATTGAGAAAATTGTGGTGAAGTTTTAAATTGCTGTATTCACCCCCTCCCCCCCTCCTACAGCTTAGAACAACATTCTTGTGAAACCTTTTGGGACCTACAATGCGCATTTCAAATTGTTAGGTTGTTCATTGAGCAAATTTTTGACAGTAAGCAGGATTAGTAGAACAAAAAATAATATCATCAACATATATTTTAATATAATAATGTGCTCACCTTCCTTTTTCAAAAATAAAGTGTCCGTCCTAACTTTGGAACTCGAGATGTCTTCTGAATATGAAATCTCGAGTATGATGAACTCGAGATTTTCGAGTCTGTTGGACTTGAAATTTCGAGTCTGATGAACTCGAAAAACTTTTGGACAGTTTGGTTAAGTCTAAACACACAATCAGATTTTTAAAAAAATTGAAGATGATGAAATCCAATTTCAAAGACATACCAAGACTTGGAATTACATTTTAAACACAAGTTTAACACTAAATATTTTGGAAAAACAACAAAAAACCCATAAAAATAAAAAGAAATTCACTAATGGTTTGAAACTTGCAATTTCCAGCAAGTAAACAGACAAAAAACAGAATTATATGCTCAATAGAATGAAATCGAAACTAAAATCGAACGAAAAACACCTATAGTTATGATTTGAACACAAAAGATCTTTTTTTTTTTTGTCAAAAAGACAGTGAATGAAACAGAAATGTCTAAAAACATTTCTGTACTATGCCGCCTTTAATAGGGTTTCACGCAAGATATTTTTGAACCGGCCCATAAACACAAATAAATATCTTAGGCCCAATCGATATATTCAAACACAATACGATAAAATTTTTTGTAACACTAAAAAAAATTAAAACTATAATAATAACACTTAAAAATGACACAAAAAGATTAAAAGAAATACTAATTTTTTTAAAAAAAAAATATATATATATATATAGCTCCTCTCCAGAAATTAATGATACACCCCCTCAAGCAAATATGAAAACTTAAACTAAAACACAAGATGAAAGAAAACTTCCATTAAAAGAAAAAAAGTAAAAAATTGAATTATTAAACTGAATTTGAACACATATTTCAAAAATTAATTTGACGAATTCAACATAACTAACTTTAATACCATGAAGTTAAACTTGATTCATTAAAGCCATGTTAAAAATTATAGCTGGTTGATATTGTGTACAAACAAAGTACAGTTTAGCAGTACCACTTTCAACATAATTTTTAATGTAGTAGTACCGAATATTTATGTATTCGTCTTTTAGTGCTGAATAGGAACGTAGGAAATGGGAATAACACTTTTGCAATCACAATAAATGTGGATTTTGTAATAAACAAATCGTAGTCAGTCAGTTGGGTTCTCATCCACAAAGCTTGTGAACAACAGGTAGCTGCAGCAACATATTCTGCTTCTACAGTAGAATATGAAACATAATTCTGGTTGTTAGAAGTCCAACTAACTAACGTGACCCCAAAAATTGTATATGTCGAGTAAGATTTTTCGATCTAGATGACAACCTACAAAATCCAGATTTGAATATTAAGTTAGTTCGAATGATGTTTCCTTCGGATACCAAAGACCAAGGTCTGGTTTTCCCTTCAATAAACGTCAAATGCGTTTATTCACAGATTAGTGAGACTCTTTAGGATTTACTTGATATCTTGCATAACCACACGCTGAAAACATCATATCTAGTCTACTAGCTTTCTGATATAGAATTGAACGAATTATGCCTTGTTAATTTGTTGAATCCGTAACTTTCACATTTGGGTTTGCGTGAAGCATAGAAATAGAATTCAGTGCCATTGGTGTGGGCAATGGAGTACTGTTAGAGATATTATTATTTTTTCAATAAACCCCCAATGAACTGTGCTTTGTTTATGAAAATACCATTCCCTAAAGAAAAGAAGTAGAAAATTGAATTATTAAACTGAATTTGAACACATATTTCAAAAATTAATTTGACGAATTCAACATACCTAACTTTAATACATGAAATTAAACTTGATTCATTTAAAGCGTTGTTAAAAAGTTAGGTCGTTGATATTGTGTACGAATAAAATACAGTTTAGCAGTACCACTTTCAACATTATTTTTAATGAAGTGGTACCGAATATCTATGTATTCGTCTTTGAGTGCTGAATAGGAATGTAGGAAATGGGAATAACACTTTTGGAATCACAATAAATGTGGATTTTGTTATAAACAAAATCATAGTCACTTAGTTGGGTTCTCATCTGTTGGTACACCCTGGGTGACGATCGTAGTCTAGATATGTAATAGACAGTCGTTAATAATAGATGAGGCTTTATTAACACATGTTGTGTATGATTAATTCATAATTATATGTGATGTATACATTTGCATGTTAAGTTCAAATATAAGTTCTAGAATAAGTTCAAAGGATAGAGTTCAAACTTATCCATACCCTGACGAACTTGGTGAACCTAAGTTCGTAGGGTATTGGACAAGTTCGTGGGCTTGGGCCTAAACGAACTTAATCACTATAATTATGTGTTAATCCATTTTATTTTGGGACTTTTGGCAAAATTAGTATTCAGAGCTTGTATCCGTGCACGTGCGAGCTAGAAGTGAATTCAGAGAGTGTTTTGGAGAAATACATCGTGCCGGGTCGTTCGTTGTATCGGCTATCATAGTGTTTGTCTCCGGTTTCCATGCGTGATCGATCCGTTAAGCCACTAACGAGGATTCCTCACTCGGTGGAAGGTGTTGCGTCAAGATTAGATCCGTGACACAGGTGACCTTACAAGTGGTATCAGAGACGTACGAGTGTTCTTCGTGTTCTTCGCGTTTCGACGAACATTCTTGCTTTCTTGACGCTTTTACCGGATAAATCACCGTGTACAGCGTTTTTCAGTGTTCTACAAGCAAGGCTACGGGGAAAAATTCTTATTAGTTCACGTTTTTATTCGAAATCAGTGTTTTTAATATTAAAAACATTGGTTTAATCTGAAATCTTGAGAAAATCGAACTTTTGGCCGTTTCTCGAACTTGCGGCGCTCGAACATAAGGGGTGTGTTAGGGTTATTCGAACTTGTCAGAATACGCTCCTCACGAAGTTGTTCTAGTGTTTCTTCGAATTTAACTGGGTTTCGAACTTGTCAGAGCATTCGAAGTTGTTAGAGGTTTCGAACTTGCTAGGGTTCGAACTTAGTTGGGATTCGAATTTGTGCTGATTTGAACTAGTCAGAAGTTCGTAGGGTTTTTCAAACTTGATTTGGTTTGAATTTGGAACATCTAGGGTTTCTCGAACTTGCATACTTTCGAAATTGTTGAGTTCGAACTTAAAAGATTTCGAATTTAATTTACAAAACGAATTTAAATTTAAAATTATTCGAACATAGATAAGTTCGAAGGATTTGTTTTAAATTCATTTTTAAATTAAATACTTTAAGTTTGAAAACAAAAACTTTTAAAGAATGTCGAGTTTGCACAAATTTCTAGGAATGGACCATGAGGTTGGCAAAGCAAATTCTCCACCTAAGCAAATGAAGTTGGAAGATTACTACTGGTGGAAGGATAGGTTTGCTGACTTTGCAAGATTTAACAACATGCGTATGTGGATATGCATTGACGAGGGATACATTCCTCCTACGCAAGAGCTTGAAGGCCGATTAAAAGTCTTGACGTATAAGAACAAGAAAGACGCTGACAAGAAAATTTATGAGGCCGAGAACGGAGCTTTCTCGTCTATTAGAATGGCACTACCTCAGGAGATCCTGCACACACTGAGAAATCACAGGACTTTTAAAGAGCTTAAGGATGCTCTAGAGAAGAGGTGTGAGGGAAATCTCAGGGTACGTAAAGGGAGGACAGAGATGCTGAAGCAACAGTTTGCTATCTTAAAAGCACTGAAGAATGAGACGCTCGATGAGACGATTACTAGATTCTCTCATCTACTGACTGAACTTAATAATCACAATGTTGAATATCAAGAAGCTGAAAAGATTAAGAAGCTTCTGGATGCTTAACCTGCTAAGTGGGAGATGTACACGGCGCTAATAAAGCATGACGAAGACAAATTCGAGACGCTCACTCTGGAAGAGGTCAGTGGAATGCTAAGGGCCTACAACTTTAAGTTGCAGAAGAAGGAACGTGAGTTTGATCAAGTACAGGATCTGGAAATGTACTTTGGGAAATCAAAGTCATCAACCTCTAGTGAACTGAAGTTGGGGGGCCACAACGTTTTTCTCGGGAGAAGAGCCTATACCAGTTGAGTCAGAGGATTCTACTAATATGGCGCTCTTAGGGTTTTCCCAAACCAGAAGAAAAACCACAACATTCAGCGTCTACTTCTCAAGGCTATACCAAGATGCGTATGAACGCAAAATCAGCTGAAGAGCATCTAAATCTTCTAGCTTCGTTTGTCGAAGCTTACGGCAATTGCGTTCAAGGTAAAATAAACGATCCAGCTCCATGGGAAGAGGACTACGATCAGGTAGATCCTGACGACTTGGAACAGATGGACCTACAATGGCAACTGACCATGGTGACGCAAAGGGTAAAACGATTTATGAAGAGGATGGGAAGGAATGTAAGTGTAAGCAATAACGTTGGTTTCGACAAGTCAAAAGTAAAGTGCTACAATTGTCAAGGATTGGGACACTTTGCCATAGAGTGTCAACAACCAAAAGTGGAAAATAGTCAGAATCAAAACCAAGGGAGACAACAGTCTAGAGGTTCTGGGAATCAAGCAGCCATAGTTGGTCTGTTAACAAATGTGTCATCCAACAGACAGCTAGGTGGCACATATGATTGGAGCACTCATCCAGAGTCGAATTCCAGAGCCTTTATGGCTGAGGTAACTGAGACTGGGGGGACAGAGCTGAAGAAGAAGCAGAGGACATCCAACAGTCAGAAACAATTCCTTTGTTTGTGGAAAAGTCATAGGAGCAAACCATTCTGGAGTTTGCAGCTCAAATGGTCGATGTGGAATCGGACCGCAAAAAGGTAACTCTAAAGTTCTCTACATTTCATGATTTATGTGTTTTAAGTGCTACTTTAATTGATAGATTAAATCTAGTACTAGAGACACATAACACCTTAATAGCTCAGGTCCAATCATTAAAATCTGATAATGCTAGTCTTCTAGATATTAAGGAGGATTTAAGGAACAAGATGAAAGCAGATGCTCCTGATGTGATAGTTCTAAAAGACAAGTTAAGTGAGCAATGTGTCAGGTTAGAACTCATGTACGAACATGTCAAATCTTTCACAAAAGAACTCACCCTTAAAGATGTAGAGCTAGCTGAATCTAGAGTTAAGGTTGCAGAGGCCAATGACTAGCTTGAAAGATTTAGGAACTCATCCCAAAATCTAGGAAAAATCTTAGGAGCTCAAAGGCAGTCTATGAAACCAGTAGGCCTAGGTTATCAGGAGAGTCCTCCACCGTTCAACAACAACTATGTGCCACAACCTCAGGATAAAACCACTGAAACAGTTGAATCAGAGGTAGCAACTGTAACTGAACCTGAAAAAAGAAAATTCAAATAAGGTGTCTACCACAACTCCTAAGATTAAGAAAGTCAAGTTTGTGTGGAGTCTACTAGTGACACTAAACTAGAAGAAGCTAAAACTGTAAGTGATAATCAGCAAGAGGGTGTAAACACTGTAGGTGAATCGAAAGAAAATGACACTAGTGAGACACCTAAATCAAAGGGTACTTATAAGAAGTCGATTGATAAGATGTCATGCTTTAGATGTCATGAGAAAGGTCACGTTGCGTCTAGCTGTCCTTATAAGAAAATAGAGTCTACGCCAACAGCAGGGAAGCCAGACCAACGAGTCTCAAATCCAGTACTTAGTATTGCCAGTACAAGTAGTTCTCAACATACTTAGAAGAACTTGAATGCAACACCTAGGGTAGCTGCTAAACTAATACCGGTGTCAATCAGACAGAATGAAGTGATTAGGACTAATTCTCCGAATAGAGTCCCTAGTCAATGTAGATCAGGACCACAAAAAGTCTATAGGAGTACAACACCTAGGAGGACTTACACTCCAGTTAGGTCACATACCCCTAACAGACAATAGACACCAGGTAGAGCCCATGTATATAACAATGAAAAGCAATATAATAGGGCTCAACCGAAAATGATAGCCCAAAGGCCAAGAATGAATGTTAATCACTCAGCACCGCAACAAGTTCTCAATCAAAAACCCGTCACCTGAAAGGGGAGATGGGTTTATGACGGAGTTCAAGTATGTGGATGAGAATGGTATTACCAAGTCAGTCATGACTTGGGTTCCCCGTGATAACTAACTTGTTTTCTTTCATGGGCAGGAGCTAACTACAGGTCTTAACAACAAATGGTTCGTCGACAGTGGTTGCTCTCGTCACATGACTGGGGAAAGAAGTCTATTGACAGACTTCAAGGGAGGGAACAAGGGATTCGTATCATTTGCTGGGAACAATGGAGGAAATATCACTGGAACAGGAGTGGTCACTAATGGGACAATCACAGTTGTTCAACTTTACCATGTCGATAAACTTGATCACAATCTCATTAGTGTCTCTCAGATTTGTGATAAGAAGAATTCAGCTATCTTTACTGAAAAAGAAGCGTTAGTGACGGGCCGTCGTTGTGACCCGCAGACTTAGTCCTTAAATCCACTATTTAGCTAGGGAACTAAGGGTCGAATCCACAGGGAGTGTGGTCGTAGTTAGGATTAGGATATTTGTGAAGACCTCCCCTTCCGGGTCAGTCCTCAGAGTCTAGGTCCCACAAATAGCAATACGATATCAACCATACTAAGATAGGGTAATTAAATTGCGGAATAATAAAATTACATGTACATACAAGATTAGGATTAAGTTTACATATTTCAAAATAAAGTTGTAAAAGGGTAACATCTAATCTAATCGTAATATCACACATTACATCAAATCTACCCAGAACCACCACAATTGTTGTCTTCCAATCAGTACCAGAAATATTTGTTGAGTAGTGGTCTAAGAAAGCTTCAAAACTTGGATCTTGAATGACCTAAGTACTAGGTCCTGCAGGTGATTTTCCTTTGGCTTTTCCTGTAAAATATTAAAGCAACATCTGTAAGCAAAGCTTAGTGAGTTTATAGATTTTCAATATTAACATGCGTGTCAAGCGGAGTCATAATTCTAAGCGTGATAAGTCTTGGCTGCCGCTACAGCCCTCATCATGATTGAGATATAGTATCTTAAGATCGGATGATGTTCAAACCACACTCACGCTTATATCGTGGGGATCAGCCACATACTGGGCTAGCTACCAGTAGGTCAACATGGCCGAACATCGGAGGTCATTACCAAGTTCGTGAGAACTGGTGGAATAGCCGGGTCTAGAACAATAGACCATAAGGGCTAGTCAAGCTGAATAAATCTTATCAAGTCTGATCAATGAAGTAAGCTTAAGTCTTAGAAGTCATGATAGTAACGAATCATAAAGCAAAGTCTGAAGTGCTAATAAATGCAATATGAAATGATAAGCAAATAGCTATCATGATTCACTGGGCAACACCCATCCATGGTGTGCACAGGTCTCAATCCAGCTGATAAATGAATGTCAAATAATGTAACAGCATCAATATATCTCAAACGGATCTTTGCATGTTCAATTTGAATATCTATAACTCACAGTGTTGGGGTCTTGGTCAAACAGATATATGAATCTGCCACCTGAGTTATCTCAGGATTTTGTCTTTCTGTTCTGTCAAATCAAGTCTCTGACCCACTTTAAATCTTTTAAGTCTTTAAATCTTTGTTCAGAATATACTGAACCTGTTCAAAGTCATCCATGATAATATCATGTCAATTTCATCATTATTATCATAGAATTTCATCATCTTTTGGTCATTAAAATCTGTAATCTTATCTGATTCTGATAATTTTCAGTTCATCACTCTTTTATTCGTTCATATTCTTTATTCTTTTAAATTTTCCAAAAGTTCTTAAATATATATATATAACAATATATATATTTATATAGCCATTTATATTAAAATGTAAAAATTGCATTTCGGACCATAATTTCGGATCAGCCCGGATTGGGATCCGGATTCGGATCATCCGGATCCGGGCCTCTCCGAATTAGGGATCCGAATTGGCCTCATCCGAAATATATATATACCCGAATTCGGACCTAATAGTATCCGAATCATTTATCTAATTTCGGGTTTGGGACCGAATTAGATGACATCCGAAATGTAGGGTCCGAAACATGCTTCATCCGAAATTGGGATCAAGGCCAGATCCGAATTGGAATCCGAATTGGGTATCCGAATTCGGACCCATGACTTGAAATAATTCCCAGAAATGTTCTTGGTTTATTCATACGGATTTTATCAATAATTATCAGATTTTCATTTTTATCAACATGCAATGTTATATAAAGTTGTATTAACATTATTTGAGTGTTTTTATGTAATTTCTTTGATCAAAAACACACTTATTTGATCAAGATCATCCAAAATGTACTATTTTTGTCAAGAACATATTTTAACACAAAATATCCGATTTCTTCAATGTTTTGGTCAATCTAACCCACAAATTCCGTTTCTATAACTTTTATTAACTTAGATTCATCATAATCCTCTAAATTCATACACATGCAACATAAGATTTCCACATTTTAAAACCTTGATTTCGGTTTTGACACAAAACCGAACCAAACAATCAAAATACCGAAAATTAAGTAAATTTACCTCAAGTTCTTGTAGATTGTTGTTGATCTTTGATTCTTGTAACTCCTTTCTTGTATTAAATCTTCAATTACTTGCAATTATGATGAATTTCTTGTGAATTTGTTGAATTAGCCGTATACTTAGTGAGAGAGTAGAGAGAGAGAGAGTTGTTAAGATTAATGATCTTAATTGTTCATTTATTTGAGTATATATATTTCATTTAGTTTCATTTGTAGTTTAACCCACTAAACTTTTGTATTTTACATCTCTTTTATTTTACTCAATCATATCATAAATATAATTTAAAATTATATTTACTTAATCCATTTCATATTTATTTTATTTTAATAACAACATAAATAATATAATAAAATTATATTATTATCTCAGAATCATTTATTACATGATTGATAAAAGTTAGGTTGTTACAGAATGGGCTCCACCACGCACAAACTTCGTCCCCGAAGTTAGCTACGTTCGAACAGACTGGGATATGTTGCTTTCATAACATCTCTAGATTCCCAGGACTGATGCGAACCTTTGTGGTGTTTCCACTGGACGAGCACCATCTGTATCTCTTTATTTCTAAGCTTCTTAGTCTTCGAATCCAGAATACGTTCTGGCTCTTCAACCACTCGAAGCTTTTCATCTATCTGCAGGTTAACGTGTGGTATCTGAACTTCTCTTTCATCGGCTAAGCTCTTTCTTAAGTGACTAACATGGAATACAGGATGTATTCCAGCTAAATCCTCTGGTAGATCAAGACGGTAAGACTGATTCCCAATCTTTTCCACAATCTTGAACGGACCAATAAATCTCGGAGCTAACTTGTTTCTTTTAATGAATAGCACCACCTTCTTCATTGGGGATACTTTCAGCATCACCCAATCGTTAACTGCAAAACTGATTGATCTGTGCCGGTTGTCATAATATGACTTCTGCCTGCTTTGAGCTTCAAGAATATTCCTTCTGACAAGTTGAATCTTTTCATGAGTCAACTGTAGAAGGGCAGGACCTGTTATTGGTGATTCGCCTGTTTCGCGCCAACAGGTAGGAGTTCTGCACTTTCTTCCGTACAAAGCTTCAAAAGGGGCCATCTTGATCGTTGAATGATAACTGTTATTGTAAGAGAATTCGACCAACGGCAAGTGGTCATCCCAGTTACCACCTAAATCAAGAATGCAGGCACGAAGCATATCTTCAAGAGTTAGAATAGTACGCTCACTCTGGCCATCTGCATTTGGATGATAAGCAGTACTCATGGATATCCGAGTACCCATCCCTTCTTGTAATGCCTGCCAGAACCTGGATGTGAAGCGACTATCACGATCAGAAACAATAGACTTTGGCACACCGTGTCGAGAAATAATTTCAGAGATATACAACTGTGCCAATCTATCGAGGGAATAAGTTTCTTTCATTGGAATGAAATGTGCTGATTTCGTTAAACGATCAACGACTACCCAGATGGAGTCGTGCTGTCTTTTGGTCTTTGGCAGCTTCGTAATGAAGTCCATTGTTATATGCTCCCACTTCCATTCAGGAACTGGCAGTGGTTGCATATCCCCGAAGGGCTTCTGATGTTCTGCCTTAACCATCTGACATACTCTGCAGCTTTCAACACATTTTCCAATGTCCTTCTTCATTCCTGGCCACCAGTAATCAGCTTTCAGATCAAAATACATCTTTGAGCTGCCAGGATGAATAGATAACTTGGACTGATGAGCTTCGGACAGAAGAGTGCTACGAATAGAACCATATTTAGGAACCCAGATTCGGTTTCCCTTGAGACAGTGAAGTCCCAAATGGTTCAGAGTTAGAAATTGTAATTGCCCTTTTAGATTTTCAGAATCTATGTTCTCTTCTTTCAGCGCTTCAGTTTGAGCAGCTCGAATATCTTCAATAAGATCAGAAGAGAATATAACTGGAGTTAGGGCATAACAGCACTTTTCAGGATACACTTTTCTACTCAACGCATCCGCGACAACATTTACTTTGCCGGGATGATATAAGATCTCGCAGTCATAATCCTTGATAAGCTCCAAGGATCGACGCTGTTTCATGTTCAGATCTTTCTGAGTAAAAAGGTATTTGAGACTCTTATGAACGGTGTAGAGCTGACACCGAGTCCCATAAAGATAATGCCGCCAGATTTTTAGAGCAAAGGTGACGGCAGCCAACTCAAGATCATGAGTTGGTGCACTTTTCTCGTAATCCTTTAATTGCCTTGAAGCGTAGGCAATTACTTTTCCCCTTTTCATAAGAACACATCCTAAGCCAGTACCAGAAGCGTCGCTATAAACAACGAAATCGTCGTTACCTTCTGGCAAGGCTAGGATCGGCGCTTGAATCAACTTTTGCTTCAGAGTTTCAAATGCCTCTTGCTGTTTATCAGTCCAAACGAAAGGAGTATTCTTTCGTGTTAGCATTGTAAGCGGCACAGCAATCTTTGAGAAGTCCTTTATGAATCGCCGATAATAACCGGCCAATCCAAGGAAACTTCTTATCTCTGAGGCATTGCGAGGTGTTTGCCACTTCTGAACAGCCTCGACTTTTGAAGGATCAACGGAAATTCCTTTACCAGAAACAACATGGCCAAGGAACTGGATCTGTCTGAGCCAGAATTCGCACTTAGAAAACTTTGCATAGAGTCTTTCTTTTCTTAATAACTCTAGCAATTGCCGCAGATGAATAGAATGATCAGCCTCCGTTTTGGAGTAAATCAGAATATCGTCAATGAATACGATAACTGATTTATCCAACATAGGTCTGCACACGCGATTCATGAGGTCCATGAACACCGCTGGTGCATTTGTCAAGCCGAATGGCATCACGAGAAATTCGTAATGGCCGTATCTTGTACGGAAAGCTGTCTTTGGAACATCTTCTTCTCTGACTTTTAACTGATGATACCCAGATCGGAGATCTATTTTCGAAAAGTAACTGGCTCCTTGTAACTGATCAAACAGATCATCGATTCTGGGCAGAGGATACTTATTCTTTATTGTAACCTTGTTCAACTCGCGGTAATCGATGCACATACGGAAAGTTCCGTCTTTCTTTTTAACAAATAGTACTGGTGCACCCCACGGAGAAGAACTCGGTCGGATAAACCCCTTCTCCAACAGCTCTTGCAGTTGTTTTGACATTTCCTGCATTTCTGCAGGTGCAAGTCTGTATGGAGCTTTTGCGATAGGAGCCGCACCAGGAACCAAGTCAATACTGAACTCGACTTGTCGTTCCGGTGGCACTCCGGAAATGTCATCGGAAATACGTCTGGAAACTCACAGACGATAGGAATATCGGATAAAGACTTCTTTTCAGAGCTGGACTCAGATAGAGCATAACAAAGGTAAGAGTCGTGACCTTTAGACAAATATTTGTGAGCCTTTTCTACAGATATAAAGCAATGCGCACCTTTCCGCTTCTCGCCCTTGATCTCAAGTACTCGACCGTCTGAAGATTTGATTCTGATTACTCGTCGGTTGCAGATGATTGTGGCCTCGTTGTTCATTAGCCAATCCATACCGATGATGACATCAAATTCTTTTAAAGGAATCGGGATGAGGTCGAGATTGAATACAATGTTATTGATAAGTAGAGTGCAGTTACGATAAACAGAATCAGCCATAACATAGTTGTTGCTGGCTGTCTCGATATCAAGTATTACGGGAAGCTTCGAGGGAGATTTATATAGTCTTTGAGCGAAAGTAGTTGATATGAAGGAACGACTAGCACCGGAATCAAATAACACACGAGCAGGAATTGTATTTAACAGAAACGTACCGGTGACTACGTCTGGTGTTTCTCTCGCCTCTTCAGCTGTAATTTGGAAAGCTCGAGTCCGTGCAGTCGGCGTTGCAGCAGAACTTTTCCCTGTAGAACCTCCTGCTGATGATTGAGACTGATAACGTGGTCCGCTACGACACTGATACATGAAGTGCCCTCTCTTTCCACATTTCGCACATCCACGTCCCTGCTGCGGACATTCATCACTGCTGTGACCGATCATGTTGCACGCGAAGCAAGTAACGTCTTCTGGATTACATAACCCCATATGTGATTTTCGGCATCGCTTACAGAATCGTGGCTCGTTTGTCAGTGAGTAGGCTTGCGCTTTCGGTTGTGAACTATAATGATGGGATTGCTGAGATTGTGACTGAGACTTATTTGGCTTAAAGAATCTGCCAAATCGTTGTTTCTTTGGAGGAGACGGATTCATCGGGTTAGTAGACGGAGCGTATAGCTGATCGCCGTACTCTATGTAACCTCGCTCGATTTGTCTAGCCGCTTCAACCATTTCCAAGTAACTCTTGTATTTGATCGCGCTCATGGGATGTCTGTATCTAGGATTGAGTCCTACTCGGAACCTATTCATTTTCCTTTCCTCTGTTGCCACTTGGTAAGAGGAGTAGCCACATAATCTCGAAAATTCGTGTTCATATTCATCTACAGTCTTCGTTCCCTGAGTCAGTTGCATTAATTGGACTTCCATCTTATCTTGCTGGTCAACTGGGCAGTATTTCGCGTTGAACATATCTAGAAACTGCTCCCATTCTAAAGTCTGAATCACCTCCTCACCATAGATACTTCGCTGGGTTTTCCACCAGGCACGGGCAGCTCCAACAAATAGTGCAGACGCATAGCTTACTTTCTTAGAATCTAAACAGTCAGAGATTCTAAAAAATTTCTTCCGTATGACTGATCCAATCCATCGCCTGAATCGGATCCACAGTACCCTCGAAATTCAGGGCACCGCTCGCTTTAAAATCTTTAAATTTGCAGCCTTTTGGCTGAGCTATTTGGGTTTCTGGATTTGAATTATCAGAATCAGATTCATTGGTCTGGACTTGCTTTTCTTTTCTCTTATTTTTCTTTTCTTCACGTCTTTTAGCTTCGGCCTCATCTCTGGCATGAAACTGTTCTTGCATCATTTTGTTTTGTTGTTCTGAGTGTTGGGCTAGAAATTGTTGCATCATTTCAAACATTTGTTGTGGGGTCATGTTACTTGGTATGTCACCTGATCCTGATCCTGACATCTTAGCTGAAAATTAAAATCAATTAACTATCAGTTTATAGACTTAGATCTATGTACCCTTTTTCCCATCCTAATAGTCTGTACATCCTATCTCAGTTCAAACCACCTAAATGATTGATACATATGTATTGCTTCAGTTTGAGATCAAGTATACTTACGTAATACTTGATTCACTCAAACTAGTGCTCTGATACCATCCTGTGAAGACCACCCCTTCCGGGTCAGTCCTCAGAGTCTAGGTCCCACAAATAGCAATACGATATCAACCATACTAAGATAGGGTAATTAAATTGCGGAATAATAAAATTACATGTACATACAAGATTAGGATTAAGTTTACATATTTCAAAATAAAGTTGTAAAAGGGTAACATCTAATCTAATCGTAATATCACACATTACATCAAATCTACCCAGAACCACCACAATTGTTGTCTTCCAATCAGTACCAGAAATATTTGTTGAGTAGTGGTCTAAGAAAGCTTCAAAACTTGGATCTTGAATGACCTAAGTACTAGGTCCTGCAGGTGATTTTCCTTTGGCTTTTCCTGTAAAATATTAAAGCAACATCTGTAAGCAATGCTTAGTGAGTTTATAGATTTTCAATATTAACATGCGTGTCAAGCGGAGTCATAATTCTAAGCGTGATAAGTCTTGGCTGCCGCTACAGCCCTCATCATGATTGAGATATAGTATCTTAAGATCGGATGATGTTCAAACCACACTCACGCTTATATCGTGGGGATCAGCCACATACTGGGCTAGCTACCAGTAGGTCAACATGGCCGAACATCGGAGGTCATTACCAAGTTCGTGAGAACTGGTGGAATAGCCGGGTCTAGAACAATAGACCATAAGGGCTAGTCAAGCTGAATAAATCTTATCAAGTCTGATCAATGAAGTAAGCTTAAGTCTTAGAAGTCATGATAGTAACGAATCATAAAGCAAAGTCTGAAGTGCTAATAAATGCAATATGAAATGATAAGCAAATAGCTATCATGATTCACTGGGCAACACCCATCCATGGTGTGCACAGGTCTCAATCCAGCTGATAAATGAATGTCAAATAATGTAACAGCATCAATATATCTCAAACGGATCTTTGCATGTTCAATTTGAATATCTATAACTCACAGTGTTGGGGTCTTGGTCAAACAGATATATGAATCTGCCACCTGAGTTATCTCAGGATTTTGTCTTTCTGTTCTGTCAAATCAAGTCTCTGACCCACTTTAAATCTTTTAAGTCTTTAAATCTTTGTTCAGAATATACTGAACCTGTTCAAAGTCATCCATGATAATATCATGTCAATTTCATCATTATTATCATAGAATTTCATCATCTTTTGGTCATTAAAATCTGTAATCTTATCTGATTCTGATAATTTTCAGTTCATCACTCTTTTATTCGTTCATATTCTTTATTCTTTTAAATTTTCCAAAAGTTCTTAAATATATATATATAACAATATATATATTTATATAGCCATTTATATTAAAATGTAAAAATTGCATTTCGGACCATAATTTCGGATCAGCCCGGATTGGGATCCGGATTCGGATCATCCGGATCCGGGCCTCTCCGAATTAGGGATCCGAATTGGCCTCATCCGAAATATATATATACCCGAATTCGGACCTAATAGTATCCGAATCATTTATCTAATTTCGGGTTTGGGACCGAATTAGATGACATCCGAAATGTAGGGTCCGAAACATGCTTCATCCGAAATTGGGATCAAGGCCAGATCCGAATTGGAATCCGAATTGGGTATCCGAATTCGGACCCATGACTTGAAATAATTCCCAGAAATGTTCTTGGTTTATTCATACGGATTTTATCAATAATTATTAGATTTTCATTTTTATCAACATGCAATGTTATATAAAGTTGTATTAACATTATTTGAGTGTTTTTATGTAATTTCTTTGATCAAAAACACACTTATTTGATCAAGATCATCCAAAATGTACTATTTTTGTCAAGAACATATTTTAACACAAAATATCCGATTTCTTCAATGTTTTGGTCAATCTAACCCACAAATTCCGTTTCTATAACTTTTATTAACTTAGATTCATCATAATCCTCTAAATTCATACACATGCAACATAAGATTTCCACATTTTAAAACCTTGATTTCGGTTTTGACACAAAACCGAACCAAACAATCAAAATACCGAAAATTAAGTAAATTTACCTCAAGTTCTTGTAGATTGTTGTTGATCTTTGATTCTTGTAACTCCTTTCTTGTATTAAATCTTCAATTACTTGCAATTATGATGAATTTCTTGTGAATTTGTTGAATTAGCCGTATACTTAGTGAGAGAGTAGAGAGAGAGAGAGTTGTTAAGATTAATGATCTTAATTGTTCATTTATTTGAGTATATATATTTCATTTAGTTTCATTTGTAGTTTAACCCACTAAACTTTTGTATTTTACATCTCTTTTATTTTACTCAATCATATCATAAATATAATTTAAAATTATATTTACTTAATCCATTTCATATTTATTTTATTTTAATAACAACATAAATAATATAATAAAATTATATTATTATCTCAGAATCATTTATTACATGATTGATAAAAGTTAGGTTGTTACAATATTAGCCTTATAAGTTTATTGAAAGCATTTAAATTGTGAATTTGTAGATTTGAATGATTTGTTTAGAATAATGGTTTGTTATTGCTTGTAACTAAAATTAAGAATGAAGTAGCTAACAAAGAAGATAAATAATCCAGAGACGAATAACCATTCATGGAATCACCACGACATAAGTATTACTCACTATAATTTCATGCAACGATCACATAGACATAATCAATTGCGCGACTAAATTAATCAAACGTGTTTTAACCAATAACTCTCGACATAGCGTATGCAACATTAATACTCATCTTAGTCCCTAAACTAATGGACTCGGCACGAATAATTACACAAGTATAAACTATCTTGCTTTTACCAATCGCAACACATAATCATAATCATAGCCAAATGTTTATCATTTGCATACACATAATAGATCTAGCTTAATACGAATACATCAAAACATAAGAAATTAAAGAAGAGTAAACTTAGACGTAGATCCTCCGCAAACGGCTAATGGGATTAGCCTCTCATCGTATGCTCATCAAAACCATATATCTTAGCCATTGGGTCGCTTGTCAATCATCGTCTTCGTTCTCGTATCGTAGATCCACTCCAGCAGGGCTTCATCACACTTTCACACACGTCGGGACTCTCACCGAAGCTGCCCCTTGCCTTGTATTTATAGGGAGGTCGAGATTAGGGTTCCACTGGCTATAAAATGCATTTTTGCGCCGCACTAGCCCAGATCAGGCGCAGGCTCCCCCCCCCTCCCCCCCCCCCCCCCGTCCGCCCGAATGCCGCTAGGGGTTAGCTGGCATGTGCTGGAACGTATCTGGACAGTTTGGACGCTATGTGGAGTGCGGGGTGGCGCAGGCCTGCGCCCCCCTCAGCCTGGTTTGCTCTGAATTCTATCGGATTGCTTCTTTTTAACATCTTGCCCTGAAATACAAACTTGGAGTAATAATATGGATTTTTCAAAGTATCGGTGCTTAAAATGATCATAATACGACTTAGAAACCATATAAATTATTGGCTTATCAAATCTTCCCAAGTTAACTCTTGGTCGTCCCCGAACAAGCTTTTCGAGTCAGAACTAAGTAACGAGCATGTATTGGCAGTGAGTCTAGGAATTTTATGTCAAGCTAGCCTTCACACTTATGCATTAAAATTGTTAACATGTAAATTGAAGACGTTTTCAGTTAAAATATACTTTTCTTAGAATTTATATAATGTATCTCACTTTTGAAATACCCTTATGCTCAAGGTTACGATACTTAAAACATGTGGGTCTTCCGACCATCTTTTTCCTCTTTGCAAGTTTACAACAAAATTTCTTTTTAACACCATGCTTCTATTTATTTTCTTTTCACTAGATTGGCTAAATGGTTCATGTAACGAGATTTCGGTCAACCGCTCCCAAACCAAATGCTTTTAGGGGATTAGGCATGATTGGTACCCCTACGGACTTAGTTTCCCATATCATCTAGACTACAATTAACTTACTTTTGAGGCTAAAACATGATTAAGGTCTCCCCCTTATTGCATGAGTTTCCAAAATCTTTTAACACTTTACTTATATTTAAGCCCAAATAAATTTTAACGTACTTGAATGTAAGGTCTACTACTGCAAGATCTATCTAGACGCGGATCCGTTAACGAGTGCGGAATCCTCGTTGACGGTTAGACGGACAACTCTCAACCAACGTAAACACGGAGACTATTAGACGCTGAACGAACGACACACGAACGATCCTACGTACTAATTCTCTCCGAAACGGGACTCACCTAGCTGATAAACTCGAGATCGCCTATTGCTTAATTCCTCACGAATTCTGCCAAAGGTCTTTTAATCATTCGAGTCTATCCCTAATTATAGACCCTGATTCGAGTCTGTTGTGGGCCAACCTCGAATCTAGCCCAAGGCCCATTCGAGTCTGTCCATATTGACATCCTCGAATCTACCCTATTCGAATCTAAGGCTAGACTCGAATCTATCACAGAATCGAATCCCAAGCCTTAAACAATTCGAATCTATGGCTACATTCGAATCTATCACAGATTCGAATGCCAAGACTTGTATTCTAGAATCACCTAAGAACTTGTCTTATCAATAACAAAACTAAACTGCTGTCGTCACACTGAATGTACCAACAGACTCCCCCTTGACGATAGCTTCTAGATTTTGTTCATTGATCTTGACAGACTATTTGCTTTAATGACAATGAATGTCGAGATCACCCTTTCTCCTCGTTATCCATGACTGATGATTCTGAATCGCTTCTCTAACTTAGTCCACGTTCCTTTGAACCACAGCGCTTCTAATACCTCTTAGACTAACCTCTTAAATCTGCAGTACGACCCTTTCTTCTGACAGTTTTTGCAAACACCTCAGCCCAGAATTGTCTTCCTAGATTATACGGTCCTTCTAAGGTAAAATCAGTCACTTCTAACTTCAGAATCTGATTCATCATTTAGAGCAGTCTTCTGCATCTCTAGATCTATCCCATTCTGATCATCATTCATAACACCTTCATCGAGTGATGCATTCATAACACTTCGGAAAAAGTTCTAAGTCATCTTCAATTACTCTGACAATGCTCCGGTCAGACCATGTCTTCAGTTACTTCAGTTGTCTCTGAATCCTTGTCTTTCCTATTGTCAGTAGCTACGATCACTGACTCCCCCTGAGGATCAACAGTGAGAGCCAATATTTGAAAGATCTGCCAGCTCACTACTGTCTTGAAAGATCTGCCCGCTCACTATTCGAGCTATCTTCTTTGACTTGTCAGCTCACTGCTCAGGCCATCTTTTTCGAAGGACAGCTTCTCTACGATTTCTCCACTCTCTACTATTTCTCCCCCTGAGATGGATGATCTTTCAACCAGATGCCAATATAGCCTCCAGATTTGCAATCTGCTGCTGATCAGTCTCTGTCTGATCCAACTTGGCATGAAGTTCACAAATCGCCTTTGTCAGTTGAAGAATCTGTAATTCTGTGAATAACTCAAGGCTAACACTGTATAGACTTAATCAACACATGAAACAAGTCATTAGATGTTAGTAGGACATTAAAATCATTATTCAACGATAAAGATAAAATGAAACTCTCCTACTTAAAGTTTTTGAAGGTTTATAACGTAAACCAAACACGAGAACTAAGTTCGAGAGAAACTATCATTACCTTTGTTTAAATAGTACCAACCTCGTAAGTTTTGAAAAACTTTGAACAATTTTCAACTTTTTCAACACTTAAATGAAAATTTTGAAAATCTTTGAATAAAATTCAACTTTTTCAACTTTTTCATGTAATGGAGGTTTACAACCTTTGCAGAACCAATCACACTAAGCAACAGATTTTCACGCAATATTTGTTTATTCAACCAATCATGCATCCTTAGAAACTTTGACCGTTATCCTACTGAAGATAAAAATAAAATAAAATTAATTTTAAAGTTAAGCTACTCTAACCTACACTAAATAGTATATTTTTGGCGAGAATAGTCAAAGAAAGATTCAATCAGATAGCGGTGTCAGATACTCACTTTCAGTAATTAAACTTTCACACTTAGGAATTTTGGATTCCTTTGATTGTTTGGCGTGACATACTCGTTTATCCGATTGTTGGTATTTTACCCTGTTAAACATTCTACATTTCGGAATATCCCTTGGCCTTTTTATTTATCAGGAAATTATCTTACGTGACTCAGACATAGACATACTTTTATGATCAAGGCACACAGACAAAGATTCTAACTTGTTGGTATTTGCAAACTTTCTTTAAAAGACAAACATCGGACACAGGTCTGTATTCTCATACAACAAAGTGTCTTAGTTCGACTTAAGGTTTATTTTTAAAGTTAGCAGATAGCGGTGACAGGTCTGTACTGACGTACAACAAAGCGACATGTCTGCTAACCCGAATCTAAACAGAGACAACAGGTCTGTACTTACGTACAACAGAGTTGCATGTTTTCGACTCTCAGTTTTACATGATATTTCTATTCTTTCCATTTTCAGATGTATTTGATGTTGCCATACATCCCCAGAAAGTTTGCATACCTCATTTAGACTCAATGTTTGTATGTCTTGTACATAAAAATTAAGACCGATTGGTCATACATCTAAGCTAGTGACACGTTTGACTTTTTCTAGAATATTTTATTAGCCTTTAGATACCCTATATGTATTATGCCTACCAACACATCAAACTAAATAAAGTATAACACTTAGGATTTAGTTGCATTATGTGTGAAAGCCTAAATACTTAGAGTCTGTAACGACGGTGCTAATTTTCGTCACTTTGAACCTATGCATCTAAGACTTAACTCAATTTTCTGATATTCTCTTTTTTTTTTAATTTTGATTTTCATAAATAATAATAAGCTAATAAAGTAACTTACTAACTTACTATAAAAAGAAATAAAATAGCCTAAGGTCAAGTTACTTTGGATTACACATGCCATTCAGTTGAACTAACAACCCAAAGCATGAACTAACAAATGCTTTTGTGACTAGATTCGCATTGTTTATACAGACTGACACAATTGACACACCTTACATGTTTCCCTTATAACTTCTCACTTTGGTCTAAGGACCCAGAAAGCATACCTGCTGTTTCGTCCTTTGTACCCCTGTCCTGTATCAAGAGAAACCACTATCCATAAACCATTTGTCATTAGGATCTGTAGCTAACTCCTGCACACTAAACAAGAAAAGTTAGTTATCACGGGGAACCCAAGCCATGACTGACTTGGTAATACCATCCTCATCCACAAACTTGAATTCTTTCAAATACCCATCTCTCCTTTCAGGTGACTTGGATTTTTGATTGAGAATCTGTTGTGAAGCTGAATGATTAACATCCATTCTCGACCTTTGTATTGGTCTTTTCGTTTCAGCCCTTGAATAATTTTTGTTATGGTACACTTCAGTCTCATAATTCCGGGCTCTACCTGGTGTCGTATGCTTATTAGGAGAATTCGACCTAACTAGAGTGTGACTCCTCTTAGGTGAATTTTTCCTAATAATGGTATGGGGGCCAGACATTGATTGACTAGGAGATCTATTCGGGGAATTAATCCTAAGTCCGTCATTTTGTCTAAGAAACACCGATGATTGACAACTACCTATACGTGACACCTCAACGGAGTTCTTCTCAGAAACTCGAGAACTACTCCCGCTCGCATCACTAGGCATTGTTTTTAAGATTTGCTGCTCTTGTTTCCCTATGTTTAATGAAGACTCTGACTTTTTGTAGGGACAACCTGAAACAACATGTCCTTTCTCATGACACTTAAAGCAAGACATCTTGTCAATAGATTTCTTATAGGCACTCTTTGACCTAGGTGTCTTACTAATGCCCTGATTGTCTGTATCAACAGCTTGTTTTAACTCCCCTTTGTTAACATTGCTTACAGTATTTTCCTCTTCTAGGTTTGAATTACAACTAAGCTGAACACACTGTACTGTTTGTCTAACCTGAGGAGTAATTGAAGATACTTCATAGGACTCAGTTACCTTGACTACCTCTGAGTTAACCATATCATTGGTCTCATCCTGAGCAGTAGGTACACGATTGCTATTGGCCTCATCAACCTTAGTACTAGACTCAGCTAATTCCTTATCTCTAAGAGAGATCTCTTTGGTCAGTGACTCTACATGCTCATAAAGTAGTTCATTCCTGACACTTTGTTCATCAATTTGTCATTCAGAACTAGTAAATCTTGAGCATCATTTCTCAGTTTGGCCTGAAGATCTTCCTTAATGTCTAATAAATTAGCATTATCTGATTTTAAGGATTGAATTTGAGCAGTCATAGATGAATATGTTTCTAGTACTAAATTCAATTTATCATTCAAAGTAGTACATAAAGCACATAAATCATGAAAAGTAGAAGAGTTTAGAATTACCTGTTTCCGATCAGATTTGATATTGGCCATCTAAGCTGCAAACTCCAGCGTAGTTAGCTCCTCAGGAATTTCCAGCACCAAAGGTTCTGAATCAGAAAACTGTGTATCCTCTTTCTCTTCCTCTTCTGCTCCCGTACTTCCAGTCTCTGTGACTTCAGCCATGAAGGCTCTAGCATTAGTCTCTGGATGTGTACTCCAATCATATGTGCCATCTAACTGTCTGTTAGACCCCACATTAGCAAGTAAACCAGCCACTGAACCCTGATTCCCTGATCTTTGATTCCCTGAACTGGCTAAATGCTGACGTCCTAAGTTCTGATGATTATCAATCTTAGGTCTTTGACACTCTCTCGCAAAGTGTCCCAACCCCTGACAGTTATAACATTTAACTTTTGACTTATCGAATCCTACATTGTTCACACTCAGACTTCTTCCTGTTCTTTTCATGAACCTTTTCAATCTCTGTGTGACCATAGCCAATTGCCATTGTAGGTCCATTTGTTCCAAGTCATCCGGATCCACCTGATCATAATCTTCTTCCCATAAAGCTAGATCAATTATTTTCCCTTGAATACAATTCCCGTAAGCCGCTACAAACGATGCTAGAAGCTTCAGTTGCTCCTCTGCAGTTTTAGCACTCATTGGCATTTTTGTGTATCCCTGAGACGATGATCCTGAAGTAGATGCTTGTGGCTGCTCATCCGGTCCACTAAACCCTATGAAAGCTCTACATTGTGCTTCCTCTGGCTCAGCTGGTGACGCAGTTTCTCCTGTGAAAAACGTTGTAGCTGTCTTCATATCAGCTGTCACTGAAGGTGTTGATTTTCCGAAATACATTGCCGGATTTTGGACTTGTTCATAATCCGTTTCAGCCTTCAATAACTCGAACTGATACGCCCTCAGCGTTCCCACTACATCCTCCAACGATTGAGTATAGAACTTATCCTCATCAAGCTTAATCATAGCCACATACATCACCCATTTGGCGGGTAAGGCATCCAAAAGCTTGTTATTCTTTTCTGTGTCGCTATACTCAATGTCGTGACTTTCAAGCTCTGTTAATAGATGATAAAACCGAGTGATAGTATCATTCAATTGTTCATCTTTTAACGCCTTGAAGATGGCGAACTGTTGTTTTAACAGCTCTGTACGCTTTCTCCTAACCCGAGGATTTCCCTCACACCTTTTTTCAAGCGACTCCCAAAGTTCTTTTGATGTCCTCTGAGTCCGGAATGTGTGTAGAATATCTTGCGGTAACGCCATTCGGATTAAAGAAAAAGCTTTGTTTTCGGCTTCAAATACTTTCTTGTCATCCTCTTTCATCATCTGGTATGACAAGACCTTTTGACGGCCTTCAACCTCAGATACTGGTGGAATGTACCCTTCATCTATGCACACCCACATGCGCATATCGTTGAATCGTACAAAATCCGTAAATCTATCCTTCCATCAGTAATAATCCTCAACTTTCATCAGCTTTGGCGGTGCATTTGCCTTCCCAACTTCATGATCCATCTCAAGGAATTTCTGAAGGTTTGACATCTTTTCTGAAAGAAATTGAATTCTAACTTAATTAATTTAATTCTAAACTGACTTAGATTAACTTATTCGAATCTAGATAGATTCGAAACTAATTAATATTAAATCTTTTGAAATTAAATTCGATTAAGTCTTAAAAGTCAATTAGATTCGAAATAATGTCAGATTCGAACAACTCCTTAGATTCGAAGTTATGTCAGATTCGAAGGACTCCTTAGATTCGAAGACCCTTAGAATCGAAGGCACAGCAGAGTCGAATGACAGCAGATTCGAAGCACAAAATCGAAATAATACTAGATTCGAAATAAACTCGACACTAAACTAGACTCGAGATCCTATTCGAATGAAGCAACAGATTCGAAACAAAGTAGATTCGAAACTCTCTGAAATTGACTCGAAAGGAGCGTATTTAGGTTAGACTCGAAAATAAAGTAAAACCCTAATGACCCCTATAGATTCGAGCGCCGCAAACTCGAAAAACGGCTAACACTTTGATTTTTTGACGTTTTACAGATTAAATCACTAATTTTCAAACGAAAAATAATGATTTCGACCAAAAACGTGAAAAACCACAAAGTGTTTCCCGAATATGAATTTGCTAAGCTCAAAAACACGTTTTTGAGAGCAAAACCGTCCAACTAGCGTCAAGAAACCTAGAATGTATCTGATGAACACGAAGAACACCACGAACACTCCGTATTCTCTGATACCACTTGTAAGGTCTACCACTGCAAGATCTATCTAGACGCGGATCCGTTAACGAGTGCGGAATCCTCGTTGACGGTCAGACGGACAACTCTCAACCAACGGAAACACGGAGACTATTAGACGCTGAACGAACGACACACGAACGATCCTACGTACTAATTCTCTCCGAAACGGCACTCACCTAGCTGATAAACTCGAGATCGCCTCTTGCTCAATTCCTCACGAATTCTGCAAAAAGTCACTTAATGATTCGAGTCTATCCCTAATTATAGACCCTGATTCGAGTCTGTTGTGGGCCAACCTCGAATCTGGCCCAAGGCCCATTCGAGTCTGTCCATATTGACATCCTCGAATCTACCCCATTCGAATCTAAGGCTAGACTCGAATCTATCACAGATTCGAATCCCGAGCCTTAAACAATTCGAATCTATGGCTACATTCGAATCTATCACAGATTCGAATGCCAAGACTTGTATTCTAGAATCACCTAAGAACTTGTCTTATCAATAACAAAACTAGACTGCTGTCGTCACACAGAATGTACCAACATAAGAAAGTAAACCCAAGTAAATCTGGTGAAATCATCAACAATAACTAAACAGTAAGCCCTTTTATTCAAACTCAAAACAGATGTTGGACCAAATAGATCCATATGAAGCAACTGAAGAACAGATGAGATTGAATTTACTTCTTTGGCCTTATGAGAAGTTTTGTGTTGCTTGCCTTTAAGACATGCTACATAATGATCATCACAGATGAACTCCTTTTGTGGTAAGCCTCTTACCAGATTCTTTTTGACTAAAACATTCATAGACTTGAAGTTCATGTGACACATTCTTCTATGCCAAAGAGCAGACTCATTGGATGATGCTTTGGATATCAAACAGCTTAAAGTATTTGATTTAGATAAAAGAGCTGTGTCCAGGCAGTAAACATTATCCTTTCTTGGTGTTCTTAGTAAAACAAGATTTTCAGGGACTTTGAAATCGTTTGAAAGGACAATGCACTCAGAATTTGTGAACAGAACACTGTTCTGTTTGTCACAGATTTGAGAGACACTTAGTAAATTGTACTTAAGCTGTTCAACATACAAAACATCATGGAATTTCATGTTGCCTGCATTAACAGTACCTTTACCTGTAACCTTACCTCCTTTTGAGTTGCCTCCAAATGCAACAAAACCTCCATCAAAACCTTTGAAATTTGACAAGCACTCAGAATTTCCTGTCATGTGCCTAGAGCATCCACTGTCCAAATGCCATCTTGTTCTATGAGGAGACCTGTGGTTGCCCTGCACAAATAACAGCTTAGTCAGTAGAGGAGTAAACCCAAACCAAATTGGTTTTGGGTTGGCCTTGTGCATTGACATAACTAAAAACTGTTTTTGACTTCTTATATTTGGTGAGATCTACTGATGGAGTCTTTGGAGAGTATTTAGTGATTATATGAGGTATCCAACTGTTTTGATCATCTTTTCTTCTAACAGTCTCAGATGATTCACTAGCAGTTCCAGATTGATGCTTAGCAGTCTGATCTTTTGTTTTAGTGCTAATAGCTTCAGATTTTGCACTACCAACTTCAGAATTTGGCTTAACAGTCTGATCTTTTGCATCAGCAGTTTGATCTGAGGATTTGTCCTTGACACACCAGATTTGTTTAAAACTTGATTTAGGCTTTGCCAAAACTAGTTTTTGATGTGTGGACTGTTTTTTATTTACTTTTGTAAACCTGTGATCAACTGTTTTCTTTGGAACTGATGTGGAAGGTTTCACCTTTGAGTGCTTTGCCTGAATAGGATTTGATTTTGTGTGATTCTCAGTCTGTTTTGCAACAGCTGGTTTATAAAAACAATCCTTGGCTAAGTGATTCTTCCTTCCACAGTGAAAACACCTTTTGACAGTTTGAATTGGAGAACCAGACTTTTCTGTCAATTTCTGGTTCTTGTTTCTCTGATTTCCTCTTACCTGCTGCCGTTTAGGAAACTTTTGAACACCATGCTTTTGGCATGTGCAGACAGGAACAGTTTTACCTCTTTTATTTCCTTTTGATGAAGATGCAGTGTTACAGTTAGAATGTACAGAAACTTGTGGAATAACATTGCATACACTCATCTTCTCTTTTCCTTTCTTACTGGGAGCTTGGACCTCTATGGGTGCACTCATTGTGTCACAGTCTCTATTTTGAATCTTATCTTCCTTTAAATCAGGACTGTTATCAAGGATAGGATCTACAATAGTCATAGACTCATCTAGTGGTTCATTAACAAGTCTATCAGCAACCTCACTCATTGGATGAATGTACTTGTTGTTGTATGGAGGTGGAGTGGCTCTGTATCCTATTCCTTCTTTGGGATTAACCTGAGATTTTACTCTATCTTTAAATTGGACTTCCATTAGGTGTTCCAGCTTTTGATTTGCTAACTTGAAGTTTCCTAGATCTATGTTGACAGATTCTAGTTTCATATTAGCCTCTAACACCTTTTGTTCAGTCTCTTCTACCTTTTTATTCAAAGATTCTATTTTCTTATTTAGCTCCTTTTTCCCCCACTCATGATAGGTTCGATCATATCCCATTTGAATCTCATTATCCTTATAATCATTGATCTGTTTTTCCAGATCTTCTATGGCTTGCATGTATTCATATCTCCTTTCTTCCATCTTAGCCAAAGTTTTGCACATGCTCTCATTATGATCTCTGTACTTTTTAACCATATTTTTGCATGATTGAGAGCAGAGTTTAGAATTTACCTCAGATGGTAGTTCAGTGGAGGAGACATTTGATGTTTCTGCCATTAGAGCTTGATTTTGAAATTCTTCCTCTGTCTGATCACTCCAGTCAAACACATTGTCTTCTTGGGAGACAAGTGCTGTTGATGATGATGTCTGATTGGGCTGTGAAATCCTTGATGGCTGTTGACTTTGAGATCTGCATTCTCTGGCAAAGTGACCAAGCTTATGACATTTATAGCATTCAACTTTTGATTTATCAAAAGCTGGTTTGCCTTCTGTTCTGGCTTTAAAATTGGTCCTTCCAGTTCTTTTAAGAAATCTTTTGGCCCTCATGGTCAGCATTGCATGTTGCCACTAAAAATCCATCTCTTCAAGATCATCTGGAGGAATTTGTTCCAAGTCTTCAACATTTAGAGCAAATAGTCCATCATTGGCAACAAAAGCCTCATAGTGGGTTTCAGTAGAGCTGCCATCACCACCTGAAAAAGAATCACAGTTATTTAATTTTTCAGAAGACAGAAGAGCAGTATTGTGATTATAAGAAAAGGATTTCTTTTTAGCATCAATCTCAGTCTCAAACACTCTTAGACTGTTATACAAATCATCCAGTTCTATCTCATCAAGAGTGTCTTTTGTTCTCCATTGTGCAGCATAGACTGTCCATTCTTCTCCAAGAGATCTGAGAAACTTTCTGTTGACTTCATCTTGATCCAGATTGACTTTTGCACTTTCCAGTTCACTTATCAGCTTGTTGAACCTGTCAAAAATTTGAGTAAGGTTTTCATTCTTGCAACCAGAAAAGTTCTCATACTGCTGTTTCAAGAGATCCTTTTGATTTCTCTTGGTACTGGCATTACCAGCAAACCTTTTCTCTAAGGCATTCCAAAGAGAATGAGCAGTATAAAACTTTTTGAACTGATGTTGATAAGCATTAGGAATGGCTATTTGTAAAAGTGTAAGTGCTTTCACTTCATTCATTCTAGCCTTCCTTTCAAGTTCAGTTTTTGGAGGAGTTTTGACTGGTTTTCCCTCATCATCAAGTTTTGGATCAACTACAGAAGGAAATTCAACAGCTTCCCATATGGCATAATCAATGAATTGGATATGCTGTTGAATCCTGAGTTTCCACATCTCAAACTCAGTGGGCTTGAGCATAGGCACTTTGAGTCCTTACCCAGATCCACTGCTGCTATTTTCAGATTCCATTGCAAAAAGATTAACAATTTAAAAGAAAGTTTTCGACTTTGAAAAACAAAGAACGACCTGTGGCTCTGATACCACTTGTCAGGATCTAAAACTAATTAACCAAGACTAACTGATTTGAATTTATCAGAGTATAAATCAATAATCTTGCTTTGAATCAAAGTTTAATTAAGAAGTTTGCGGAATAACACTTAATTATTTTAACAAAAACTTTCAGAATCAACAATGCATAAAACACAAGAAGTAGTAAAGACTGTTTGTATTGCTGAATTCAATGATTACAATCACCTCTAATCTGTTTGATTAGACGAAGAACAGAAACTGTTCTTAGGGTTTTACAACCTTAGAGGCGTATGAAAACTCAATCAACAAAGCAATTACATATTCAAATATGCAGAAAACTCCTATACAATAGAAAGACCTATTCTATGTATTTATATTGCTCCTTGATATGTTTCCTTGACGAACCATGACTTCTCTGATAGTAGATATGCTGGAATCTTCATGTAGATATCTTTTCCTGAAAATCAGCACTTTCTGTTTATGAAACTGTTGAGCAGCTTGAATCACTTGACAGTATGAACTGAGCAGCTCGAGTTGATTTACTCTGGCAGCTTGAACTTTTACACTGGCAGCTCGAGTTTCTTCAACTAGCAGCATGAACTTTGGATTTACATATAAACTCAACTAACAGTTTGAGAAGTCTAACTAACAGTTTGAACATACTTAAACTATTTCCCAACAAATTGATTTTATATAACCTAAATTATAAAATTACTTGATTAATTTTAACTTAAGTTTTATTATTAACGAAATGGAATGACATTGAATTGATTATATATAACCTAGGTTTATGAAATTACATGATTAATATTAACCCAAGTTTTATTATTCGTGGAATGGAATGAAATATATAACCTAAGTTTAGAAAACTTGATTAAATCTTAACATAAGTTTTATTACTCATGGAATGGAACAGAACTGATTATATATAACCTAAGTTTATAAAATTACTTGATTAATTTTAACTTAAGTTATATTATTCACTTGTGTTAAATTTTGAAAATCTGTTTTTGAAAATCTCGAACTGCTAGTTCAATTACTCAAACTGTTTGTGCATTTTCTCAACTGTTAAGTATTTTATAACCTAAGTTTATAAAAATTACTTGATTAATTTTAATCATAGTTTTATTATTGATGAAATGGAATGGCATTGAATGGATAATATATAACCTTATTTTATAAAACTACTTGATTAATTTTAACCTAAATTTTATTATTCATGGAATGGAATGGGATATATAACCTAAGTTTATAAAACTTGATTAATTTTAACCTAAATTTTATTAGTCATGAAATGGAACAGAACAGATTATATATAACCTAAGTTTATAAATTTTAACCTAAGTTCTATTATTCACTTGAGTTAAATTATGAAAATCTGTTTTTGCAAATCTCGAACGGCTAGTTCAATTTCTAAAGCTGTTAGTGCATTTTCTCAACTTTTATGTATTTTATAGCATAAGTTTATAAAATTATTTGATTAATTTTAACCTAAGTTTTATTATTCCTGAAATGGAATTAAATTGAATTGATTATATATAACCTAAGTTTATAAAATTACATGATTATTTTTAACCTACGTTTTATTATTCATTGAATGGAATGTAATTGAATTGATTATATATAACCTAAGCTTTATAAAATTAGTTTATTAATTTTAACCTTAGTTTTATTATTCGTGGAATGGAATGGAATTGAATTGATTATATATAACCTAAGTTTATAAAATTATTTGATTAATTTTAACCTAAGTTTTTTTATTCACTTGAGTTAACTTGAGAAATTATGTTTTTGCAAGTATCGAACTGTTAGCTCAATTTCCCAAGCTATTACTCTGTTCGTGCATTTTCTCAAGCTGTTAAGTGTTTTATAACCTAAGTTTATAAAATTACTTGATTAATTATAACCTAAATTTTATTTCATGGAATGGAATCGAATTGAATTGATTATACATAACCTAAGGTTATAAAATTACATGATTAATTTTAACCTGAGTTTTATTATTCATGAAATGGAATGGAACTAAATTGATTATATATAACCTAAGTTTATAAAATTACTTGATTAACTTTAACCTAAGTTTTTATTATTCATGAAATGGAATGGAACTAAATTGATTATATATAACCTAAGTTTATAAAATTACTTGATTAACTTTAACCTAAGTTTTATTATTAATGGAATGGAATGTAATTGAATTGATTATATATAACCTATGTTTTATAAAATTACTTTATTAATTTTAACCTTAGTTATATTATACATGGATGGAATAGAATTGAATTGATTATATATAACCTAAGTTTATAAAACTTGATTAATTTTAACCTAAGTTTTAATTTCATGGAATAGAATGGTATATATAACCTAAGTTTATAAAACTTGATTAATTTTAACCTAAGTTTTATTATTCATGGAATGGAATGAAATTGATTTTATATAACCTAAATTATAAATTTACTTGATTAATTTTAACTTAAGTTTTATTATTAACGAAATGAAATGACATTGAATTGATTATATATAACCTAAGTTTATAAAATTACATGATTAATTTTAACCCAAGTTTTATTATTCGTAGAATGGAATGAAATATATAACCTAAGTTTAGAAAACTTGATTAATTTTAACATAAGTTTTATTACTCATGGAATGGAACAGAACTGATTATATATAACCTAAGTTTATAAAATGACTTGATTAATTTTAACTTAATTTTATTATTCACTTGTGTTAAATTGAGAAAATCTGTTTTTGAAAATCTCGAACTGCTTGTTCAATTACTCAATTTGTTAGTGCATTTTCTCAACTGTTAAGTATTTTATAACCTAAGTTTATAAAAATTACTTGATTAATTTTAATCATAGTTTTATTATTGATGAAATGGAATGGCATTGAATTGATAATATATAACCTTAGTTTATAAAACTACTTGATTAATTTTAACCTAAATTTTATTATTCATGGAATGGAATGAGATATATAACCTAAGTTTATAAAACTTGATTAATTTTAACCTAAGTTTTATTAGTCATGAAATGGAACAGAACATATTATATATAACCAATGTTTATAAATTTTAACCTAAGTTCTATTATTCACTTGAGTTAAATTATGAAAATCTGTTTTTGCAAATCTCGAACGGCTAGTTCAATTTCTAAAGTTGTTAGTGCATTTTCTCAACTGTTAAGTATTTTATAGCATAAGTTTAAAAAATTATTTGATTAATTTTAACCTAAGTTTTATTATTCCTGAAATGGAATTAAATTGAATTGATTATATATAACCTAAGTTTATAAAATTACATGATTAATTTTAACCTACGTTTTATTATTCATTAAATGGAATGTAATTGAATTGATTATATATAACCTAAGCTTTATAAATTTAGTTTATTAATTTTAACCTTAGTTTTATTATTCGTGGAATGGAATGGAATTGAATTGATTATATATAACCTAAGTTTATAAAACTATTTGATTAATTTTAACCTAAGTTTTATTATTCACTTGAGTTAACTTGAGAAATTCTGTTTTTGCAAATATCGAACTATTAGCTCAATTTCCCAAGCTGTTACTCTGTTAGTGCATTTTCTCAAGCTGTTAAGTGTTTTATAACCTAAGTTTATAAAATTACTTGATTAATTATAACCTAAATTTTATTTCATGGAATGGAATCGAATTGAATTGATTATACATAACCTAAGTTTACAAAATTACATGATTAATTTTAACCTAAGTTTTATAATTCATGAAATGGAATGGAACTAAATTGATTATATATAACCTAAGTTTATAAAATTACTTGATTAACTTTAACCTAAGTTTTATTATCATGAAATGGAATGGAATTGAATTGATTATATATAACCTAAGTTTATAAAACTTAATTAATTTGAACGTAAGTTTTATTATTCATGGAATAGAATGGAATATATAACCTAAGTTTCTAAAACTTGATTAATTTTAACATAAGTTTTATTATTCATGAAATGACATTGAATTGATTATATATAACCTAAGTTTATAAAAATACTTGATTAATTTTAACCTAAGTTTTATTATTCATGGAATGGAATGAAATATATAACCTATGTTTAGAAAACTTTGTTAATTTTAACATAAGTTTTGTTACTCATGGAATGGAACGGAACTGATTATATATAACCTAAGTTTATAAAATTAGTTAATTAATTTTAACTTAAGTTTTATTATTCACTAGAGTTAAATTGAGAAAATCTCTTTTTGCAAATCTCGAACTACTAGTTCAACTTCTCAAGCAATCAGTGCATTTTCTCTACTGTTATATATTTTATAACCTAAGTTTATAAAATTACATGATTAATTTTAACCTTAGTTTTATTATTAATGGAATGGAATGGAATTGAATTGATTTTATATAACCTAAGTTTATAAAGTTACTTTACTAATTTTAACCTAAGTATTATTATTCATGGAATGCAATGGAATTTATTTGATTATATATAACCTAAGTTTATAAACTTACTTTATTAATTTTAAACAAGTTTTATAAATGGAATGGACTATATAACCTAAGTTTATAAAACTTGATTAATTTTAACCTAAGTTTTATTATTCATGTAATGGAATGGAATATATAAGCTAAGTTTATAAAACTTGATTAATTTTAACCTTAGTTTTATTATTCATGAAATGGAACAAACTGATTATATATAACCTAAGTTTATAAAATTACTTTACTAATTTTAACCTAAGTTTTATTATTCACTTGAGTCAAATTAAGAAAATCTGTTTTTGCAAATCTCGAACTGCTATTTCAATTTTTCTAAAGCTGTTAGTGCATTTTTCTCAACTGTTAAGTATTTTATACCCTAAGTTTATAAAATTATTTGATTAATTTTAACCTAAGTTTTAATATTCATGAAATGGAACTAAATTGAATTGATTATATATAACCTAAGTTTATAAAATTACATGATTAATTTTAACCTAAGTTTTATTATTCATTGAATGAAATGTAATTAAATTGATTATATATACCCTAAGCTTTAGAAAATTACTTTATTAATTTTAACCTTAGTTTTATTATTCATGGAATGGAATGGAATTGAATTGATTAGATATAACCTAGGTTTATAAAGTTTTTTGATTAATTTTAACCTAAGTTTTATTATTCACTTGAGTTAAAATGAGAAATTCTGTTTTTGCAAATCTTGAACTGTTAGTTCAATTTCTCAAGCTGTTAGTGCATTTTCTCAAGCTGTTAAGTGTTTTATAACCTACGTTTATAAAATTACTTTATTAATTGTAACATAAGTTTATTATTAATGGAATGGAATCTAATTGAATTGATTATACATAACCTAAGTTTATAAAATTACTTGATTAATTTTAACCCAAGTTTTATTATTCGTGGAATGGAATGAAATATATAACCTAAGTTTAGAAAACTTGATAAATTTTAACATAAGTTTTATTACTCATGGAATGGAACGGAACTGATTATATATAACCTAAGTTTATAAAATTATTTGATTAATTTTATCTTAAGTTTTATTATTCACTAGATTTAATTTGAGAAAATCTGTTTTTGCAATCGAACTACTAGTTCAATTTCTCAAGCTGTCAGTGCATTTTCTCTACAGTTAATTATTTTATAACCTATGTTTATAAAATTACATGATTAATTTTAACCTTAGTTTTATTATTAATGGAATGGAATGGAATTGAATTGATTTTATAACCTAAGTTTATAAAGTTACTTTACTAATTTTAACCTAAGTATTATTATTCATGGAATGGAATGGAATTTATTTGATTATATATAACCTAAGTTCATAAAATTACTTGATTAATTTTAAACAAGTTTTATAAATGGAATGGAATATATAACCTAAGTTTATAAAACTTGATTAATTTTAACCTAAGTTTTATTATTCATGTAATGGAATGGAATGTATAACCTAAGTTTATAAAACTTGATTAATTTTAACCTTAGTTTTATTATTCATGAAATGGAACGGAACTGATTATATATAACCTAAGTTTATAAAATTACTTGACTAATTTTAACCTAAGTTATATTATTCACTTGAGTTAAATTAAGAAAATCTGTTTTTGCAAATCTCGAACTGCTATTTCAATTTTTCTAAAGCTGTTAGTGCATTTTTCTCATCTGTTAAGTATTTTATAGTCTAAGTTTATAAAATTATTTGATTAATTTTAACCTAAGTTTTAATATTCATCAAATGGAATTAAATTGAATTGATTATATATAACCTAAGTTTATAAAATTACATGATTAATTTTAACCTAAGTTTTATTATTCATTATATGGAATGTAATTGAATTGATTATATATAACCTAAGCTTTATAAAATTACTTTATTAATTTTAACATTAGTTTTATTATTCGTGGAATGGAATGAAATTGAATTGATTATATATAACCTAGGTTTATAAAATTTTTTGATTAATTTTAACCTAAGTTTTATTATTCACTTGAGTTAAAATGAGAAATTCTGTTTTTGCAAATCTTGAACTGTTAGTTCAATTTCTCAAGCTGTTAGTGCATTTTCTCGAGCTCTTAAGTGTTTTATAACCTAAGTTTATAAAATTACTTTATTAATTGTAACATAAGTTTTATTATTAATGGAATGAAATCGAATTGTATTGATTATATATAACCTACGTTTATAAAATTGCATGATTAATTTTAACCTAAGTTTTATTATTTATGAATGGAATGTAATTGAATTGATTATATATAACCTAAGTATATAAAGTAACTTGATTAAATTTAACCTAAGTTTTATTATTCATAGAATGGAATGAAACTAAATTGATTATATATAACCTAAGTTTATAAAATTACTTGATTAATTATAACCAAAGTTTTATTATTAGTAAAATGGAATGACATTGAATTGCTTATATACAACCTAAGTTTATAAACTTACTTGATTAATTTTAACATAAGTTTTATTATTCATGGAATGGAATGGAATATATAACCTAAGTTTATAAAACTTGATTAATTTTAACTTAAGTTTTATTATTCATGAAATGGAACGAAACTGATTATATATAACCTAAGTTTATAAAATTACTTGATTAATTTTAACCTAAATTTTATTATTCACTTGAGTTAAATTAAGAAAATCTGTTTTTGCGAATCCCGAACTGCTAGTTCAATTTCTCAAGCTGTTAGTGCATATTTCTCAACTGTTAAGTATTTTATAACCTAAGTTTATAAAATTATTTGATTAATTTTAACCTAAGTTTTATTTATCGTGGAATTGAATTTAGTTGAATTGATTATTTAAAACCTAAGTTTATAGAATTACATGATTAATTTTAGGGAAAATTTCGTAAAAAACCATCAAACTAAAAGTTTTTTTTCGATTAAGTCCCTCTGTTAGACATTTAATTTCGATCATAGGGAGTTATTTTGTAATAATTATTGTCTTAGCATTTATCTTTGTATTTGTTTCCTTATAATTTATTTCTATGTAAAAGTCTAGGGGGCAATTGTGTCAATGCCCCATAGATAATTAATTGGAGCTATAAAAGCTCATAGGGTTACTTTATGAGACACGGTTGAAAACATATTGAATATACATTGCAGCCGCCACTTTATTCTCTCTCAATATTCTCTTTGTCTTCTTCATTATTACCCCATTATTGAGCTTGTTTCTTCTTGGGTATTGCGAAAGAATCATCAAAGGTGCTAAAATATACGGGAATACATATTCTACCATTGGTATGATAGCCCAAAAGGTGGATTTCAACTTGTTCTTCTCGGATTCTGCTGGGTTTTCTTGTGTTCTTCGTGTTCTTCATTCTCCATTCGGTTAGATTCTTTTTTCTCTGGTTTTTACGTGTTTATAGTGTTCTTATAGTCTTATAACCATCACAATATCTTCATATGCTGATTTTGAGCTCATTTAGTTCCATATTAACTCTAAAATCATCATGAATCGGAGTCTAGAAAAAGTTTAAAAAAATATGGGTTTTTAGTGGGTTTTCATCTTGTTCTTTACTGATTTTAAGTGTTTTGGGTTATTTTAAATCATCACAAGTGTTTAAAATAGTTTACAAATCATTTAGAAACTTTTTTAGGCTTTGAAACTGATAAAATAGTATTCTGCTTTGTTCTGCCTTAGAAAACCTGCAAAAACCTGCCGTAATTCGGACATGTTACTGTAGCAATTCAGACCTTTTAAGATCCAAATTCGGACCTCATACCATCCTAGTTCGGACCTCACTTCGGTCCAATTCGGACTACCCTTAGGAGAATTTCGGACCTCTCACTGCCTATTTCGGACCCTACTTCGGTCCCATCCGAACTTCGGTCCATCTGAAGTTCAGATCAGGCATTCCCATTTTTACCATTGTGGACTTGTGCTTAAATTTTTTAATTTTTAAATTTCAAATTCGGACCATATCCATTTCGGACCATCCGAACTCGGACTATTCGAATTCGGTCCCTACCTGGACATTTTTTTAAGCCCTGTCCACTGTTCACCCGAATTCGGACCATCCGAATTTGGTTCCCTCATTTCCTCCGAACCGCAAACTGTTCATCCGACATCCGAACCCATCACTGTTCCTCCGAATCTAGTTCACCCGAATTCGGTCCATCAGACTTCTAAGCATCCGTATTCGCCCACATCCGAAATACCATCCGAATTAGGTTGTCCACCCGAATTAGGCCCTCATCCGAATTACATCCTCCATCCGAATTCACTGGTCATCCGGATTACGCTTTCAATCCGAAACCCATTTCATCCAGATTCGATTCTGACCATCCGAAACACTGTTCACCCGAAACCAGTCCATCCGAAATACTTTTCCATCCGAAATCAGTGTCTTATCTGAATTAGCACCACCCACAGTGCTATTCCTCTAGAGTCCAGCCCATCCGTGTCAAGTTTCCACCTGTAAGATCTTATCTATTTCATATGCACCAAATATCATGTCTCGCGAAGCTCTCGTACTCGGATCTGAGAAAAGACCACCTGTTCTCTATCCCAATGAGTATGAACAATGGAAATCCCGGTTCCTCAAATTCGTTGGGATGCAGCCTCTTGGGAATTTAATGCTTCAGTCCATCTCCGAGGGTCCCGTCATCTACAATCGGGAAATAGCAGCCAGACCCGAGGCTGACCCCCTGTCTTAGCCTAAAAAGTTGAACGAGAACCGGCTAATGACGCCGAGAGAGACAGGCAGCATGCAGATAAGAGGGCGGAATATCTGATCTATCAGGCCCTCCCCACTGATATTCTGGTTGGCGTCGACAGCAAAATGTCTTCCAAGGAAATGTGGGACGAATTGGAAGTCCAAATGCTGGGGGCAGATCTGGATGATAGGGCCAAGATTGAGGAGGCCAAGGCTAAGTTTACAGAATTCCGCGCAAAAGACGGGGAATCTCTGCAAGCCACGTTTACGAGTTGAACAAACTGCACATCATGTAACAACCTAGCTTTTAGCTGGACTTAATTTTCTGTTTTGAGCTAATAATGTAATTTTATTACATTATTTATTTTGTAATTTAATTGATTAATGGAATTTAATTAATTAAATATGATATTAATTATATAAATGTATAAATTATTAGAAATGATAAAAATGAAGATAAGTTAGTTAACTAAAAAGAATTAGATGTTGAGGGATCAAAATGACAATTTCATAAAGTTGAAAATAAAAGACATAAAGTCTTTAATTCCTCATTATCACACAATTAAAAGATTTCTACTCTCTCTCTCTCCTCTTTTCTTCTCCACCTACGGCTAACCTCAAGAAAACAACATAAATTCTCATAAATTGTTCAATTAATTGAAGAATTAACTCAAGTGAAGGTTACAACAATCAATCAACATCATCAAACTACAAAGATTTGAGGTAATAAATTCTTTAAATTTCGAATTATATGTATGTTTAGTTCGGTTTGTGTAAAAACCGAAAACAAGAATTTAAAACATGAAAATTGTAATGCATGTATAGATTTTTAGTAGATTATGATAAATCTATGTTATTAGAAGTAGTAGAAACAAAAATCAGTGATTAATTCGTCCAAATGAGTTCAAAATCTGAGTTTTGTGCAAAAAGGGTGTTCTTGAAGAAAAGTGTTGAACTTGGATGATTTTGGACGGATTAAAGTGTTTCGATAGGGAAAATGATATAAAAACAACCCAATAATGATAATATATCAATATAATGCATTGCATGTTAATATAAATGAATTTTAGTGAATTTTATGTAAAAACCCGCATGCATAAAGTTAAGAACATCAAGAACAAAATCTGGGAAAATTCTAAGTCATGAATCCGAATTCGGATGAGACCGAATTCGGATGTGATGTCCAATTCGGATCCCATCTCGGATCACAAAATTCGGATGATGCTTTTCGGATCAATCTCGGATGATGCACTTAATTCGGATAAAAGGTGGTCCGAACTCGGATAACCGAGTTCGGATGGTGTATTTCGGATCACTCATATTCGGTTCAGCCCGGTCCGAATCCGGGTCCCCAATCCGGATTGATCCGAATCCGGGTTTATCCGAATTCAATATATTTTGATATTTTAAATAATTAAATGATTATAGTAATTAAAGATTTATAAATCAACATGATTATATATATATATATATATATATATATATATATATATATATATATATATATATATATATATATATATATATATATATATATATATATATATATATATATATCCTTTGGGAATTCAAAGAAACAAAGAAAAGGAACTAACAAGGATAGATGAGTTATCAGTAATCAGATCAGATGAAATAATGATTTATAAGCTAATGATATGATACAATAATTATTCTGGACAGGTTCAGATAACTCTGAACAAAAGATTGAAAGATATTGAAAGTGGGTCATTGATTTGAAAAGAAAAGCCAGAGATCATATAGAGCAAGATTAAAGATAAATCCTGAGATAACTCAGGTGGTGGATTGTAAATCTGCTAGATAAAGACCCCAGAACCGATGAGTTATAGATATTCAGTTTTTGCATGCTAGACTTCCGATTGAGATATATTGTTGATGATAGATTATTTGACATTCATGAATGCTCAGCTGGATTGTGACCTGTGCACACCATGGTTCGGTGATGCCCTGTGGATCATGATGGCTATTTGACTTATCACTTCGCATGACATTATATTTATAATTTCGTTCAGATATTGATATGAGATTATTGCTATCATGACATTGATGACTTATGCTTTCATTATTACTCGCATCTTCGACATATTGATTCAGCTTAGCATGATTAGCCTTGTCGGTCTATTGTTCTAGACCATGCTATTTCACCAGTTCTATTGAACTTGGTATAGACACTCCGATGTTCCCCCATGAAGACCGCTGGTAGCTAGCCCAGCATAAGTGGATAGCTTCCACTAAAAGCGTGAGCGTGGGCTGAACATCATCCGATTCCCTGAGTTCTATGTCTCAATCATTGAGTGGCTGTAGCGGCAGTCCAGACATATCACGCTTTGACCCATGATCCGCTTGATTAATGCATGTGAATCTGAAAATCTATATTCTCACTAAGCCTTGCTTACCAGTTGCTATTTGACCTTTTTACAGGAAAAGATAAAGGAAAGTCACCTGCAGGACCTAGTTCTTAGGTCTTACAAGATCAAGATTGAAGTACTCTATAGACCATTACTCAACAAACCCTTCGGTACTGATTGGCAGATGATAATTGTGGTGGTCTGGGTAGATGTAATTTGATTGTATGATGAAATGTATTAGATTAGTCTGGTACCCTTTATAAGTTTATTTTGAAAATTGTAATCTGAACTAAAATTGTATTAAACTTATCCTAATGTTTGTACTTGTAATCTGAAATTCCGCAACTTAAATTACTCTATCTTAGTTATGATTGATATCGTGTTGCATGATGTGGGACCTAGACTCTGAGGACTGCCCCGTAAGGGAAGGTCTTCACAGGATGGTATCAGAGCCCATAGTTTGAGTGAATCAAGTATTACGTGAGTATACTTGATCTCAAACTGAAGCAATACATATGTATCAATCATTTAGGTGATTTGAACTGAGATAGGATGTACAGACTGTTAGGATGGGGAAAAAGGGTACATAGATCTAAGTCTATGAACTGATAGTTAAATGATTTTTAATTTTCAGTAAAGATGTCAGGATCAGGTGACATTCCCAACAACATGACCCCACAACAAATGTTTGAAATGATGCAACAACTATTAGCCCAACATACTGAACAACAAAACAAGAATATGCAAGAACAGCTTCAGGCTAGAGATGAGGCCGAAGCAAAAAGACGTGCTGACAAAAAGAACAAAAGAAAAGATAAACAAATCCAGAATGATGAATCTGATTCTGATAACTCTACCCCGAATGTCCAAATTGAGCAGCCGAAAGGCTGTAAGTTCAAGGATTTTAAAGCCAGCAGTGCCCTTAACTTCGAGGGTACAGTCAATCCAATTCAAGCGATGGATTGGATAAGTCACACTGAAGAGATCTTCAGAATCTCTGATTGCTTGGAGTCAAAGAAAGTGAGTTATGCATCTGCTCTGTTCGTGGGTGCTGCCCGTGCCTGGTGGAAGACCCAGAGAAGTATTTATGGTGAGGAGGTCATCCAGACTCTTGAATGGGAACAGTTTCTTGAAATGTTCAACGCGAAGTATTGTCCTGCTGACCAACAAGACAAGATGGAGGTTCAACTGATGCAGTTAACCCAAGGCACTAAGACTGTAGACGAGTACGAGCACGAATTTTCACGGCTCTGTGGATATTCTTCATATCAGGTAGCTACAGAAGAAAGGAAGATGAACCGATTTCGTGGAGGACTTAACCCGAAATATCGACACCCAATGAGCGCAATAAAGTACAATTCGTATCTCGAAATGGTTGAAGCGGCAAGGCAGATTGAGAGAGGATATTTAGAGTACGGTGATCAACTCTATGCTCCATCAACGAACCCGACTTGTCCATCTCCCCCAAAGAAGCAAAGATTCGGCAGATTCTTCAAGCCAAATAAATCTCAGACTCAGCAACCCCAGCAGTCTCAACAGTACAGCTCGCCACAAAAAGCTCAAGCTTACTCGCTTACAAATGAACCACGATTCTGCAAGAGATGCAGAAAATCGCATATGGGATTGTGTAATCCAGACGACGTCACGTGTTATGTGTGTAGCAGGATCGGTCATAGTAGAGAAGAGTGCCCCCAACGAGGTCTTGGTTGTGCTAAATGCGGAAAGCGTGGTCATTTCATGTATCAGTGCCACAGTGGACAACGAGGTCAATCACAGTCATCAGCTGGAGGTTCTACAATGAAAAGCTCAGCTGCAACTCCAACTGTTAGGACCCGTGCCTTCCAAATAACGGCGGAGGAAGCGAAAGAAACCCTGGATGTGGTTACCGGTACGTTTTTATTAAACTCAATACCTGCACGTGTGTTATTCGACTCCGGTGCAAGCCGTTCATACATCTCGACTACTTTTGCGCAAAGATTATCTATGTTTCCTTCAAAGCTTCCTGTTATACTTGACATAGAGACAGCCAGTAATAATTACGTTATGGCTGATTCCGTTTATCGAAATTGCACATTACTCGTTAATCACGTTGTATTTAACCTCGATCTTATCCCGATACCGCTAAAAGAGTTCGACGTTATCGTCGGCATGGATTGGTTAACGAACAACGAGGCTACTATTGTCTGCAACCGCCGAATCATCCGAATCAAGACTTCAGACGGCCGAGTGTTAGAGATTAAAGGCGACAAGCGTAAAGGTGCTCATTGTTTTATATCGGTTGAGAAAGCGCGTAAGTATCTTTCAAAGGGTCACGAATCTTATTTTTGTTATGTCTCGTTTGAGTCTACCTCGGAATCCAACAAGAAATCTGTATCTGATATTCCGATCGTCTGTGAGTTCCCAGACGTATTCCCTGATGACATTTCTGGAGTGCCACCGGAACGACAAGTTGAATTCGGGATTGACTTAGTTCCTGGTGCGGCTCCCATCGCTAAAGCCCCCTACAGACTTGCTCCTGCAGAAATGCAGGAAATGTCAAAACAACTGCAAGATCTGTTAGAGAAGGGATTTATCCGACCGAGTTCATCTCCGTGGGGTGCACCTGTCTTGTTCGTAAAGAAGAAAGACGGAACACTCCGAATGTGCATTGACTATCGTGAGTTGAACAAAGTCACAATTAAAAATAAATATCCTCTGCCCAGAATTGATGATCTATTTGATCAGCTACAAGGAGCCAGCTACTTCTCGAAAATCGATCTTCGTTCTGGGTATCATCAGCTAAAAGTTAAAGAGGAGGATATTCCAAAGACAGCCTTCCGAACAAGATATGGTCATTACGAATTTCTCGTAATGCCTTTCGGTTTAACGAATGCACCAGCGGCGTTCATGGATCTCATGAATCGCGTGTGCAGACCAATACTGGATAAGTCAGTTATCGTATTCATAGACGATATTCCGATTTACTCCAAAACGGAGGCTGATCATATTGTTCATCTACGTCAATTGCTAGAGTTATTGAGAAATGAAAGACTCTATGCAAAATTCTCAAAGTGCGAGTTCTGGCTCAGACAGGTAAAAATCTTACATTGTCTCGAGTTATTTCTTAAAGCGTTCGTTGTTTCAAAACTTGAATTCTACTTTGATTTCTTTTTAGATTCAATTCCTTGGCCATGTTGTATCTGGCGAAGGCATCTCCGTTGATCCATCCAAAGTCGAGGCCGTTCAAAAATGGCAAACGCCTCGCAATGCCTCCGAAATCAGAAGTTTCCTTGGATTGGCTGGTTACTACCGGCGATTCATTAAGGACTTCTCGAAGATTGCTGTGACACTTACAATGCTAACACGAAAGAATACACCTTTCGTATGGGCCGATAAACAACAAGAGGCATTCAACATTCTGAAGCAGAAACTCGTTCAAGCGCCAATCCTAGCCTTACCAGAGGGCAATGATGACTTTGTGGTTTATAGTGATGCATCTGGTACAGGTTTAGGTTGTGTCCTCATGCAAAGGGGAAAAGTCATTGCCTACGCTTCAAGGCAATTGAAGGATTACGAGAAAAGTGCACCAACTCATGATCTTGAGTTGGCTGCCGTTACCTTTGCATTAAAAATTTGGCGGCATTATCTTTATGGGACTCGGTGTCAGCTTTACACCGATCATAAAAGTCTCAAGCATCTATTTACTCAAAAGGATCTAAACATGAAACAGCGTCGGTCCTTGGAGCTTATCAAGGACTATGATTGCGAGATCCTGTATCATCCCGGCAAAGCCAATGTGGTCGCGGATGCATTGAGTAGAAAAGTCTATCCGGAAAAGTGTTGCTATGCCCTGACTCCAGTTGTATTCTCTTCTGATCTCATTGAAGATATTAAATCTGCTCAAGCTGAAGCCTTGAAAGAAGAGAACATCTGTTTTGAAAATCTCAAAGGGCAACTTCAATTTCTGTCTATGAATCATTTGGGACTTCAATGTCTCAAAGGAAACCGAATCTGGATTCCTAAATATGGTTCTATTCGCAACACTCTTCTATCCGAAGCCCATCAGTCCAAGTTATCCATTCATCCTGGCAGCTCAAAGATGTATTTCGATCTGAAAGCGGATTATTGGTGGCCAGGAATGAAGAAAGACATCGGTCAATTCGTTGAAAGCTGCATAGTGTGTCAAATGGTTAAGGCAGAACACCAGAAGCCCTTTGGGGATATGCAACCACTGCCAATTCCCGAGTGGAAGTGGGAGCATATAACCATGGACTTTGTCACGAAATTGCCAAAGACCAAGAGACAACACGACTCCATCTGGGTAGTCGTGGATCGATTAACGAAGTCAGCGCATTTTATACCGATGAAAGAGACATACTCCCTTGATAGATTGGCACAGATGTACATCACCGAAGTTATTTCACGTCACGGTGTGCCAAAATCTATCGTCTCTGATCGTGATAGTCGTTTCACTTCGAGATTTTGGAAAGCACTGCAAGACGGGTTGGGTACTCGAATCTCAATGAGTACAGCCTATCACCCTAATGCAGATGGCCAAAGTGAACGCACTATCCTAACTCTGGAAGATATGCTCCGTGCCTGCGTTCTTGATCTGGGTGGTAACTGGGATGACCATTTACCCTTGGTCGAATTCTCATACAATAACAGTTATCATTCCACGATTAAGATGGCTCCTTTTGAAGCTTTATATGGACGAAAGTGCAGAACTCCCACCTGTTGGCGCGAAACAGGTGAATCGCCTTTAGCAGGTCCTGCCCTTCTACAGTTGACTCATGATAACATTCAGCTTGTCAGAAGGAACATCATTGAAGCTCAAAGCAGGCAGAAGTCGTATTACGATAATCGTCACAGATCGATCAGTTTTGCAGTTAACGATTGGGTGATGTTAAAGGTATCCCCAATGAAAAATGTGGTTCGGTTTATAAAGAGGAACAAGCTAGCTCCGAGATTCATTGGCCCGTTCAAGATTGTTGAAAAGATAGGAAATCAATCTTATCGTCTTGAACTGCCAACTGACTTAGCTGGAATACATCCTGTATTCCATGTTAGTCATCTACGAAAGAGTCTAGCTGATGAAAGAGAAGTTCAGATACCACACGTTAATGTGCAAATTGATGAGAAGCTTCGAGTGGTTGAAGAGCCGGAATGCATTCTGGACTCGAAGACCAAAAAGCTTCGTAATAAAGAGATACAGATGGTGCTCGTCCAGTGGAAACACCACAAGGGTTCGCATCAGTCTTGGGAATCCAGAGATGTCATGAAAGCTACCTATCCAAGTCTGTTCGAACTGAGCTAACTTCGAGGACGAAGTTTGTGCGTGGTGGAGCCCATTCTGTAACAACCTAGCTTTTAGCTGGACTTAATTTTCTGTTTTGAGCTAATAATGTAATTTTATTACATTATTTATTTTGTAATTTAATTGATTAATGGAATTTAATTAATTAAATATGATATTAATTATATAAATGTATAAATTATTAGAAATGATAAAAATGAAGATAAGTTAGTTAACTAAAAAGAATTAGATGTTGAGGGATCAAAATGACAATTTCATAAAGTTGAAAATAAAAGACATAAAGTCTTTAATTCCTCATTATCACACAATTAAAAGATTTCTACTCTCTCTCTCCTCTTTTCTTCTCCACCTACGGCTAACCTCAAGAAAACAACATAAATTCTCATAAATTGTTCAATTAATTGAAGAATTAACTCAAGTGAAGGTTACAACAATCAATCAACATCAACAAACTACAAAGATTTGAGGTAATAAATTCTTTAAATTTCGAATTATATGTATGTTTAGTTCGGTTTGTGTAAAAACCGAAAACAAGAATTTAAAACATGAAAATTGTAATGCATGTATAGATTTTTAGTAGATTATGATAAATCTAAGTTATTAGAAGTAGTAGAAACAAAAATCAGTGATTAATTCGTCCAAATGAGTTCAAAATCTGAGTTTTGTGCAAAAAGGGTGTTCTTGAAGAAAAGTGTTGAACTTGGATGATTTTGGACGGATTAAAGTGTTTCGATAGGGAAAATGATATAAAAACAACCCAATAATGATAATATATCAATATAATGCATTGCATGTTAATATAAATGAATTTTAGTGAATTTTATGTAAAAACCCGCATGCATAAAGTTAAGAACATCAAGAACAAAATCTGGGAAAATTCTAAGTCATGAATCCGAATTCGGATGAGACCGAATTCGGATGTGATGTCCAATTCGGATCCCATCTCGGATCACAAAATTCGGATGATGCTTTTCGGATCAATCTCGGATGATGCACTTAATTCGGATAAAAGGTGGTCCGAACTCGGATAACCGAGTTCGGATGGTGTATTTCGGATCACTCATATTCGGTTCAGCCCGGTCCGAATCCGGGTCCCCAATCCGGATTGATCCGAATCCGGGTTTATCCGAATTCAATATATTTTGATATTTTAAATAATTAAATGATTATAGTAATTAAAGATTTATAAATCAACATGATTATATATATATATATATATATATATATATATATATATATATATATATATATATATATATATATATATATATATATATATATATATATATATATATATATATCCTTTGGGAATTCAAAGAAACAAAGAAAAGGAACTAACAAGGATAGATGAGTTATCAGTAATCAGATCAGATGAAATAATGATTTATAAGCTAATGATATGATACAATAATTATTCTGGACAGGTTCAGATAACTCTGAACAAAAGATTGAAAGATATTGAAAGTGGGTCATTGATTTGAAAAGAAAAGCCAGAGATCATATAGAGCAAGATTAAAGATAAATCCTGAGATAACTCAGGTGGTGGATTGTAAATCTGCTAGATAAAGACCCCAGAACCGGTGAGTTATAGATATTCAGTTTTTGCATGCTAGACTTCCGATTGAGATATATTGTTGATGATAGATTATTTGACATTCATGAATGCTCAGCTGGATTGTGACCTGTGCACACCATGGTTCGGTGATGCCCTGTGGATCATGATGGCTATTTGACTTATCACTTCGCATGACATTGTATTTATAATTTCGTTCAGATATTGATATGAGATTATTGCTATCATGACATTGATGACTTATGCTTTCATTATTACTCGCATCTTCGACATATTGATTCAGCTTAGCATGATTAGCCTTGTCGGTCTATTGTTCTAGACCATGCTATTTCACCAGTTCTATTGAACTTGGTATAGACACTCCGATGTTCCCCCATGAAGACCGCTGGTAGCTAGCCCAGCATAAGTGGATAGCTTCCACTAAAAGCGTGAGCGTGGGCTGAACATCATCCAATTCTATGAATTCTATGTCTCAATCATGAGTGGCTGTAGCGGCAGTCCAGACATATCACGCTTTGACCCATGATCCGCTTGATTAATGCATGTGAATCTGAAAATCTATATTCTCACTAAGCTTTGCTTACAGTTGCTATTTGACCTTTTTACAGGAAAAGATAAAGGAAAGTCACCTGCAGGACCTAGTTCTTAGGTCTTACAAGATCAAGATTGAAGTACTCTATAGACCATTACTCAACAAACCCTTCGGTACTGATTGGCAGATGATAATTGTGGTGGTCTGGGTAGATGTAATTTGATTGTATGATGAAATGTATTAGATTAGTCTGGTACCCTTTATAAGTTTATTTTGAAAATTGTAATCTGAACTAAAATTGTATTAAACTTATCCTAATGTTTGTACTTGTAATATGAAATTCCGCAACTTAAATTACTCTATCTTAGTTATGATTGATATCGTGTTGCATAATGTGGGACCTAGACTCTGAGGACTGCCCCGTAAGGGAAGGTCTTCACACATCAAGAAGGACAGGGATGACATCAACATCCAGTTCTTTGCAGCCCTAGCCCCCGAGTGGCAGATCGCATGTCGGGCCACGAAACGAGTCCTGAACATTCATGAGGTATCAATCAATGTCGTCTTTAAGGAGCTAAAGAAGTATCAAGGGGATGTGGATCAACAAAAACTGATGGCGAATCAATTGGCATCTTTGTTGTTATCAGCCAATACTGGGACGAAACCGACTGATTCACTAGCCTTGATAACCAACACAAATGTTCCAACACCATCCTTTGCTCCAGGTTCATCATCATCGCAGTGCAGGTATGCCTCTCCTCTACGTCAGGTATTTGATGAGGAAGAGGCCACAATACAGGAACAGATAGCCTTGTGGATCAACCGTCTCCAACAACGACGGTTTTCCACCAAGACTAACAATCAGCTCCGTTATGACACCGGTCCACGGAGGTACTCAGATGATCGAAGGGATGAACGACGCGATGATTATCGCAGGGACGATTACCGGAGGGATGATTGGGATGACCGAAGGTATGACGATAGACGCGACTATCGAGATGATCGCCGTTATGAAAGGCGAGATGATAGGCGCGATGATCGAAGGGACGAGAGGCGAGATTATGATAGGCGAGACGATCGAAGGGATGATCGTAGGGACGACCGTAGAGATGAGAGGAGAGAGCCTGAGAGGAGAGAAAGAAGGAGAGATGACAGTAGAGAGCATTGCCGCGCCGACAAGAGGCCGGCGGAGAGGAAAGATGATCGGCCGAGAGCAGACGAACCGAAACCCGCTGACGAACGTCTCTGTTACAAGTGTGGTAAACCGGGCCACTTTGCGCGGGAGTGCAAGAATAATTTTGACAGGGACGTGGGCTATTATGAGCGAAAGCTTGAGGCCGCAAAGAAAAGAACCGATGCGTTGGCCCTCGTCGCCCAGGAAGACTACTGGGATGCTGAAGACACGGACGAGTAGGATGACAAGGGCAAGAACTGTTACATGGTTGATCGTATTGGGTTGGAGCATTGTGCCATTTCCACTGCTTAAACTTCAGATCATGCAGCTGAGGGGGAGACATTGAAAGATCCACCAGCATGTCTGATGACCACAATGTAGGTCCCGAGAGGTTCCCAAAGTATATAGTTATAAGCTGTAGAGGGGGGGTGAATACAGCTATTTAAAAACTACACACTCTTTTCTCAATGTTTGTATGTATTATCAACAATTTGTTAATTACAAACAAGCTTGAATGCGGAATAGTTCAAGCTGAGATGACAGATACAACAGTATGTTCACTAGTCTAAGACAAACTCAAACTAGATTACAATGAATACACTCACTAAGACGCACTCACTGTGTTTACAAGACTTAAGGAACAGCTTAGGTAAAACAGCTTAGACACACAGATGCTGGTTTACAGAAGACTTGCATGCATGAAAATCACACTTGCACGTTCACTCTTGGTTTAAGCACTTAGCTTTCTTCACACTTCTTTCTGACCTTAGAAGCTTCCTTTTATACTCACTCAGAGGGATCTACGAGACACATCTTCAGTGGACGAAATGAAAATAAGGAGAAAGAAGTCTTGTTGAAAAGACAACATAACCTTTTCTGCACTTTTCTGAAAAGCAGACTTGTCTTCACATGTGCAGAACTTTTGTCTTTTTACTTTGTCTACTGTTGCATTGCCTTTAACTAATTTAGGAATGTCAACTTTGCGTCTTTCTTCCTTGTAAAGGCCTATTTTGATATAAGAAAAAGGTCTGTCACCCTTTTTCAAATAACCTTTTGTCTTCATTTTACAGAACAGCGTGGGCAGGCTGAGCAGTTCTGTTTTCCACTTTGTCTTCGACTTTGTAAACTGATCTTGTAGTAAAAAACAATACATGATGACTTGGAAACATATTCCATAAAGTGTTTAGCCTGTTCACAAAGAACAGGTTCTGTTCACAAAGAACAGAACACTTTAAAAATGCCCAAGCTGCTCAACAGTGTAGAGCAGCGTAGACAGTTTATGTCCAGCCTGTTCAGCAGACAGAGCAGCTTGGACAAACTGTCTTAGTTGCAACACATGCAACATATATAACAACTTTAGACTGATATTGCAAATCATTTTCAGGTTTCAATAAGGCATGTAACAGGCCTTAAATTCAACCTTCAAATGCATCAACATGTTTGATTATAAATCTCCCCCTCAGATGTAGAACAGGTTTGACTGAGGCCTTTTTGTGCCTAACACAAGTACTTTAAGCTGTTTGATATCCAAAGCATCCAATGAGTCTGCTCTTTGACACAGAAGGATGTGTCACATGAACTTCAAATCCATGAATGTTTTGGTCAAAAAGAACTTGGTAAGAGGCTTACCACAAAAGGAGTTCATATGTGATGATCATTGTGTAGCATGTCTTAAGGGCAAGCAACACAAAACTTCTCATAAGGCCAAAGAAGTAAATTCAATCTCTTCTGCACTTCATCTGATTCATATGGATCTATTTGGTCCAACATCTGTTTTGAGTTTGAATAAAAGGGCTTACTGTTTAGTCATTGTTGATGATTTCACCAGGTTTACTTGGGTTTACTTTCTTAGGTCTAAAGATGAAACTGCTGAGCTAGTTAAATCATTTATTCTTAAGATAGAAAACCAATCCAACTCAAAAGCTAAGGTGATACGATCAGACAATGGAACTGAGTTTAAAAACCATATTCTAAACAGTTTTTGTGAGTCCAAAGGTATTGCTACGCAATATAGTGCACCAAGAACACCACAGCAAAATGGTGTAGCTTAAAGAAAGAACAGAACATCAATTGAGGATGCTAGAACCATGCTAGCTGATTCAAAACTGCCAATGACCTTCTGGGCAGAAGCAGTAAATACAACTTGTTATGTTCTCAATAGGGTTCAGGTTGTTCAATCACAAGGGAAAACTCCATATGAGTTATTTCATAATAGACTACCCTTAATAGCCTTTTTCAAATCTTTTGGCTGTCCATGTATTATTCTTCACACTAAGACTCACTTAGGGAAGTTTGAAAGTAAGGTTGAAGAAGGTTTCTTTGTAGGATACTCAAATCAAAGCAAAGCCTATAGAGTATATAACAGTGTGTCTAAAACCATTGAAGAAAGTGCCATTGTTGATGTTAATGAAAATACTGCAAATGTCAAAGGTACTGGTCCTGATTGGTTGTTTGATTTAGATTCACTAACAAAGTCTCTGAGCTTTGTTGAGTATACTGCAGAATCTGATGAAAACAGGATTGAAGCTGTCAACACAAATTCTCATGCTGGTAGCACAAATGATCAAGCTGTTGGCCCAAAGTTTCAAACTGCTGCAGATTCAAATAATTGGGATAAGTATACAATTATACCACTTCTGTCTTGTGACCCTCCAAGGGTTCTGAATGCTCAACATGATTCAAATCAAGACAATGAAGTCCAGCTCCCAAGTCCTGAGAGAACAGTTCCAACACAAAGGGAAACAGTCCCAGATTCAAGTCAAGCTGTTCCAGAAGCTGAACCATCAACTGGTCCTGATGGAGATGATACAAATCTTGGATCCTCTTTCCAGACAGATAGAGAGCCTACACTCAGGGTTCACAAGTATCACCCTCTCAATCAAATAATGGGTGATCCATGTACTCCTCTACAAACAAGGACAATGGTTCACAATGAGACTGCTGCTGCTGAACCAACAGTTTCTGAATTTAGTCTAGCTGCATTTCAACATGCCTGTTTCATGTCTCAGCTAGAACCTAAAAAGGCTTCAGAAGCTTTGAAGGATTCATCCTGGATTGAGGCAATGCAGGAAGAGCTACTACAATTCAAGATTGAGAATGTATGGACACTTTTGATCTTCCTAAAGGAAAGAGAGCCATTGGTACAAGATGGGTGTTCAGAAACAAGAAGGATGAGAGAGGGATAGTCATCAAGAACAAAGCAAGACTAGTAGCACAAGGGTACACTCAATAGGAAGGAATAGACTATGATGATGTCTTTGCTCCAGTAGCAAGAATTGAAGCTATCAGACTATTCCTAGCTTATGCAAGCTTCAAAGGGTTCAAAATGTATCAAATGGATGTGAAGTCTGCTATTCTGTATGGCACAATTGAAGAAGAGGTCTATGTATGTCAACCTCCTGGTTTTGAGGACTACAAGTATCCAGACAGAGTCTACAAACTAGACAAGGCCCTCTATGGACTTCACCAAGCCCCTACAGCATGGTATGACACTTTGTCATCATACCTTCTACAGAATGGATTCAAGAGAGGTACTCTGGACAAAACATTATTCACAAAGTCCATTAAATCTGAGATTCTGCTTGTACAGATATATGTTGATGATATTATCTTTGGGTCAACCAATGACAGTCTGTGCAAAGAGTTTGAGGCTTTAATGCACAAAAAGTTTCAAATGAGTTCAATGCGAGAACTCACCTTCTTTATAGGATAGCAGGTCAAGCAGAAGCCCACAGGACTCTTCATAAGCCAATCAAAGTATGTTAAAGACATACTGGAAAAGTTTGGGTACAAAGATACCAAAGTTGCAAGTACTCCAATGGATCCTCATAAGCAGCTTCATACGGACAAAGATGGAATAGATGTGGACATTCATCTATACATATCTCTTATAGGATCTCTTATGTATCTAACATCTTCTAGACCTGATATCATGTTTGCTGTTTGTGTTTGTGCCAGGTTTCAATGTTCTCCAAAGGACTCCCATCTGGTTGCTGTTAAGAGAATCTTTAGATATCTCAAAGGCCAACCACATTTAGGCCTTTGGTATCCTAAAGACTCTTCTCTTGAATTAACAGCCTTAACTGACAGTGATTATGGAGGATGCAACATTGACAGAAAATCCACAACTGGTCGATGTCAATATTTGGGAGCAAGATTGGTCTCTTGGCAGTGCAAAAGGCAAACAACTGTCTCCACTTCATCTACTGAAGCAGAATATGTAGCAGCTGCAAGTTGCTGCTCCCAAGTGATGTGGATTCAGACTCAACTGAGAGACTATGGTATGAATTTCCTATCCACTCCCATTTATATTGACAACTCAAGTGCAATTAGCATTGTACAAAATCCAATGAAATTTCCCCAAACCAAGCATATAGACATTAGATTTCATTTTATAAGGGACTGTAATGAGAAGAAATTAATCCAAGTTACCAAAATTCATACTGATGATCAGTTAGCTGATTTATTTACAAAACCATTTGATGTACGAAGATTCACCTTCCTAGTATCAAATATTGGCATGGTTAATATGGATTAATTTGTTTTTCTTTATTTTCTCTTATTTCATGAAAATTATAAATATGCTTGATTAAGGGGGAGTCACTGTTTCATTAGCAGTTACTTAATTGTCAACTAACAGCTTGAGTCTTTTCTCAAGCTGCTAGTTCATTTTCTCGGACTGTTAGTTGTTTCACTTGATTTGTCAAAGTGTGCAGGGTAATATGGTAATTTGCATAAGTGTGTGCGCGGGTTTAGATATTTTCAAAACCTTTAAAGGTTCGAGTTTCATTCTATTGTAACTACCAGTTGCAAAATATCTTCCACACCCTTTCTTCGATTCTTTGAGCAATTACCACGCACATCACTGAAACCCTAATTCATCGATCATCAATGGAGTTCGTCAAAGAACATAATTGTCTACCCTACTCTCTCAAACACGCTGATCTTGCACCGTTCCACGACATTTTGGATTTCCTTCGAAGTTCCCATATCCATCATGCCCTTACTATCAATCCTACTATCTACATCTCTCATATTGAACAGTTCTGGAAACATGCCTTCCTCAAAACCGTTAATGGAGTCACATCTTTGACATCCAAAATTGATGGCAACACTGTTTCTGTCACTGAGGAGATCATACGCCAACACCTGCATCTTCAAGATGCCTCAGGTATAACAGACTTATCCCTTACTGCTTTACATAACGGTCTTCATAATATTGGTTATAGGGGACCTGCTGAATCTTTTACTTTCTTTAAAACAAATTTTGCCCCTAAGTGGAAGTATCTTGTACATATTATTCAGCAATGTATAAGCCCAAAAAGAACTGGTTGGTCAGAATTTTCATCAAATATAACCACTGCCTTAGTGTGTCTATCAACGGGCCAACAGTTCAAATTTTCTAATATGATCTTTCAGGGAATGATAAGGCATCATGCCCTAAAATATGGGAAATTTTTTATGTATCCTAGATTTTTGGCTGAAATTATTGCAAGAACTTGCAGTAATTTCAATATACATAAAAGGATTCATGTTTCCCATAGGCACTCTTTACCATCAATAAAACGACTTCTAAAAAAAGTGCCAATGTTTTGACTGTTGATGTCCCATTGCCTTCTGCAATGTTGGACATCATTCCAAGAAACAGAGGAGAGGGTCCTGAGCAGGCTCAGCCTAAGATTACTGCTTCACCCCCAGGACCCCAACCCACTCCTCATGATACTCAAATGCCTTCTGTTCCGATTGTTAAGCCCACATCCCCAATCATATTATACAAACGGAAAAGAGGACCAGGAGCTCCTTCCTCCTCAGCCCTCTTACAAGAGCCAAATAACCCTATGCAGGAGGACACTTCTGCACAGAATACCCAAAGGGCACCCATTGAGGACACTCCCAACCTCAATCTGGAGGTGGACATCTCAACAGAGATTGTCCATATGGGTTCTGTGGCTGACACTACTGTCGCATCTGCACAAGAGGCACAGGACAGGGTCAACATCCATAAGACCACACCCATGGCAACAGAAGGTGTGGAAGCACCATCTGGAAGTCCCCAGTACCAAGAACAGAGGGGCCCAGAGGTTTCTTCTTCGGGTATTCCTGCCAGTGATAGATCACAAGCACCACATTCGTTTGCTGATATTGAGGCTAGTCTGCAACTTATGCTATTGACGGATCCTAAGCTGCAACCTGTTGTAGCAATGTTGGAATACCATCAGTCCATCATTGCTGCACAGAGGGCACAAATTATTGCACTCAGACAGACAGAAGCTGCTCAAAACCAAAGAATGGATTATCTCCATAAAGGATTCACCCTCTGTGGAAATAAGATCATTAAATTAGAGCAACTGATTCGAACCCAATTGGCAAAGGTTGTAGATCCTCCTGACCAAACCAATGCTTCCAAAAAGGGGGAGAATCAGGAGATCTATCCATCAGTCCAAGCAGCTCCAACAGTCCAAGAATATAGGCTAGCAGTCCCAACAGCTGCTCAAGCTGTCAGCCTAGAAACTCAAGCTGCTTCTACAAGAGCAACTGGAGTTGTTATCAGATAAGGAATTCAGGCTCCCATCAGATAGTCCAAGCTACATCCTCTCCAACAAAGGATAAGGGCAAGGGTATTCTCATAGAATCTCCAAAGTACAAATTTTCATCCAGAGATGCCCAGGTTGCTCATGATGCTGAATTTGCTAGACAGTTAGCAGAGGAACAATATGAGATTCTGGACCAGCAAACCCATGCTCCAATGCAAGATGATGAAACCTTAGGTGACTACCTAAGAGGGTTTGTGGTTAAACAGAATGAGAAGAAAAGGAAAATGCCAACAGGGCATTCAAAGGCAGAGCACATAAGGTTTTAGATCAATTTTGCCTACTCAGCTGGAATTCCGAAGAAGATGGCTCAGTTCATGAATACAGAGAGGCTACAAGATATCATTATAAAGAAATGGAAAAACAAAAAACAGCTAAAGTCTCCCATCAAGTCCAAAGCCAACAGACATCAAGTCAAGCTGGTCCAGTAATCCAGATCCTCCTGTTCAAGTTGTTGCTTCTAATCAACAATCAGAAGAAATCACTCAAGCAAAGCTTGATCAAGTAAAGAGGGTGTTGTTTGAGCATCAACTTTAGAAAGTAATGGAGATTGAAAAGACCCTCGACCAGCATGACTTCTCAAAACCTCCTATTACATACTGGTATGCTAAGCCAATGGATGACATTGACTTAAGATATCATTTTGTAGTAAGAAGAGAAGCTGGTCCTGAGGAAGAATACAAAAGTATGATGCACATAGTGCAAGGGATGACCAGAGATGAGCTTATCAGAATGCATCATGTTGGATCTGTGACTCAAGTCAGATCTTCACTTCCACAAGTCCAACAGATTATAAGAGATTTAAAAAGTATTTTTGATCCAGAGTCAATTAGAAAAGATATAGAAGCTGCCAAGGAGATGAAGATTGCACAAGTTGATCTGTATGTGAAATCAAAGACATACAGACTCAAATTTGCAAATGGATCCAACATGTACTTCAATTTTGAATTTTATGATCTTCCAAAGGCCTTGCTAGTACAGATGATATCAGTGAGAATATATTGTGATAAAGAAGATCTGAAAAGAGAATTTTTGAAGGCTGTTACTCAGAAACTTTCACAACTGTAAGTTTTTGGATGCCTTGGTTTGTAAATAACAGTTTACTTGGTTTTATTTCCTTATTTGTATAGAACTTAAAGTCTTATATAAAGAATTTAAGTTAGGGGGAGATTGTTGGGAAATATTCTAAGTAGTTCAAACTGTTAGTTAGATTTCTCAGACTGTTAGTAGATTTTCTGTGTAAGTACAAAGTTCATGCTGTTAGTTGAAGAAGTTCGAGCTGCTAGTATAAAAGTTCAAGCTGCCAGAGTAAATTCACTCAAGCTGCTCTGTTCAAGCTGCTAAGTGATTCAAGCTGCTTAACAGTTTCATAAACAGAAAGTGTTGATATTCAGGAAGAGATATTTACACGAAGATTCCAACATATCTACTATCAGAGAAGTCAGAGTCCTTCAAGGAAACAAATCAGAAAGCATTATAAATACATAGAATAGGTTTTTCTATTGTATCAAGTTTCTGCACGTTCATGTTTGTAATTGCTTTTTGTTTAACTTTTCATAAGCCTCTAAGGTTGTAAAACCCTAAGAACAATTTGTGTTCTTCATCTAATCAAACAGATTATAGGTGATTGTAATCATTGAGTTTAGCAATACAAGCAATTTTGTTAATTCATTTATATTTATCTGTTATGGATTCTGAAAGCTTTTATTAAAATAATTAAGTGTTATTCCGCAAACTTCTTAATTAGACTTTGATTCAGTTAAAGATTATTGGTTTATAGTCTGATCAATTCAAATCAGTTAATCTTAGGTAGTTACATTCAGATCCTGACACATAGTGCCCGAGTTTTGTTTGATTCTGGGGCAAACCGTTCTTTTGTTTCGCTTGCCTTTACTGCATATTTTACTGCTTCGCCAGTTGAGTTGCCAGAGCCATTAGTTATAGAGCTTGTCGATGGCAGTGCTTCTGTTGTCAGGCATGTTTATGCCCAGTGTATATTAAAAATAGACGGCTACCCATTTAGGATTGATTTGTTGCCTATAGGGATCGGTAGTTTTGATGCTATAGTTGGCATGGATTTTTTAGCTTCCCAGCGTGCTGACATTGCTTGCTCTAAGAAGATTATTCGACTACCGGTTTCTGAGGATCGTATTATTACAGTGTATGGAGAGCTCAGTAGAGGCAATGTTGGCCTCATTTCTGCGATTCAGGCTAGTCGTTATTTAGCCAAGTGTTGTTCCTCCTCCCTAGCATATGTAGTCGATGCGAAGAAGGAAAAGCAGAGCATAGAGGCCGTCGATGTCGTTTCTGAGTTCCCCGATGTGTTCCCCGGAGGAGCTACCTGGTTTGCCGCCGGACAGACAGGTAGAGTTTCGTATCGAGTTGGTGCCAGGTGCTACTCCAATTGCACGCGCACCCTATCGTTTGGCTCCTACCGAGATGAGGGAGCTGATGAGTCAGTTGCAGGAGTTGTTGGAACGTGGTTTCATCCGGCCGAGTACTTCGCCGTGGGGTGCTCCGGTTCTTTTTGTGAAAAAGAAAGACGGATCGATGAGGATGTGTATAGACTACCGCGAGCTTAATAAGGTGACGGTGAAGAACCGTTATCCTCTTCCGCGGATAGATGATCTATTCGATCAGTTGCACGGGGCCAATGTGTTTTCGAAGATTGATTTGCGCTCGGGATATCATCAGCTGATGGTTTACGAGCAGGATACAGCAAAGACAGCATTCAGGACCCGATATGGTCATTATGAGTTCTTGGTTATGCTATTCGGGCTAACCAACGCCCCAGCAGCCTTTATGGACCTGATGAATAGGGTCTGCCGTCCGTATCTTGATCGGTTTGTCATAGTGTTTATAGATGACATTCTGATATATTCCCGATCGGCAAAGGAGCATGCGGCGCACCTGCGTGAGATTCTGAGTGTGTTGCAGCGAGAAAAGTTGTACGCGAAGTTCTCGAAATGTGAATTGGCTTCGAGAAGTCCAGTTTTTGGGTCATGTCGTTAGCAGGGATGGTGTTTCTGTAGACCCAGCTAAGATAGAGGCTGTTATCAGCTGGGAGAGGCCACGGAGTGTAGCAGAGATTCGCAGATTCCTGGGGTTAGCCGGGTATTATCGTCGATTTATTCAGGACTTCGCTTTAATTGACGTGCCATTGACTCGTTTGACCCGCCAGTCAGTACCGTTTGAGTGGACTGAGGATCAGGAGTTTGTTTTCGAGGAGCTGAAGCGTCGATTGTGTCAGGCTCCAGTGTTAGCCCTACCTAAAGGCACCAGTGATTTCGTGGTGTACACTGATGCTTCGGGGACAGGGTTAGGATGTGTATTGATGCAGAGGGGCCGAGTGATTGCTTATACTTCTCGTCAGTTGAAGGACTACGAGAAGAACTATTCGACCCATGATCTAGAGTTGACGGCTATTGTGTTTGCGCTGAAGATTTGGCGCCATTATCTGTATGGGGTTCCTTTCACCTTATTTACCGATCACAAGAGTCTCCACTATCTATTCAGCCAGCGCGATCTGAATATGCGGTAGAGACAGGGACTAGAACTGATTAAGGATTATGATTGTGATATTCAGTACCACCCGGGTAAGGCAAACGTGGTAGCAGACGCGCTCAGCCGAAAGGAGCGCGGATCTTCGAGTCGGGCCCGTAATTACAGAGTCGAAGTGATGTCCACCCTGATAGAGAGGCTTCGAGAGACACAGACCATCAGGATGCGTACAGAGAACCACTGGAGGGAGCATATTTTGGGTCAGTTACAAGAGTTCGAGACTGACTCTCGAGGATTATATGTGAGACAGGGTCGAGTTTGGGTTCTTAGGGCCAGTGATGTACGACAGTTGATTTTGGAGGATTCTCATCAGTCATGCCTTGCTATTCATCCTGGTAGTACGAAGATGTATCGGGATCTCCGTGTGTTATATTGGTGGTCCGGTATGAAACGGGATATAGCTGAGTTCGTTGAGCGTCCTTTGACTTGCCTGCAGGTGAAGGCCGAGCACCAGAAGCCTCATGGCCGTTTACAGCCGTTAGAGATTCCTCAGTGGAGTTGGGAGCATATCACGATGGACTTCGTTACGAAGTTACCGCGAACTCCACGTGGTTATGATACGATATGGGTGATAGTAGATCGGCTTACGAAGACTGCGCATTTTCTGCCAATCCGGGAGACTTATACGTTAGAGCAGCTCACTCGAGTTTATTTGTATGAGATTGTCTCCCGTCATGGAGTTCCAGCCTCAATAGTTTCTGATAGAGATGCTCGATTCACGTCTACCTTCTGGCAGAGTCTACAGCGGGCGTTAGGTACTCGAGTCCAGATGAGTACTGCTTATCATCCCCAGTCCGATGGCCAGTGTGAACGTACGATCCAGACAATGGACGATATGTTACGAGCTTGTGTGGTGGATTTCAGTGGTAGTTGGGATTCCCATCTGCCGTTAGTTGAATTTGCCTATAATAACAGCTACCACTCCAGCATTAAGATGCCTCCGTTCGAAGCGTTATACGATCGTAAATGTCGTACTCCTGTGTGTTGGACAGAGGTGGGAGAGAAAGAGATTACAGGTCCTGAGATCATCCAGCAGACTAGTGACAAAATAGCAGTGGTCAGAGAGAGATTACAGATAGCTCAGAGTCGACAGAAGTGTTATGCCGATAAGAGGACCAATGAGTTAGAGTTTGATGTGGGCGAGTGGGTACTACTGAAGTTATCCCTGTGGAAGGGTGTAATTCGATTCCGGAAGCGAGGTAAGCTCAGTCCGAGATTTATTGGGTCGTTCTGTATAGTCGAGCGAGTGGGCACGCAGGCCTACCGATTAGAGTTGCCTCCGGAGTGGCGTGGGGTACACTCTACCTTCCATGTTACTTACCTGCGGCGATGTTTGGACCCACATGAGGAAAGGGTTCCCATGTCAGAGATTGAGATAGACGAGCAGTTCAGATACGTCGAGCATCCTGAAACTATTTTAGACCGCAAGGTGAAAAAGTTGCGGAAGAAGGAGATTCCACTTGTATTAGTGCAGTGGTGGTACCATAAGGGTTCCAGTGCTACCTGGGAACCCGAGGTGGACATGCGACAGCGTTACCCGCAGCTATTCACCTGAGTTGAGATCCCGAGGACGGGATCAGTTCTAGAGGGGAGGATTTGTAACATCCGGAACCTAGCAGCAGGTACGTGTAATTTAATCATTGGCTTTAAGAGTAGCTTTGATGAGTTGGTGGATTTTAATTGATTAATTGCATGTGAGTTGGCAAAGTAGATTGCTATTACGTGTAATTTTAATCGGTTGAGATAATAACCTATGTAGTAGTAATTATGAGTTTGGGGATATTTTAATGAAATATTTAACATTCTAAACCCAACTTGTTGATTTGAGATTTATTCGGTTAGTGTGTATTGGGGTTGGATTATAACCCCTGAAATGTGTAAAATCGGGATTAAAAGTGATTCCCATAGTTGTATGAAAACAAAGCATAACTTGCTCTGTTCGTCGCCGCATCGCGGCCGCGCTCCCCTGGTCGCGTCAGCGATCAGGGTGAGGCGGCTAAAAGTGGTCGCTAGTGGCAGATCGCGCCCGAGATGTTAGTCGCGGGTCGGGCGAGCACAGGCATGCTCGGATGAGCCCGACAGCGATAGGAGGGGCAGCGCGGGGTCATCGCGTCCGCGATGACATGCCACGACGAGGAGCCCACGACCATGGTCACGGCCGCGCTCGTGTGTCTTGGCTTGTTGATTCGTGTTGAGCTGATGAGTCTAGTAGTATAGTCGTTATGAGTTCAGTAGCTAGTCGTTAGAGTGAAAAGTTGTATTTATTGTTGCCAGGATTCGTAGCTAAACCTCGGACTTGTAGAGACTGCCGTTGATAGCGAAACTGTAGTCGTGCTTCAGGTGAGTTACTTACTTGTTGTTTACTACCGGGTCTCGTGTTATTTTATGCTTGATGTCGATGTTTAGTAGTAATTAGCTGTTTAACCGTTGATGATGTCGTTTATAATTGGATGACAAGGACTATAAGTCCTATGTGGCATAAGTTGTAAAACTAGGGTGTTACACTTTTAGAATGTAAGAATATGGAACAACGTATAATATCACAAGTATATTATATACCGAACCTTACTAGCAATATATTGAGTTTAGGACAACTCACAGAAAACGGATGCAGAGTAGTAATGGAAGAAAACTTACTACACTTATGTGATTCAAGAAATAAAGTACTGTTAAGAGTAAAAAGATCAAAGAATCGTTTATATAAAGCAGACCTAAGACTAGGAAAGCTCGTATGCCTGTTAAGCAACTTACAAGATGAACCATGACTTTGGCATGCAAGATTAGGCCACTTGAATTTTAACTCTCTAAAATCAATGGCATCAAAGAATTTAGTTCAAGGAATACTCAATATTAAAAATACTACAAGTATATGTGCTATATGTTTGAAAGGAAAACATAGCAGACCTTCATTTTCAAAACAAACTCTGGCAAGACCAGAAATACCATTAGAGTTAGTCTAAGGTGATTTATGTGGTCCTATACCACCACCTACACCATCAGGAAAGAGATACATATTTTTACCAGTAGATGACTACTCGAGATATATGTGGGAATATTTTCTAAGTTCAAAGGATGAAGCACTTGAATTCTTTAAGGAATTCAAATCAAGGGTAGAAAATGAATATAGAATAAAATGAAGATATTTAGAACAAATTGAGGAGGAGAATTCACTTCAGGTGATTTCTTAAAATACTGCAAAGATAATGACATATTTGTTAACCGCACCATACTCACAACAACAAAATGGAGTTGTTGAACGAAGAAATACAACTATACTTTCAACAACAAGATGTATGATGAAATCAACAAACATGCCCCAGAACTTTAGGGCAGAAGCAGTTAGACACGGCATATATATTCTAAATTGTACACCTACTATATCTTTAGAAGATATTACTCCATATGAAGCTTTAAAAGGACGGAAACCAGACCTAACTCACCTTAGAATTTTTGGGTGCATAGCATATGCAAAAGTACATTCTCAACACTTAACTAAGTTATATGATAGAAGCAAACAAATGATATACCTTGGAACAGAACCTGGATCAAAAGCATATCGCTTATTTAATCCAGAAACAAAGAAGATTTGTGTAAGTAGGGATGTAAAGTTTAAAGAAGACGAAACATGGATTTGGGAGGAATACAAAAAGGAATTTGACTTAGAAGAACCTGAGTGGAGTGATTTTACTGTTGAAACCCGATAAAGCATAGAACCAGAAATTCAACCAGAAAATATCCCTCACACTCACATTGAAACAACCTCACCTACCAACTCACCAAGATCACATTCACCATATACAAGTAATGAAACTTACACCCCTCAACAAACAAATATACCTATACATAGCCCAGACACAGAATTATCTTCAGACTCTAGAATTGATCATGTACCTATAAGAGGATACATATCTTTAAGTGAAATATATGAACAGTTATTATTAGTTGAAGATGAACTTAGAAATTACAAGGAAGCAGCAATTAATAAAAAATGGATTGAAGCTATGAAGGCAGAAATAGATTTGATCAATAAGAACTATACATGGAGATTAACCACTTTACCTAGGAATCATAAAGCAATAGGTTTAAAGTGGGTCTTTAAGACAAAGAGAAATGCCAATGGAGAAATAGTTAAATACAAGGCAAGATTAGTAGCGAAAGGATATATACAGGAACATGGCATAGACTTTGATGAAGTCTTTGCACCTATAGTTACAATTGAGACAATACATCTAATATTAGCACTGACAGCTTACAATAAATGGGAAGTACACCATTTAGATGTAAAATCAGCATTTTTACAAGGAGATTCACTAGAGGAAGTATATGTTTCACAACCAGAAGCATTTATACAGCCAAGACATGAAGACAAAGTCTATAAACTCGCTAAAGCTCTATATGGTCTTAGACAAGCACCACAAGCATGGTACACAAAATTAGATAAAACTCTGAAAAAAAAATTTTTAGCAAGTGTGTGTTAGAACAAGTTGTTTATACAAGAACAACAAAGTCATCAACACTTTTGATAGGAGTATATGTAGATGACCACATAATCACTGGAACACCAAGACAAGAGATAGATTTATTCAAGGATCAAATGAAGGATAAGTTTGAGATGAGTGATCTCGGCTCATTAGCCTACTATCTAGGAATTGAAGTCATGAAGAGTTATGACAAGATTTCAATAAAACAAACAGCCTACGCAAAAGAGATACTCAAAGATGCAGGATTGCTAGACTGCAATGATACAAAAATACGTATGGAACCAGGACTTAAATTGACAAACCTTTCAGAAGGAACTTATGTAGATGCCATAGAATATCGAAGCATAATTGGATGTTTACAATATTTACTACATACTAGACCCGACTTAAGTTACTCAGTTGGATTACTTAGTCGTTTCATGCAAGAACGTCAAGAGCAACATATGAAAGTTATTAAGAAAATATTAAGGTACATCAAAGGAACTAAAGATTATGGAATATCTTATGGATACAACGGAGGAAACAACATACAAGGTTATAGTGACAACAGTTATGGCATTAATACACAAGAAGGAAAAGGAACAACAAGAATAGTTTTTTACTTTGGAAACTCACCAATTAGCTGGAGTACTCAGAAACAAGGAACAGTAGCATTATCATCATGCGAATCAGAGTTTATTGCAGCAACGACAGCAACAACTCAAGCAATATGGTTAAAGAGATTGCTTAGCAAGATTACAAATACTGAAGAATAACAAATGAAGATTTATGTTGATAACTGTAGGTCCCGAGAGGTTCCCAAAGTATATAGTTATAAGCTGTAGAGGGGGGTGAATACATCAATTTAAAAACTACACACTCTTTTCTCAATGTTTGTATGTATTATCAACAATTTGTTAATTACAAACAAGCTTGAATGCAGAATAGTTCAAGCTGAGATGACAGATACAACAGTATGCTTACTAGTCTAAGACAGACTCGAACTAGTATACAATGAATACACTCACTAAGAAGCACTCACTGTGTTTACAAGACTTAAGGAACAGCTTAGGTAAAACAGCTTAGACACACAGATGCTGGTTTACAGAAGACTTGCATGCATGAAGATCACACTTGCACGTTCACTCTTGGTTTTAAGCACTTAGCTTTCTTCACCTATCTTTCTGACCTTAGAAGCTTCCTTTTATACTCACTTAGAGGATCTCAGAGAAACATCTTCATTGGACAGAATGGAAAGGAAAAGTCTTGTTGAAAAGACAACATAACCTTTTCTGCACTTTTCTGAAAAGCAGACTTGTCTTCATATGTGCAGAACTTTTGTCTTTTTACTTTGTCTACTGTTGCATTGCCTTTAACTAATTTAGGAATGTCAACTTTGCGTCTTTCTTCCCTGTAAAGGCCTATTTTGATATAAGAAAAAGGTCTGTCACCCTTTTTCAAATATCCTTTTGTCTTCATGTTACAGAACAGCGTGGGCAGGCTGAGCAGTTCTGTTTTCCACTTTGTCTTCGACTTTGTAAACTGATCTTGTAGTCAAAAACAATACATGACTTGGAAACAAATTCCATAAAGTGTTTAGCCTGTTCACAAAGAACAGGTTCTGTTCACAAAGAACAGAACACTTTAAAAATGCCCGAGCTGCTCAACAGTGTAGAGCAGCGTAGACAGTTTATGTCCAGCCTGTCCAGCAGACAGAGCAGCTTGGACAAACTGTCTTAGTTGCAACACATGCAACATATAGAACAGCTTTAGACTGATATTGCAAATCATTTTCAGGTTTCAATAAGGCATATAACAGGCCTTAAATTCAACCTTTAAATGCATCAACAGGTTTGATTGTAAAATCTCCCCCTCAGATGTAGAGCAGGTTTGACTGAGGCCTTTTTGTGCCTAACAATCTCCCCCTATTTGCAATAACCAGTTCAAGCTGGTCTTATCAAAAATCACTATATATTTTTACAGTACATTTGCTGAAATAAAATTACAACATTACAGTAAAGTAAAAGATCAGTTTATATATACACTGATTCTTGACTATACTAGAACAACACATGTTCTTACAAGAGTACAACTAATGTACTAATGTATTTTACAGCTAATGTAAAAGCAAAAATTACAACTTATGTAATAATGTACAACTAATGTACAGGATGTACAACTAATGTACCGGTTGTACAACTAATGTACAAGATGTTTGGACTGTTTGAGTTGGGAGCAAGTAATGGCAAGCCTGTCCAACTGATGGACAGCTGCCATTCTTCACCTACCCAGACGGTAGATGGACTTCATATCACTGGAGAAGGATCCTGAACCATCTTTTCCAGTTCTTCCCTTGTATCCTCAAGTTCCTCAACTTCACTTCTGATGATCATGAACTTGGGATCATTGAGCTCCCCTCTTTTATAGAAGCCTCTGAGCTGATCCCAGATGGCTGCTCTCCATTTGCTAGACTGCCTAAATGAAACTACAAGTCTGAAGGCGGCAAGTTGTCTCAGATCAACTTTGTACAGCTCTGAGGCTCTTTGGAAGCACTTCTTCTGAGTTAGGGGATCTACAAAAAATGCCCCCAGCTCAGGTTCTTCAATAATCTTGCCATCCTCAAACTCTATTCCTTTAGGCAGACTATGATCAACTCCATTTATTTCAAGGGCATAGTCGCCCTGTTCAATCAGCGTAAGGAGTAGTTCCATCTCTGTATCCTTCTTTGTCCTTCTGGCCTTTATTTTGGGATATGTCACAGAGACACCCTCTTTTACTTCTTTTGGAATCAGGCCCAGCTCACTTACTCTTTCCATCAGCTTCTTGATGTATGCCCTGATAGTCTTAGTCGTTTCTGACTTAGACTGGCTCAGGGCAACTGCCAGTTCCACCCATTCCCTGTATCCCATCTGTGCAACATCAGTGTGATCGTAGGATTCCATTTCAGGGCCTGTTGCACCCATCCTGGTGATCTGAAGTTTCCACTGTGTGCCTTTTCTTGAAATGGGAACAGCTTTGACAATCGCTTCCTTGGCAAGCCTTCTAGTAGCAACATCATGAAATTTCTTTCTAGCCAAGTTGTCAAAGTGGAATTTGGCTCTAGCAAAGGGTACTGTTGATTTGGTCACAGAGACCTGAGTACCTTTCTCTACTTCCTTCTCTTTTTCTCCTGCTGATTTCCTGGCAGCTTCCATTATTTTCTTTTGCACCTCCAAGGTAGACATTTTAATTTTCTTTGCTTCTTGGAGGGCAAAGGACTTAGCAGCTTTGGCAGATTCTTCTTCTTTTCTTAATTCCTCCAGAGCTTGAAGCTGTTCATCCCTAAACTCAAAGTATTTGTGCATAGGGAGGCCCATCTCTTTGGCTCTGGTCTTGTGAAATTGCATTTCTGCCTGTTTCTGCTGCATAGGATCCTTAGCTACCGTTTCTTTTCCTTTAGCTGCTGCTTTAGTGACAGCAGCTTCAGGAATTTCTTCTTCTTCTTCATCTTCAGATAGAATAAGGTGCCTCCTTTTGCTGCTAGGCCTGTCCTCAGGAATGATTTCCTCCCCCTTAGACTGAGCAGGGTTTGGAGAGACAGCCTGAGTAGGCATAGTAGCTTGAGAAGCACCTTCAGCAGCACCTGTTTCAAAAATCTCTGCTGGATGACCAGTGTGAGTTGCAGACACTGGTATCTCCTTAGGATAAGAAGTTTTCTCCCCCTTAGACTTAGTCTTCGAGGCAGATGACTTCTCCCCCTTTGAAGGAGATGAAGCAGCGACTTCAACACCTGGTCTGCCTGAAGGCACAAAGTCAGCAGGCTTGCCAGCAGGTTTAGAGGATTTAGGACCAACAAGGCTGTTCACTAAGTAAGCCAAGTTATCCTTCACCTCACTAAGTTGGGAAAGACAGGTTTGAAGAGAAGATGTGTGGGAATCAGCAAGAGTGGTCAACTTAAGAAGATTTTCCCTATCCGACGCTGTGAACAGCAGAGATTGCAGCTGTGCAAGATGAAGTTCTAGTGAATCTCGCACATCAGCAAGGTCTGATGATACAGAGTTGGATAGGGAACCAATGATGGTCTGTAAGCTGGCCAAAGTGTTAGGAAGAGTAGAGTTGCAAGAAGTGAGGATAGATGACAGCTGTTGGAAAATGGCTGCCATGGAGGACACAGAGTCCTGTTGTAAGGAGAGGATAGAGGAGAGAGAGATAGATACAGTTTGCAGCTGTGCAGTGAGTGCAATCAGCTGTGGAGAGTTGTCAGTTTGGGGAGTGACTGGAAAGGATTCTTTAAACATATCAAAGAATCCTTTGAGCTGCTCAGAAACAGAGTCTGAGATGAGGGATGGTAGGGAGTGCATGGTGTTTTCCAAAGAACCAACTTTGTTGGTCAGCAAAGAAAGCTGATCCTTCAAAGGCAGGTCTTTGGGAGATGGTGGTGTATGGGTGGATTGTTTGGAGTGGGTAGAGGGAGATGATGATGATGAGGCTGGTGTATGAGGATGTGATGGAGAGGGAAGAGGGACTTGGGATAGAAGCTCCATAGCCTGGGCAAAAGTAAGATGGCCCAGGTTAGAAGGATCAAGAGGTCCTTCAGCAGCGGCTGTAGCTGCATCACCAGGAGAAGGGGATGATGTGTGGGGCCTTTCCGATGCTGCTTGTGTTGCAACACCCTCATGAAGACCAGTGGTGGTTCCCTCTGCAGTGCCTTGGTCTAAAGGCACCTCATCATTGGGAGATGGAATATGCATTTCAACATCAGCAGTGGTGAAACCTGCTGATGGAATTTGCATTGAGGGAGCAGCCTCACCAGAGGGATGGTATGATCCCTGAGGTTCATCAGCTTGGGATATTGGTCCCTCAGCAGCTGTTTGGTGTTGAACAGCTGAATCATGGGGAACAGAAGTTTGAGGCTGAGCTGCTGATTGGTCTATATCAGCAGCGTGGGCACCTCGTGCAGACTCGGGATGTGAGGAAATTTGAGTGGGGGACAGTGTGGACACAGTATGGAGTGGAGAGGACTCCTGTCTTTCAATATCCTCAGCCTGTTGGGAGGCTGGGATAGTTGATGTGGGTATCTCCGTTTGAACAACTGGTTCCTGTTGAGAGGAACCAGAGGGTCTAGGGTAACTCAAGGCTGACTCAGATTGGAGTGAAGCAGGCTCCAAATGAGCTGAACCCTCTCCCAAAATAGGAGAGGCAGCTGGGGTTGCTTCTTTTACAACTGAACCCTGTTGAGAGGGAACAGAGGAGATGGTTTTGTGGGCTGTTTTCTTTTTGGCTAGAGATTTGCGTTGGTAATGGATGGATGATGTGGGTGATTGTGGAGTAGGGAGAGGATCTGTTTGGACAGGATGTGAGACTGGGCTAGGAACAGTGGGGCTGGCCTGTTCCATTGTCTCTTGTGCCACAGAGGCACCAGCCACAGAGGCTTCAGGCTCAACAAATGAACCAGGGTGAGGAGCCTGCTCCTCCTCAGCCACAGAGGCTAAAGGAACAGACTCAGACTGAGCTGTTTTGGCCTTCTTTTTCACAGGCCCAGCTTCAGTTGCCAGGGTCCTTTTGACAAGCTTGGACCTGGCTTTGGATTTTCTGGTGGGAGCAGTCTCTGGATCCACCCTCACAGTAGAGGGTCCTTCCACCAAACCTAGCAGCCTCCTCATTGTTGTTGATAGAGGAGGCTCATTCTGCAGGACTGGAGTATAGAAAACTCTATTCCCTATAACTGGGAATGCAGCAGTCTTAAGAAGAGGCTGAGAGTTATAGAGATGCTCACCACATACATGCTTGAAAATGAGGCTCAGAAACCTGGGATATCGAACAGCAGCTGGTCTTGACTCTTGCTGCACCAGTTTCCTCAGATTCAGAAAAATCCATTTGGCCATATCCATGGTAGTTCCATCCACAAGCTGCAGAACTACAGGGATTTCATCACGGCTCAGTTGGTCAAATGAACCAACTTTACTACTGAAGCACATCACCACAGAGGCGAATAAGAAGCTGTAGGTAGGAGAGAGATCCTTCCTGAACAGTGTTGCTCCAACTTTGGGTTCTGCCACACCACAGAAGCGTAGCAGATTTCCCATTTGATCATTTTCAGCTTGGGGCTCATCGTAAGAAGCAGCAGTTGGTAGATGAAGCACCTCCCTGAGCAGATCAGTGTTGATCTCAATGGTCTGAGTCCCATTGAGTATTGTGCCCTTAATGACTTTGGATTCTAGAAGGTAGGCACAGGTATACCAGAACTCATACACCATCTCCTGGTACAGGACACCAGGAGATGCAGTCATTGCGTAGTTCAACGGATGAACTTTCAGAAACTCCACCCTTTGTTCGTAACCTTTCCCCACATAGTTTTTGGGGATAGTGAGGTTTGCAATGTAGTTGGTGGGTTTGATGGTCAGCATCGTGGTTATGGATGAGTGTTTGACCGACATCCTCCCAACAAATACTGGGAGAAAGGGATTAGGGTCTGTGAATGCCATTTGGAATTTTTGAGGTTTTGAAAAGCAAAAGACACTTAGTCCGATTTTAGGGTTTTTGAAGGATTTTCTGGAAATGATGAGGAAGACGAAGATGAAACAGTATGTAGGTATTATATAGGATTTGGAATGGTCGTGTGTATGAGAGAGAAAAAGGTTTGGCGGTTTGATTTGAAAATGTTAGTTGACGGGAAAAACGGAACGGTTGTCATGTCAAACATTTGTCAGACCACTTGACCTTGTTAATCACTAAACACACGTAACACACATTATCCGCAGTAATTAAGGTTAAATATTAAAACATAATGTTAAGTAAACTTAATTATGAAGAAAGATATTAAACTTTTGGTCTAACGCTGTTGGTCAAACCTGTGATGATCAGGGTCAACACAAGTTTCTCAGTCTTCAAGCTGTTCTCCCTTCAAACTGTGCCTTCAGCCTGCTCTCCTTTGTGAGAACAGGTTGTGTTCAATAGTTGAACAGGTTACAAGACAATGGCTTGTAAGACAGTGTGAAGAAGTGAACAGGTTGAAGACTGGACCATCAGAGCAGGCTGGACGAATAAACAGGTTAAACTGTTTTTGTTCAGCCTGTTGTATGTTCAAGCTGTTCAAGTTTTTCAGACAAATGACTAAGTACAGAACATGTATAACCTGTTCTGTCTAAGCTGTTCAGAGAAACTTGAGCAGTGTGAAACATACAAATTATTAGACCTTTGAGAGACACTTAGTCAACTCTTATTTACATGCCCCAGCTTTGCTGACAAGGTAATAAACCTGTTTTCATCCAGAGGTTTGTGAAATATGTCTGCAAGCTGTTCATTTGTGGAAATAAAACTTACCTCCACATTACCTTTCTGAATGTGATCCCTGATGAAGTGATGTCTGACTTCAATATGCTTTGTTCTAGAATGAAATACTGGATTGTTGGAAATGGCTATGGCACTTGTTTTATCACACAGAATAGGAATTTTCCTATACACAAGACCATAATCTTCAAGCTGATGCTGCATCCACAGAATCTGTCCACAACAGCTTCCAGCAGCAATGTACTCAGCTTCAGCAGTAGAAATAGACACAGAGTTCTGCTTCTTGCTACACCAACTTATCAACTTACCACCAAGGAGTTGACATCCACCTGTTGTGCTTTTTCTGTCTAGCCTGCAGCCTGCAAAATCAGAATCTGAATAGCCTGTTAGTTCAAGGCTGGAGTCTTTGGGGTACCAAAGACCCACCCTGGTGTAACCCTTCAGTATCTGAAGATTCTTTTAACAGCAGCTAGATGTGATTCCCTTTGGATCAGCTTTGGAACCTAGCACAGAAAAGGTGGCAAACATAAATATCAGGTCTGACCTAAGCAGCAAGTATAGCAACTCCCAATCATGCCTCTGTAAGCTGGTTACTGAAACAGCTTTGCCACTGGCAATCAGCATCCAATTTACATTGGTTGCCATTGGGGTTTTAATAGGAGAACTTTGATCAAATTTGAATTTTTTCAAAAGATCTAAAGTGTACTTTCTTTGATTTATAAAAATTCCAGTTGAGGTTTGTTTAACCTGTAATCCTAAAAAGAAAGTTAGTTCTCTCATCATACTCATTTCATACTTAGATTTCATGAGTAATGAAAAATTCTTGCATAACTGCTCATTAGTAGAACCAAATATTATGTCATCCACATAAATTTGAACAAGCATAATATCAGACTTCACTTTCTTTATGAACAGTGTGGTATCCACTTTACCTCTGGAGTACCCATTGCTCATAAGGAATTCAGTAAGAGTGTCATACCAGGCTCTAGGGGCTTGTTTGAGACCATAGAGAGCTTTGTCCAACTTATAGACAAAACCTGGGTGTTGTTCATTTTCAAAACCAGGAGGCTGCTTGACATATACTTCTTCTTGCAGCTTCCCATTCAAAAATGCACTCTTCACATCCATTTGAAATACCTTTATGCTCTTATGAGCAGCGTAGGCTAGATACAAACGAATTGCTTCTAGCCTGGCCACAGGAGCAAATGTTTCATCATAGTCAATGCCTTCCTCCTGTCTGTAGCCCTGAGCAACCAGTCTTGCCTTATTTCTAATGACATGACCTTGCTCGTCCATCTTGTTCCTGAAAACCCATTTTGTGCCAATTATAGTTTTACCTTTAGGAGCAGGGACCAACTTCCATACTTTGTTTCTCTCAAACTGATTGAGTTCTTCTTGCATGGCAGTGATCCAATTGGCATCTTTTAATGCTTCATCAACCCTCTTTGGCTCCATCAGTGAAACAAAACTAGAGAACATACAGAAGTTCCCTAAGCTGTCCCACCGTGTTTGTATCCCTTTGTTGATGTCACCAATTATTTGATCATTGGGGTGACACCTGATCCACTTAGGATCATTTTTCAATGATGATTTTCCTGAGTTGTTAACATCTTCAGCAGGTCCATGTTGAACAGCTCTCAAGATTTTCAGACACACTGTTGTCTTGAGCCTGTTCACTTGTTGAACATGTCTGACCACTGTTGAACATATCAGCAGAGGAACTGGGAAAATCAGCATTGATAGGTTCTGGACATGCAGTTGTAATTAAGTCAGTACATTTATTCACACAGGGTGTATTGACATAATCATCATCATGTCCATCATGATTAACAGGTTCCACACTGGGTGTAGTGGAAGCTTTTGAGTCCTATTCATTGATTGAATGCATCAGATCATCAAAGTTAAGGTCTCCTGAAACTGATTCAGGAACAGCTTTGGTGGAGGCATTCTTGGACTCTTCAAAGGTGACATTGATAGATTCATCTAACACCTTTCTTTTGTTGTTGTATACTCTGTAGGCTTTGGAGATAGTAGAGTAGCCAACAAACACACCTTCATCAGCTTTAGGTTCAAATTTTGACAGCTGGTCCCTTTGATTCAGAATGAAACAGGGACATCCAAACACATGGAAATAACTGACATTTGGCTTTCTCCCTTTGAGCAGCTCATAGGGAGTCTTGTTGAACCTTTTCACCACTAAGGATCTGTTTTGGGTGAAGCAGGCAGTGTTAACAGCTTCAGCCCAAAATGATGAAGGTAAACCTGATGCACACAGCATGGTTCTAGCAGCTTCAATGAGAGTTCGGTTTCTCCTTTCAGCAACTCCATTTTGTTGAGGAGTTCTTACTGCTGAAAAGTTTTGAGAGATACCTTTCTCTTCACAGAAGTCTTCAAGAGTACTGTTTCTGAATTCAGTACCATGATCACTTCTAAGCTGCTTTACTTGGGCAGAGTTCAGCAATTCCATCTTTTTGACAAATCCAATAATCTCTCTAGCAGCCTCTCCTTTGCTCTTCAGAAAGATCACCCATGTGTACCTGGAGAACTCATCAACCATTACAAGAGTGTATCTTCTTCCTCCTAGACTTGGGACATTTACAGGTCCAAACAAGTCCATATGGATCAAGAAGAGTGGAGTATCAATAGAGAAATTGTGTTTGGATTTAAAAGATGTTTTTCTCTGCTTGCCTTTCTCACAAGCTGTGCATAATCTATCTTTGGCAAAAGTCATAGAAGGCAAACCTGTCACCAACTCTTTCTTACAGAGTTTGTTGATGTTCTTGAAGTTCAGATGTGACAGTCTTCTGTGCCATAACCAGTTTAGATCAGCATTTGTTCTTGTGAGAAAACAGGTTTCAGTTGTGGGGTCAGCAGAATGCATATCCACAACATATACACCTTTCTTTCGTTGAGCACACAGCACAACTTTGCCTTGGGAATCCAATATGTAACCCAGGTGCTCATCAAAGTTAACCTTGTAGCCAGCATCACACAGTCGGCTTATGCTAACAAGGTTATGTTTTAGCCCAACCACATAGGCTACCCTTTTGAACACTGCAGCACCAGCTTTAAGAGTTCCATATCCCTCAGTGGATCCCTGCACATTGTCACCAAATATCAGTTGCATACCAAGTGTTTGATAACATGTCTAAATGAAATCTTTTTTTTTGTTTCAATGTGTTTTTGGTATATTTTATCATGTAATCCACGTAAAATATATAATACTTGACATTCTACCCGACATTCTACGTAGATTGCATGACATTCTACGTAGATTGCTTTTCATTCTACGTAGATTGCAGTTCATTCTACGTAGATTGCATGACATTCTACGTAGATTACATGACATTCTACGTAGAATGTACATAGAATACGTTCGTCGATGCTCTACATAGAATATGACAGATTTATCGTAGATTGTACATAGATTGCATAACATTCTAAGAACCTCAAAGATTGTAAGAACCTAGAACCTTTTAGAGCCCTTGAATCAAAATGGTATTTTTGGAATTAAAAAATATTATATTTCTCTCTCCACCTTTTTATTGTATACATCTCTTTTTTAATTTCTCTCTCTTACTTTTTTTTCATTCTCATTTTCTTTTTCTTTAATGAAAATTGATTTTAATAGTAAAAGAACGTTTTTTTTTTTAAAAATATTTTTTTTCTATATAGAAAATTATTTAATTATCAAAAAATTAACGTATTCTATATAAAATATTATGTGTCTATATAAAATGTTATATAACTCTATATCATTTTATGTAGATTAACATTACTATTCATAATTTATGTAGAATGTTATGTTTCTTATATATTTCATATATTTTTATGTTCATTATACATTTCTATATCTTTTTATGTAGATTATTAATATTCAATGCGTTTTTTGTATATTTTATATCAGTCGCATACCAAGTGTTTGACAAAATGTCTAAATGAAATGTTCTTTTTTTGTTTCAATGTATTTTTGGTATATTTTATCATGTAATCTACGTAAAATATATGATACTTGACATTCTACACGACATTCTACGTAGATTGCCATTCTACGTAGATTGTACATAGAATATGTTCGTCGATACTCTACATAGAATATGTTCGTCGATACTCTACATAAAATATGACAGATTCGTTTTCCATGTTTTATAATGATGATTGTACTATATTAGATTTATAATGAATGTAATAATTGTTAGATGTTTTACATGATAATCTACATAGAATATAATACAAGACTATTTGTAAAAAATCACACATAATCTATGTAGAATGTTATGTTTCTTATATATTTCAAATATTTTTATGATTCTTATACAATTCTATATCTTTTTATGTAGATTAACATTACTATTCAATGTCTTTTTTGTATATTTTATATCAATTGCATACCAATTGTTTGATAAAATGTCTAAATGAAATCTTGATTTTTTGTTTCAATGTGTTTTTGATATATTTTATCATGTAATCTACGTAGAATATATATTACTTGACAATTTACACGACATTCTACGTAGAATGTATGCCATTCTACGTAGATTATACATAGAATATGCTCGTTAACATATTCTCTATAGGAAAAAAAAAATATACGTAGATTGCATGGCATTCTACGTAGATTGCATGACAATCTATGTAGATTGTACATATAATATTTTTGTCGATACTCTACAAAGAATATGACAGATTCATTTTCCATGTTTTGTAATGAAGATTATTTGTAAGATATTATATTTATAATGAATGTAATAGTTATTAGATGTTTTACATGATAATCTATGTAGATTACATGATAATCTATGTAGATTACTTGATAATCTACATAGAACATTATACAAGACTACTTGTAAAAAATCACACATAATCTATGTAGAATGTTATGTTTATTATATATTTCATATATTTTTATATTTTTTTTTATACATTTCTATATCTTTTGTGTAGATTAACATTACTATTCAATGTCTTTTTGGTGTATTTTATATGAGTTGCATACCAACTGTTTGATAAAATGTCTAAATGAAATCTTCTTTTTTTGTTTCAATGTGTTTTTTGATATATTTTATCATGTAATCTACGTAGAATATATGATACTTGACATTTTACACGACATTCTACGTAAAATGTATGCCATTCTACGTAGATTATACATAGAATATATTCGTTAACATATTCTCTACAGGAAAAAAATATTCTATATAAACATTCTATATAGACACATAATATTTTTATATAAAATACGATAAAAATATTTTTTTTATAAAAAACGTTTTTTTACCATAAAAATCAATTCTCATGAAAGAAAAATAAAATGAAAATGAAAAAAAGTAAGAGAGAGAAAGAGAGAAAGTAGATTAATACCATTTTCACACCTTTTCAAGATTCCCCACTATCAAAGTTTTAAATAATTACAAAATTGTCATCCAATATATCAACCATTGATTCCATTTATCCAAACGCTATAAAAGGTTCTTAAGTTGTCACAATATTTATGGTTCTTAAAAGAACTCTTCCCTATATATGTACGGTTGGGATCATTGCAGAACCTTAGTTTAGTGCAGAACTATAAAACCAATTTAAACCATTGGATTAATATATAACACTAGGGATAAGATGCTAATTATGCAATTAACATTGAATTAATAGTAGCCTACCAAGTTTGACTGCCCACTTGACCATTTTTAACTCTTTTAATATCGAAGGTACATGCATTGTTGAATGTGTGATATAAACTGTAATTCGACATTGAATGATCTCTATATAATATATTGAATGCAGGTCTAGGTAACAAAAATTTTTACGAAAAATAAACACGTAAAATTTTTTCAAAAAAAATATATCATTATTATTCTCATTATTCAACCAACTTTTGACTACTAATTTTAACCATTATTTTGGTTCTGTTAATTTTGAATGTACATGCAGTGTTGCATCAACGTTGGATATACGACATCAAGTGTTTATTCGACATTGAATTATATCGGTCATGCTACATTGCATTGTGGGTAGGGTAAGTTTTTTTATTTTACGAAAAATAAACACGTAAAATTTTTTCAAAAAAAAACATGTCATTACTGTTCTTATTAAATCAAAACTTTTGACTACTATTTTTTGACCATTATTTTGGTTATGTTAATTTTGAATGTACATGCATGTAGTGTTGCATCGACGTTGGATATACGATATTAAGTGGTCATTCGACATTGAATGATACCGGTCATGCTACATTGCATGGTGATCCGGGTAATATTTTTTTTACGAAAAATAAACACGTAAAATTTTTTCGAAAAAAATATATCATGACCGGTCTCGTTTTAAAGAGTATAAAATATCTCGTTTTTATGGTATAACTTTTTTTGATTTAACAAGTAATCATATTAATGTTATTTTAATTTAAAGAAAAAGGATATTTATTTTACTAATGCCAATCTTTTTGCTATTTCCAATATATTCCTTTTTTACCCTGAAAGAATATAATGTCAATCTTTTTTCACTAATTCCAAACTCTTTGGTTTTAATCAAGACCATTAGATTAATCTGATCTATGGACGATATTGTATCTACGGTTCTACACTAAATTTAGGTTCTGCAATGATCCCATATATATATATATATATATATATATATATATATATATATATATATATATATATATATATATATATATATATATATATATATATATAGAATATGGTTCGTGTGAGTACCTAAAAAATGCAGAGTACCGTGAGTACCTGTGAACACATGGGTTTAAGATGTGAACATGCTCCGAAAAAAAGTTTTTTTTTTTAAAATTTTTTCATATTCATTTAGATACAAATAATATAAGCATATTTGTAAAAGAATTACACGCATTCACACTTCGTAGCCTCTTAAAAGTCATGTGAACGTGGAAAAATTCATGTGAACATGCTTAGCTGTGAACATACGTTCACAACAGTGCAGTTCATGTGAACTTGCACGTTTCACATAGTTATAGTGTGTGTTTATGTGTGATTTTTTGCAAGTAGTCTTATATTATTAATTTAAACATGATTATGAAAAAAAATTTCAAAAAAAATAATTTTAAGCGAGGTACCTCCGGTACTCCGCAAAACTAGTGGTACTCATTTGAACCCAAATCTATATATATATATATATATATATATATATATATATATATATATATATATATATATATATATAAATGAATTGAGAAATATGTATGGTTATATATATGTTTAAATTTAAACACTACCTATTTTTAATTGTTTAAAGTAATCCTCCTAATTTTAAAATGTTTAAAATAGCACTCCAAACTTGAAAAAATTTAAAAGACAATATATACATACATACATATATATATATATATATATATATATATATATATATATATATATATATATATATATATATATATATATATATATATATATATATATATAATGAATTAATATCACATTTAAACCTAAATACATTGTCCGTCAATCGAAAAATCGGCTCACCCATAGCAAACAAACTATAAGCAAGGTATAAGGCGGGTCATTTTACTTCCCCAAAGAAGTAAATTTTTTATAATGCTTCACGCTAACCTATCTCTCCGCTTCGTTGTGCGTTCAATGGAGCTACCGATGACTTTTGATAGGATGATATCAAGATTAAAAGTATTAATTAAAAGTACTAAAACAAGATCTCATTTTAGATATATCAAATATGAATTAGTAATTTAGTATGCTAATCCATGAAAACTGCACATCACTCCTATGAACTGTTAATGGAGCGTGTGTGGTTTACCGACAAATTGAACATAAGTGAGAGGTGATGTGAGACTCGTGATTCTCGACCATACTCGTGTCGGGGACCACTCAGGTTTTGCATAGTTAAAATTCACCATTTGTTCGTGATCCTCGGCATCCCAGTCATAAATGGTAGAAGAGCATATCCGAGATTAACATGTCATTGATAAGAATAAGTGAATCTCAAAAGAACTAGGAATTTCATAGAGAATGAAATTGAAAAAAAACTTTATCTACCTAAAATAAAATTGTACTATGTTTACGGCAACCCGCTTCATAAAACGAATATAAAATATGGATCCTAGCCTTAAAAAAATTATGGAACATTCATACTAAGAAAAACTGTTTTATCTTATAAATGTCTACTCAAAATGGTGCAACCCCTCCCCTTCCCAATTTCGCTCATAACTCAAACTTCTCATTACCCAATTCTTGGGAGGGAAAGACTTACCGATCCAAACTATATAGACTGGATGCGAAACCTTAGGTTCACCCTAAGGTACGAGAACAAGGATTATGTTCTCAATAAGCAAATTCCCACTATTAATGAGAACTCGACCCAAGAGGAGATTGACAGAATCACTATGATGATGCAAACAAAGTGTCATGCATCATGGCATCCTCGATGAGCCCTAAGCTTCAAAAGACTTTTGAAAACACTTGGGCTTACGAAACGAACAAACATCTGAAGGAAATGTTTCAGGCCAAGACAAAATGAACGCCTTGATGTGGTTAAGTCCCTCATCGCTTGCATGCCCAAACCTGGGTAATCCATTTGTGCTTTCGTCTTGGAGATGAAAGGGTACTTTAACAGGTTGGAATCCCTGAACATGATGTTTGACACTGAGTTTTCCATAAACATCATCCTATCTGGTCTACCCGCTGTCTACAACCAGTTTGTGGTCTCATATCAGATGAATCTGAATTAGAAAGAAACCTCAATCATAGAACTCTATAATCTGCTACAAACTTCTGAGCAAGGTATTAAGAAGTTTGATGTGCCAGCAGCTCCTGTGTTGTCCATTGGTCAAAATGCAAAGAAAATGAAGTCGTCTAAATCTGTCACACCCCGATACCCCGCTTAGCAACGAGGCGTGACGTCGCGGAAACAAAGTCACAATCATAACGAACGACCTCTAAACGGGACGTTTTCGAAATACATAGATTAAAAAAATATCATCTTACAATCATAACCATAACAGAGTTTACTAGTGCGGAAATTTAGAATACCTGACAAAAGTTTAAGATATGAAAATTGATCTCCGTAGTGATAGAAAAGTTCGGTGACTCCGATATCTTGAAAATCTCGTGAGTATGCCATGAATGCACTACCTTAGCACTTAAGGTCTTGAGAAAAATATGTTAAATACGTCAACATAAAGTTGATGAGCTCACAAATTTACTCGATAAGTAAAAACATTGTATGGAAAACACAAGATTTTCAGTAAGTTGTAAACAAAAGCGAATCATATAATTTAAGTATTACAATAAGCCTCATGACCCCAAAACTTAACTTATCATTTCCCTATGTGGTATCCAACACCATAATACCAAGTAATGTCAAATAATTATGCATCCATTTACCCAGGCGTCAACCCAAATAGATTTATCCACAACATCACGTTTACGTAGTAATTAACGGTTCATGATTGAGGGCGGTGGTGAACTGTAACCTTATGTAATACATAAAATGATTCAACTACTTGTGTCCATATAAAATAAAAAGTTGAGAATGTATTCGCACTCCAAAGTAATACGAACAATTAAAAATAGGGGCTATGAAAACTCACCGTAAAAGTGAACGTAAAATGAAGATCGTGACGTTGACTTGAAATGAAGCTCGAACGTACTTAACCGAGTCCTAAATGATATGAGGGACTTAATAATGTCTATAAATGAAAATTTGTATGCATGATAGTTTTTAAGTTTTAAATCACTCAACTCAACAAGTCCATAAACAAAAACCCATTAAAAAGTTCAAGTTTATTTATAAAAATTTTCCAGGTTTTATAAAAAATTTTCGGCCTACTTCGGGGTTGTTTTTACCAAAGCTCCAAAATGTTTTGGGCTTTGATTTTTATAATCATAAAACTACTATATACAAGGAATATTTCAAGATAAAATGGTCACTTTTCGAGGTGTTTAGGTTAGGGAAAAGATCCGTCAAAAACCCTATGTTGGCAAAAACTGGCTGTTAGACTTTTCGGTTCCCAAACAGTATTTGGGGGTTCCAAACTCCAAGTTAAATTATGAAAACTTTCAGATCTTTAGTTAAGACATAGATCTAAATTCTAGAACAAGAATCAACTCATTTCATTAAGTTTTGAATTAGTTATCATTTTTCAAACTTGATGTAATATTTCTGCCGAAAATCCGAATTTCACAACCTTGCAACAACTTGTGATTCTTTTTGTTTATTCAAAAATCGCATGTATAAAATGTTGTGAAACACATTTATATACATTTTTTTCATAATATTTATGTCTACATTATGTGATTATATATTTATAAACACATTTGAAGAAACCAACTTTAAAACAAAACAAGTTGTTTGTAAACTTAACTTTTAATGAAACTTGTTGTTGTTGGTGAGTATATACGATAAAAGACTTATAATAACATGAATAAAAGAAGTATTGGAATAGTTTTTACTTACTTTGCTGAAATAAAAAATGTAAATGAGTAGAAGATTTGATATTGAACTTGTAGCACCAACGAACACTTGAATATTGAAGAACAAAGGAAGAAAAACTTTGGTTGTGTGTGTGGCTTAACGGGGCCGGATTTTATGATAGAAAGAAACGAAATTTTTTGTTTGAAAGGTGTGAATGAAACGGGGAATTGAATCCTCTATTTATAAAAGAGAAAAAGTCATGCAATTATGAAAAGAGTGGAGGTTGAGTGTAATATAAGTGAAATGAAAGGGAGATGGTGAAAGAGATGTGATTGTGATTGTGCATGGGTTGTGGAATAAAAAATGAGAGTCAATTCCTATGGTTTGTACCTCCACTTGGCTGGCCTAGGAGAGGTATTTCAAGGAGTTTATATATTTGTTTTTTGTATAAAAGTATTTAGAATGAATTCTTGTATTTTCCTTTTTATGTAATTTTGTAAATACTTATGAAATACACTAGTTTAATTAATTGTTTTTGTCTTGCATAGTTAAAGTTATGTAAGATTGTTAATGCATAATTAAAGACACTAATCTTAGTTAAATCATGCACTTAGTTGATTTAATCTATCATATCCTAATTTGACCGGATTAATTACTTTGTCGTTTCATCGAATCACACTGATGATATTGTTTCTGATTGTAAGGAATTTCCTTATAATTGTTAATCACTTTGATTAATTACTAACGACTATTGATTAAGTTATAAATGCTAACCTGATTTGTGCTAGTTGTTACAGTCTCCCCATGTTAAGGGAATTTCGTCCGGAAATTTTATCTTGTTTCCTCGAGGGTCTTGTTATTTGAGAAGAGGTGACGGTACTTCTGCTTGATCTGGTCTTCGCATTCCCAAATGAATTAGGGACCACGTCTTGAATTCCATCTGACTTTGACAATGGGAATGTGGTTGTGCTTCAATCTCTTCACCTCGCGATCCATGATAACTATCGGCTCTTTGACAAAATGAAGTTTATCATCAAGTTAAATCTCTTCCAAAGGAATAACAAGTGTTTCATCTGACAAACACTTCTTCAAGTTTGACACGTGGAAGGTCTTGTGCATGCTGTTAAGCTCCGATGGTAGGTCTAACCGATAGGCTACAGGGCCAATCCTCTTCAGAACTTTGAATGACCCGATGTAACGAGGTGTAAGGTCGCCTTCCTACGGATCCTATCTTGACGTGACGCCGTCCAACGAGTGCGGAATCCTCGTTAGCGGTTTGACGGATAGACCGCACACACGGAACACGGTGACACACACGATGATAGACGAACAATAGAACGCCCCAACACGTGATTCTCTCCAAGAACAAACACAAAATCGCCTTGCAAGTTCGAGATCGCCTCTGCCTTAATCTATGCTCGAGTTTTGCAAAAGTTGTTAATTAAAACGAATTAACCCTTAATTATAACCCCTGATTCAAACTTGCTCTGGACAAGTTCGACCAAGCCCAAGACCCTTCGACCTTGTCCTCCATAAGTTCGAACTAGTGACTTTGAACTTACCTTTGAACTTAAGTTTGAACTTATCTTTGAACTTATGTTTGAACTTATGTTTGATTTTATTTTTTAACTTATTGTAAAACATCAATTACAACCAAGTTCAAACATACATACAATCAATATCAAACATATATCAAACATATAACAAACATATATTAAACATGTATTAATATGCATTTATGAACAAATTGACTATTACAAAATATCGACTATATTTAGACTGTTATCGTCACACAGAATGCACTAACAGACTCCCCTTGACGATAGCTTCTAACTATATATATTTTGTCTAAGTACTAGAACTATATAAACTACTACCATCATACAATCCCTGATCTATACAAACTCTAACTACCTTCTGGAACTTCCTGCCTTCTGATCTCCAGACTTCATGAAAGAAAATCGGCTGATCATGAAGTTTTCTCAGGTCGTCCTTAGATAAGTTGATCAGATGTAGTGGATTGTATACTTTCAAAATTACTTTGTCCTCATAGTTCTCCATCACTGCTTCCGCCGTCTCATTGTCAACATACCACCACTTGATGTTGCTTAGTACATCCTGTGGCATTGACTTCATCGACACTTTCTTGAGACATCGGACTGGCTTGTAAACCATCCTAGCCCAAGGCTTTCCAGTGTGGGGATCTATTCTTGACAGATCTTCAACTCTTTTCCCAGATCTAGGCTTAAGCCTTTCGAACCTTCCAGATCGACCATCCTTTCGTATAATCTTAGCAACAACTTCAGCATATGGGTCGTCTCCTAGGTTGATCAATTCTTTCCAAGCCAACTTTTTCACTTCACACTTGGGCAGTGTGTTGAAAACCTTCAATGTTCTCCTCAAGTACTGAAGGCCATCTCTTCTCTTGAGTACAAATAGTTGCAGTTCTCTATCAAAGAACCAGCTTAAGATTCCTCTTGAGAGATTTCTAGGACTTGGCACCCTCATTCTCTTCTTCATCTTGAGATCTGTCTTCTTTTCTTCCTTTCTGAACCATAGCTTCATTATTTCTTCTCCAGTTTGCTCCTTTTCAGCTACTTCAGGTTCTGATTCACCCATATACTCTAGGTTGAGCGCATCCAGATCTATCACATTCTGCTCATTATGAATATATTGTTCAGTGATAGGTTGTTTTGGGATGACTACTTCATCAACATTGTCATCCTCGTCTTCTACAACCTCGTCATCCGACTTCCAATCCACAATCTCTTCAGGAATAAACTCTCCTTCCTCCAAGTCTTCTTGATCAAACTCAAAGTCATCTTGATCATCAAGATCTATTAAAGCTTCAGTCATATCATGTTCAGCAATGTTTGAGGCTTTGTCTTCTGAGAAAGATCTGCTAGCTCACTTTCTTTTTCAGCATTTCGATCATTGCCGTCGTCATCTTCTCTCCTCCTCACCTCAGCTTCCTTGCAACTACTCTCCCCCTGAGCTTGCATATTTTTCAATAACTGCTCTAGGAGAGTTTTCATTGTCTTTATCTCAGACGCTTGATCAGCTACTGTTGTTCTCAACTCAGCATTCTCTTGATCAAGTCTGACATTATGCTCTTGTAACTCTTTCACTATTGTTGAAAATTGAAAAATTTGGACTGTTTGGGAGTCCACCTTTCCTTTCAGCTCTGTGAACCGCTGATTGTCAGTGAATGTAGTTGATGTTGATGGAGTGGAGGCGGATGTTGATGGAGTAGTGGTTGGAGTTGATTGAGCAGCCGGTAACACAGGTTCAGGAACAGAAGTGGATGGAGCTCCCTGCATGAATCTATGCCGCCTCACCCTATGCCTAGGTACGAGTGGAACTTCTTCTTCTTCTGCAAAATTAGAGTCTTCTTCCTCTGCATCTCTACCTGCCCGTCTCGTCATTTTTCGTCTACTGACCACTAGTCTCAATCCATATCTGCCAATTCAAACAGCCGGATCAACAGCTTCAACATCTTCTATTTCCTCAGAACTAGAATCGGAGTCAGACTCGGAGGCGGTCTCTGCTTGACCCTCAGCCTCAGTCTGCATTCTTTCTCCTTCTTCTTCAACGTGGACTTCTGTGTCCATATACTCAGCTTCAGATGGCTGGTATTCATCAATCGCTTTAAAAATATCAATGAACTCAGCCGGTGGGTCTAAAACATCCTGAACCAGTTGTTCAGCAACATTTTCCTCCACTGATGAACCTTGCGCCCATATTTCTTCTAGAGTTTGCGCCCTCTGATCAAAATGGGGGGCCAAACTCGATGGGCCTGCAGCTTCTGTGGATGGACCAGCTGCAGTAGATTCTGATTGTCGGCTAGAGGTTGGCCTAGCCGCCGGAGCTCTTCTAGCTAGAGCTTTTTGCCTCTGACGCTGTTGCTGTTGCTGTTGTTGTTGTTGTTGTCGCTGCTGTTGTTGTTGTTGCTGCTGCGAAACTTCTCCTGCCCAGTTATCTCCCTATGGGGCTACAAAATCAGGGTTAATAACTGCCCCAAACAGAGGCGCCACTTGCAGCCTGACTTGCCCAGCCCTTCTCGCATTATGCGACTGGCAGTCAGCAAAAATCCTTTTATCAATAATGGCCACACCCATTTGTATCTGGAAGTTGTGGCAAATTGGGCAAAAAGTGGCGGATGATCATCATCACAAATCGAGGATACATCAAAAAGCGTTCCCTTACCGGAGCTATGATTTGGTGCACAAACTCCCCAAAGAACATTGACGAAAAATTAAATCGCTTGTTGTATACTAAGGCAATCAACGTCGATTGTAGCTTGGACACCATAGTATCAAAACCGGCCTTCTTCAGCGCAAAACAAACCATTATGACGTGCACCAAATAACGCCATTGGCCAATCAAGGCACTCTTCACATATGAGGCCTTTGTAATATCTTGAGTGTATCCCGTTCTCAAAAACGCCGCTTGCCTTATATGAGCTGGAAAATCTATAGGCCCCGCCTCTTGGTCCTCTGTGCCTAGCTGTAGGATTTGACGCAACATATCTGCTGAAAATACGATTGGCTGTCCCCCAACCCTTGTTCTTAGAACTGTTGGCGTCACTGACCAATCCACTTAGAGATGCTCCCAAAATTGATGTACATAAGGCAGAATGATTTGCAGATTATCAGTCAGAGCATATGAGACTCGCGACTGAGTCAAAAACTCGATCATATGCCGGTACGGTTGAGCTTCGGGTAATTCCATATCCACAGACATAACCATGTTATGTTTATTAAAGAAAGCCCGATCACTCATATCTGCACACAGATGCAACAACCAATATTAGTAATGAAAATAAAATGAAACTTGTTTATTTCGAATTTGCATAATTTCTAACTTATATAAGTTCGAAATTCAACACATTCGAATTTATACAATTTCGAATTTATTTTAAAACAATCGAATTTAAACAAATTCAAGGATTATATTCGAATTTTACTGACTTCGAACTTGTAGATATTTCAACAAGTTCGAACTTTCTGACAAGTTCGACATGAAGAACATGTTCGAAGTCGGTCATTTTCAAACAAAAATCCAAGATTTTAACCCCATTTGACTTAAAAAAATGGTATAGTCTAGTCCTATTGGGTTCTAATCGAAGTTATATGTGTTTTATTTGAACTTTTACCGGTTAAAACTTGTGATTTTAAACCACATAGTTTAAACCCAAAAACCATCAAATAAACTCGATTTTTTGCCATAAAAAGGTCCTAAACTACCCAAACTTTGTATAATATTGATTATTATACCTAGATGTATGAGTATGTTCGAGAAAAATGTGCAAAACTTCGAGGAATAGGAAGAAAATTGAATGCGACAAGTTCGAAGGAACAAATTCGAGATCGCCGGACACAAGTTTGAATGATTAAAGTTGAAGGTAGGTGCCTTTAATGACGTACTGTTGATTTATTTATACCAACTACCTTTGAACTTGCCGTATGTTTGAACTTCCTGACAAATTCGAAGGTTAGTTTGAATTTGTCTGATTTTCAAATTTGAGGAAAATTTGAAAAATACTTGAATAAAATTCAACTTTTTCAACTTTTTCGTGTAACGGAATTTTTCAAACCTTGCAAATTTATTCACACCAAGCTACAGATTTTCACGCACTATTTGTTTATTCAACAAAAAATGCATCCTAGTAACTTTGACCTTTTTCTTACTTAAAATAAAATAAATATAAAATAAAATAAGATAAGATAAGATAAAATAAAATATTGAACAAAATTTAAACTTAAGCTACTCTAAACTACTTTTAAAATTTTCGACCTATCCTAATAGAATATTTTTGTGAGAAAGTCAAAGAAAGGTTCAATCAGATAGCGGTGTCAATACGCACTTTCAGTATTACCCCCTTTCACACTTAGGAATTTTTGATTCCTTTGATTGTTTGCCGTGAAATACAAACCAAGTCGATTGTCGGTATGATTTTCCCTTTAAACATTTTACACTTTGGAATATCCCTTGGCCTGTTTTATTTATCAAGAAACTACCTTACGTGTCCCATACTTAGACATACTTCTATGATCAAGGCAGACACACAATGAATATAACTTTTCGGTATTGCAAATTTTCTCTAAAAGGAAAACGTCAGACACAGTTCTGTATTTACATACAACAGAGTGTCTTAGTTTGTCTTAAAGCTTATTTAACACTAGCAAGACAACAGTAATAGGTCTGTACTTACGTACAACAAAGCGACTTATCTTGCTAACTCGAGTCAAAACAGAGGTGACAGGTCTGTACTTACGTACAACAAAGCGACTTGTTTTGACTCTCTCCTTTTTATCAAAAATTTTCTTTTCTTTTCTTTTCTTTAAGATGTATTTGATGTTGGTATGCATCCCCCAGAAAATTTGCATACCTCATTTAGAATCATTGTCTGTATGTCTGTGAAGACCACCCCTCACGGGGCGGTAGACACGAGTCTAGGTCCCACATCATGCAATACGATATCAACCATAACTAACATAGAGTAAATATATTGCGGAATTATATATTACAAGTACAAACATATTAGGATTTAAGTTTAATACAGATTATAGTTTTCAAATTAAACTTATAAAGGGTACAAGTCTAATCTAATTCATGTCATCATACAATCAAGATAAATCTACCCAAACCACCATATTAACATCTTCCAATCAGTACCAAAAAGGGTTTGATGAGTAGAGGTCTATGAGAACTCCTGTCTTGATCTTGTAAGACCTAAGTACTAGGTCCGACAGGTGACTTACCTTTGTCTTTTCCTGTAAAAATGTAAGTAGCAACTGTAAGCAATGCTTGGTGAGTAAATAGATTTTCAAAATTAACATGCATTATCAAGCGGATCATAAGTTCTAGCGTGATATATCTTGACTGCCACTACAGTCCTCATGATTGAGACATAGTAGTCATAGAGTCGGATGATGTTCAAGCGACGCTCACGCTTAAATCGTGGGGATCAGCCACAAACTGGGCTAGCTACCAGTAAATCAACATGGCGGAACATCGGAGGGTCATTACCAAGTTCAATAGAACTGGTGAAATAGCCAGGTCTATAATAATTGACCGACAAGGCTAATCAAGCTGAATCAATATGTCAAAGTATATGCAATGATGAAGCATACGTAATGAAAGTCATGATAGCAGTAATCTTATACAATATCAGAAATGAATAGTAAATCTCAAAGTCATATGAAGTGATAGATCAAATAGATATCATGATCTACTTGACAACACCGAACCATAGTGTGCACAGGTCACAATCCAGCTGATAATATGAGTGTCAAATTAATCTAACATCAACAATATGTCTCAACCGGAAATCTAGCATGTTAAATCTGAATATCTATAACTCACAGGTCTGGGGTCTTTATCAAGCAGATGTAAAATCCACCACCTGAGTTATCTCAGGATTTTATCTTTAATCTTTGTCAATCTGTTCTCTGTCAATTCTTTTCAAATCAAAGACCCGCTTTC